>CM055758.1:3278386-3515886 GCA_029465975.1 Dallia pectoralis
GGGAGGAAGGAGAGAGAGAGGAGAGAGAGAGAGGAGAGAAGTCGATCGAGAAGGAAAGCAAGGTAGCTGGAGCTAAAGAGAGAAAATGAGAGAGCTAAGAAAAGGAGAGAGATTGTTGGCAGGGAAAAAATACTTTTCTTGTCACCCCAGGGCTGTTTCCCGCCAAAATGATCCAGCCCAGCCAATGGGGAGAGGCGTTCGCCTGCTGTATGTTATCTGTTGACAAGCCAGAAACGGCTCTGACATTCTCCATGAATCACATGAATCACATGAATCACATGAATCACATGATTCACGTCACATCGGCAGCCATTCCACGTTCAGAACGAAAGCAAACGCTGCGTTCTTAAAGCGGGGGAACCTCTCGGAACGACGGCACCAGATTAACTGGCCCTGATTTGGAACAAATGCTTGGTGCTCACCACACAACCGTTCCGACGTTCCCGGAGGTTGTCCGCGGTTACGCGGTTGCACGGGATGGCGGTAAACGTGTGGCGAACCAATCAACAGACCATTTTTTCGGTCAAACCACGATGCAGCCTAACAATAAAGGTACCAAGATATCTCCGGACGCCGCGAGTTGTGGACGACGCCGTTACAGACAGAACGTGTTTCGCGCCTGTTCCGCGAGAAACAAGAAGACGCGGTCAGATAGAACGCGTCGTCATCGCACCAACTGGAGACGGGAGAGACCAGCCTCGGGTCAAATGAAGCGCGTCGAGATAAGACATCATGTCCGTGTTTGTGGGTTTTTCGGTCACTCGGAATCGTCCTTGTTCTCTAAAGGAAAGCCCATTAAAATCACATGAGATTCATCGGAATAACAGTGCAGACACTGTTAATGTCGCCAACGACTATTGCTGCTGGAAACGGCAGATTTTTAATGGAGTGTCTACATGGGCGTTAGGAGGCGCATTAACAGCAGCCATCAGTCCTGGGTTCCAATTGCACGGTGTGTTTGCTAATCCAAGTTTATCACTTTAAAAAGCGATGTGATCATTAGAAAGCCCTCTTGCAATTGTGCCGGCACAGCTGAAAAACGGTGGCGCTGATTAAAGAAGCAATAAAACCGGCCATCTTTAGACTCGCCGAGCAGCCAGAGCGACGCGCGAGTCGTTGCAGAGTTCGATAACCGACGCGAAATGGCCAGGAACGACGGAGCAACTTATAAAAGCGTTATTGTTGTTCTGATAAATGTTATTGGGGGGGGGGGCTCACGGGAGAGATGGTCGCTGGTAAAGGGCCTCTGTACGTCTCACCACAGCTACGTAGACATCACATTAAAAATACATATACAGCCACAAGCCGCATATAAACACATTTAATATCTACGGCTGGTCTCTGTATTTGTAGCTTTTCGGGGAAATAACTGAATAGTGTTTTTGGCAACGTAACGTATTGTCAATAAGACGCCTCAGTTGAGTGTCTTTATATTATCGTATATTATTTATATCATTTGCATTTAAAATGTACATTTGATTAATTTTAATATTAAATGTAATATTCAATATTCCTAACACACACACACACACACACACCCACACACACACACACACACACACACACACACACACACACCCACACACACACACACACCACACACACACACACACACACACACACACCCACACACACACACACACCCACACACACACACACACACACACACACACACACACACACCCACACACACACACACACCCACACACACACACACACCCACACACACACACACACACACACACCCACACACACCCACACACACCCACACACACAAACACACACACACACACACACACACACACTAATCCATCATTAATGCTACAGGTCTTTATAATTTACTGGCTTTTTGTGCCGTAGTCATTAAACAGTTTTGTGAGATCGCACTAATAAAGTTATAAGTTGCACTCCGGCAACACAATTATAGAGTCTTAAACCTCGTTTCAATACATCATGCTGCTAGAAACAGTGATGGAAACAGTGTGCACAATTATGTAGAGAGAAAATGTGTTCGTCGAGCCGCGTTGTTTCTCTTCCCTGCGTCTTTAACCGGGATAAGGAGAGACGAGCAAGTGGAAACGACTTTATCCGCAGATACTGATAGATGATCCAGGACCAGCGAAACCTGGTGTTCGTGAAGAAATATCCAGGCTCCCGTTCTGGCATAATGACTAATGAGCGGCTGCTGTTTAAAAAATAAAAATAAATCATCCATAATAATCTCATTATGGTAATCTGAACATACTGAGCGGCAGTGCCACGCTCCGTGTTTCGCCAACCGTTTGCGAGAGAGAGGGACACAGAGAGAGAGAGAGCGAGCGAATGCCAAGACGAGGGTTTAATGCAACAGTTATTTTGTGAGGAAGTGTCTGTGTGGGGGGAGAACAGCCACATGAAACCTCGACTATCACCGCCGTCTCTGTGTCATCTCACGACTCCTGAGAGATAAAGGCAAACCCAACTGGAAATGGGCCAGACCCAGGGGACGTAGCCCAAACACACACACACACGCGCGCGCACGCGCGCATACACAGGAAAACAGAATAATAGAATTACGCATCCAGATGTGCATGTGGTGAGAATACAGATGTGGTGAAGGACACAAACACACAAACACGCAAACACACACAGGCGTACGTACGCACATACATGAATGTACATGTTCTCACATGCACATACATCCAACCCACAAAAATGTGCAGGTCGGTCTCTCTCACACACACGCACACACACACACACACACAGTCATTATTGGCAGCGAGGTCTGTGAGTATGTGGTTCACCTGTTCTAAATGAGGAAACTGCATCCGACTTAGACAGATGAGGCATGCCGCTGGGAAGTGTGTGTGTGTGTGTGTGTGTGTGTGTGTGTGTGTGTGTGTGTGTGTGTGTGTGTGTGTGTGTGTGTGTGTGTCTGTGTGTGTGAGACTCTGGCAAACACAGAGTACAAATCGTTCATGTGTATTAGTCAGAAGGAAGCTGTGTTTGGCAGAACTGTATAATGACACACTATCCGCGTCCCAAATGGCAGTGTGTATCCTGCCTAGTGCACTACTGACCCGGTCATGTCAGGAGGACCACCTCCTGTTGTGAACGACCGCTGAAATAAACAGTAGAGATAGGGAGACATCTAGAATAAAAGATGGAGAGAGAAGAGGGGGAAGAGAAGGGGAGAGTATCTGGAGTGGGAGAGAGAGAATGAAAGAGAGATAGGGAGAGAGAGAGAGAGAGAGAGAGGGAGAGAGGGAGAGAAAAATGGGACAGTAAGAAAGAGAGGAGAAAAAACACAAAAGAGAATCCAAAGATGTTCACAATCATCCCTCTCTCTCTCCCCCTCCCCTCTCTCTACCTCTCTCTCTCCCTCTCTCCTCCCTCTCTCCTCCCTCTCTCCTCCCTCTCTCCTCCCTCTCTCATCCCTCTCTCCTCCCTCTCTCATCCCTCTCTCATCCCTCTCTCATTCATCTCTCATCCCTCTCTCATCCCTCTCTCCTCCCTCTCTCCTCCCTCTCTCATCCCTCTCTCCTCCCTCTCTCCTCCCTCTCTCATTCCTCTCTCATCCCTCTCTCGCCCCTCTCTCATCCCTCTCTCATTCCTCTCTCGCCCCTCTCTCATCCCTCTCTCACCCCTCTCTTGCCCCTCTCTCCTCCCTCTCTCCTCCCTCTCTCATCCCTCTCTCATCCCTCTCTCGCCCCTCTCTCATCCCTCTCTCGCCCCTCTCTCATCCCTCTCTCGCCCCTCTCTCATCCCTCTCTCATTCCTCTCTCCTCCCTCTCTCGCCCCTCTCTCATCCCTCTCTCGCCCCTCTCTCGTCCCTCTCTCATCCCTCTCTCGCCCCTCTCTCGTCCCTCTCTTATCCCAGAGTCATGAACTCAACCCTTTTCAAACAATTCAGAGGAAGGAGAGAGAAAGGGACATAGGAGGGGTAGGAGAGATTGTCTAGAGCCACTGGGCCCCACAAAAAGGCTCACTCAAACACTGGAAATGATGCCAGAGCCTCAGGAAGTCCCCAAAATGGCCGTGCAGTTGACTGCCTACGGTGTCACTAGCCAAGAAACCAGAGTCCATGTGACACGGCAGAGCCGAGCCAAGACCGGTTCCAGCGCGCTGGGAGAAATCAGTACACTCGTCCGGGCCAATCACGTTTGATCGCTTGCAATCCCCGCCGGCTCCATCAGGGATTGACGTGAACTTCTAACAGAGGTCCACGGCTGCTGTTTGCTCAGCTGCTCCACAGATGACCACGGATGGAGGCGTTAATCAAAGATGCAGATACGTTCTCCTGGAGCCAGAAATCATTAGCTAGTCGTGCACTTATACTTAGATATTGGGATGTTTCACTCCGACCTTCTCAACTATGTGTGTGTGTGTTTGTGTGTGTTTGTTTGTGTTTGTGTGTGTTTGTGTGTGTTTGTGTGTGATTGTGTGTGTTTGTGTTTGTGTGTTTGTGTGTGTGTGTTTGTGTGTAGCATGAAACCGGAAAAAATTTAAGATTGTAAAGTTAGAGAAAGAGAAAGAGCAAGAAGGTAACGATATTGGAGAAGAGATGGAGAGAGAGAAAATATTTGAAAAAGCAAGCAGAAGAGAGAGAAAGTGAGGGAGAGAGAGAGAGAGAGAGAGAGAGGCAGATAAATAAGTGAGTGAGAGAGTATGGCGCCTGTGAAAGAGATTTGAAGCAGAACAAAGGTTTGGGTTTTAGGTAGAGCCAGCTAGTGTCAGTCTAAGCCTCTCTCTCTCTCCTCACCGAGTCCCTGGTGGGTCAGGATTACTTTCACTCAGAGCGTTTTATAAAAGGCCCCCACAGGACCCCACAGCAGTGCCTGTGTAATAAATATCAAGATTGTTCCTGGATTGTTGTGAAATTGAATTCCATCTGCCAGATCTTCCAGCCATCATCTCTGATTTTCTCCCCGTTGATCCGTGACGCGCCCTAACCCCCTCCGCTGCTGTGCCCTTCACCAGGGCCCCGAGGGCGAATGGAGCACACTATGGAGAGGATAGGGCGTTCATTTTGGACGTCTTCCTGGACGCTGTATCCGTCATATTTGTTCGCAGTTGACATGGGATGTGTGCGTCTCTGATAGAGACGCGCCGTGTGAATTCCTCTAGCCAGTGTCTCCATCTGAACGATCACAGTTTATCATGGAAGGCGTTTCCTCGCCGAGCAGTTAACGCGCAGTTCTGTGAATACTTCCTGTAATCCCACGCATTAGTCAGCTCCTACCGTCTGAATACCACAGATCGCTATAGGCTATCCTATAAAAAAACACTATCGATGAGTTAGTTATGAAATGTTTAATTAAAATCGGTTTCCTGTTCGGGAACAGATAGTGCCTCTCATTAAATAGCAAAAAAAACGAATAATTCAGTCAGCATTTATTATGCTGATGTACTTTGGCCCCGTGTCACCGACAGAAATGAAGCTGCAATTGAATTGAAGCTTTTAGATGCAGATCAACACAGAACCTCATCATTTATTGCTGCTGACGGATTTCCTATCAGAACGTAAGCTGGCATTTTTAAGTCTCAGGAGTTGATGCACTTCTTTATAAACCCCTCCCCCTCACAGAGAACCCTCCCCATTTATTTATAAACCCCACCCCCTCACGGAGAACCCTCCCCCTTTCCTTACAGGATACCGAAACGATTAATTCCACATCTTCCGTGTGGAACAATTTACAGAACGGCCTAACATTTAAAGAACGGCCTAACATTTAAAGAACTGCCTAACATTTAAAGAACTGCCTAACATTTAAAACGGTTCCGCTGGGTCTTTTTATATAAAACGGACCTCTCACTTAATGTTTTTGTGTTTGCGTGATAGAATTGAGTACAATTGTTTGGTGTGCTTATATGTGGATGTGATGTTTTTTTATTTCATAAAGTTAGATAATGACAGTATTTGGTCTAGTTGTTTGTGCACTCCTGTGGTCTTACTTATATATATATTCAAACACTACAAATAATAAAAGAAACTCCTCTGGCAATAACCCGAGGACTCTAGAGGATGTGTGTAAGCACCGAGGGGAGGGTTGGAGGTTGTCGACAGCTCTGTGACACACACACACACACACACAGGCTGGGGGGATGACACTGGCACCCTCTCAAAGCAAGCTGCTGGGATAAAAGAATCTGCAGGGATGTGGACAGAGCAGAGATGGAGAGATGTGGACAGTGGAGAGATGGAGAGACAGATATCAGATCGTCTGATCTGGGCTCTGACACGAGAGGGGCTCAAACACCAAAGCAAAACCCATAGGGGGTACATTTTAAATCTCCTCCAGCACTACTTCGCCCTCTCTCCCTCTCTCCCTCTCTCCCTCCCTCTCCCCCCCTCCATCTCCATCTCTCTCCCTCTCTCCCTACCCTCTCTCTCTCTCTCTCCCTCTCTCCCCCTCCCTCTTCATCTCCCTCCCTCTCTCTCTCTCTCCCTCCCTCTCCCTCTCTCTCTCCCCCTCCTCTCCCTCTCCCTCTCTCTCCCTCTCCCTCCCTCTCCCTCTCTCCCTCTCTCTCCCTCTCCCCCTCTCTCTCCCTCTCCCTCCCTCCCTCTCCCCCCTCTCTCTCCCTCTCCCTCCCTCCCTCCCTCTCCCCCTCTCTCTCCCTCTCCCTCTCTCTCCCTCTCCCTCCCTCCCCCCCTCTCTCTCCCTCTCCCCCCCTCTCCCCCTCTCCCTCTCTCTCTACCATTTTCTTCTCTATTCTTCAGCCTTATTACTCCTGTTTCTAACCTTTCGTCTCACATTTTCTCTCCTTTCCTTTTTCCTTCCATCTCCTCTCTCCCTCCCTCTCCTTTCTCCCCCTCTCTCCTCTCTCTCCCCTTCTCCTCTCTCCTTCCCTTCTTCTCTCTCCTTCCTTTCTCCTCTCTACCTCCCTCTCATCTCCCCTTCACTAACCTCTCCTCCCTTCTCCTCTTTTCTCCCCTATCGTGTCTTCATCACCATTCACCCCTCTCTTCCCTTCTCTTTCTCCTTGTAATTCTCTCATTTCCTGTCATCCTCTGTTCGTATATCTTACTCTGGCTCTCTCTCCTCTCCCTCTGCACCCCCCCGCCTCGCCCAACCCCCCTCTTCCTCTTGTGCTGTCTGTCAGATCACACTGGCATCTTTGTGCCAGCTGAGATAGAATGGAGAGTAGCCTAGTGGCGCGGAGCCTGAGAGAGCTTCTCCTGCCTCCACCTCCTGCCTCCACCTCCTGCCTCCACCTCCTGCCTCCACCTCCTGCCTCCACCTCCTGCCCGGTTCTCCTCAGACCGATTCATTCACGCTGACCGCTCCAAGGAGCCGCGGCCTTCGTAACGTCGGTTCAGGAGTTTGGGAGTAAATGATTTCACTTGAGTTCCTACGCGATCACAGACAGGAGGTTTATTTTAGGAGGCGCATCCCGATTAAGCCTCCGTAATGTCAGGAGAAAACATTTCCAAAGCTCTTGTCAGACTGTGTGATCACTGATCAGGTTGTTGGGTTCATACGGACCGGAATGGAAATACCTTGCATATGACAGCGCTTCATTTAGACCAGACGTTGATTCACTGGGATCACGTCTAAGGCCCGTTCTCTAAATGCCATACGAAATGTGAAATAGTGAAGCAATGCCGTTTGTTCTCAGAGCAAATGTTCAATTTAATTAAATTCCAAAATCTAACGGACAAAATCGATCGCAAATATCAAGTAAAAACAAATAAAAGAAGGGTGGATTTTGCCTAGTTTGTTGTGAAATGGGTTTGGGCGGTTTTCGTATTGAAAGTGGTTGCCTAGCGCTGTTGTGCTCTAGTGATTCGCCAGTCAGCTCAATCAGGGTAGAAGAAGAGTGTGAGGGGGTGTGCTTCCTCCAGTGCTTCTAGTATAGACTTCCTGGTTGAGCAGGTCTCCATGAAAAGAACCAGAATGCGGTCTAGCTGTCTACTAAGATGACATTATCATATATCCTGTCTACTAGGATGACATTATCATATATCCTGTTTACTAAGATGACATTATCATATATCCTGTCTACTAGGATGACATTATCATATATCCTGTTTACTAAGATGACATTATCATATATCCTGTTTACTAGGAGGACATTATCATATATCCTGTCTACTAGGATGACATTATCATATATCCTGTCTACTAGGATGACATTATCATATATCCTGTATACTAAGATGACAGTATCATATATACTGTTTACTAGGAGGACATTATCATATATCCTGTCTACTAGGATGACATTATCATATATCCTGTCTACTAAGATGACATTATCATATATACTGTTTACTAGGAGGACATTATCATATATCCTGTCTACTAGGATGACATTATCATATATCCTGTTTACTAGGATGACATTATCATATATCCTGTCTACTAAGATGACATTATCATATATCCTGTCTTCTAGGATGACATTATCATATATCCTGTCTACTAAGATGACATTATCATATATCCTGTCTACTAGGATGACATTATCATATATCCTGTTTACTAGGAGGACATTATCATATATCCTGTCTACTAGGATGACATTATCATATATCCTGTTTACTAGGAGGACATTATCATATATCCTGTCTACTAGGATGACATTATCATATATCCTGTCTACTAGGATGACATTATCATATATCCTGTATACTAGGATGACATTATCATATATCCTGTCTACTAGGAGGACATTATCATATATACTGTTTACTAGGAGGACATTATCATATATCCTGTTTACTAGGAGGACATTATCATATATCCTGTCTACTAGGATGACATTATCATATATCCTGTATACTAGGATGACATTATCATATATCCTGTCTACTAGGATGACATTATCATATATCCTGTCTACTAGGATGACATTATCATATATCCTGTTTACTAGGATGACATTATCATATATCCTGTCTACTAAGATGACATTATCATATATCCTGTCTACTAAGATGACATTATCATATATCCTGTCTACTAAGATGACATTATCATATATCCTGTCTACTAGGATGACATTATCATATATCCTGTTTACTAGGAGGACATTATCATATATCCTGTCTACTAGGATGACATTATCATATATCCTGTTTACTAGGAGGACATTATCATATATCCTGTCTACTAGGATGACATTATCATATATCCTGTCTACTAGGATGACATTATCATATATCCTGTATACTAGGATGACATTATCATATATCCTGTCTACTAGGAGGACATTATCATATATACTGTTTACTAGGAGGACATTATCATATATCCTGTTTACTAAGATGACATTATCATACATCCTGTCTACTAGGATGACATTATCATATATCCTGTTTACTAAGATGACATTATCATATATCCTGTTTACTAGGAGGACATTATCATATATCCTGTCTACTAGGATGACATTATCATATATCCTGTCTACTAGGATGACATTATCATATATCCTGTATACTAAGATGACAGTATCATATATACTGTTTACTAGGAGGACATTATCATATATCCTGTCTACTAGGATGACATTATCATATATCCTGTCTACTAAGATGACATTATCATATATACTGTTTACTAGGAGGACATTATCATATATCCTGTCTACTAGGATGACATTATCATATATCCTGTTTACTAGGATGACATTATCATATATCCTGTCTACTAAGATGACATTATCATATATCCTGTCTTCTAGGATGACATTATCATATATCCTGTCTACTAAGATGACATTATCATATATCCTGTCTACTAGGATGACATTATCATATATCCTGTTTACTAGAGGACATTATCATATATCCTGTCTACTAGGATGACATTATCATATATCCTGTTTACTAGGAGGACATTATCATATATCCTGTCTACTAGGATGACATTATCATATATCCTGTCTACTAGGATGACATTATCATATATCCTGTATACTAGGATGACATTATCATATATCCTGTCTACTAGGAGGACATTATCATATATACTGTTTACTAGGAGGACATTATCATATATCCTGTTTACTAGGAGGACATTATCATATATCCTGTCTACTAGGATGACATTATCATATATCCTGTATACTAGGATGACATTATCATATATCCTGTCTACTAGGATGACATTATCATATATCCTGTCTACTAGGATGACATTATCATATATCCTGTTTACTAGGATGACATTATCATATATCCTGTCTACTAAGATGACATTATCATATATCCTGTCTACTAAGATGACATTATCATATATCCTGTCTACTAAGATGACATTATCATATATCCTGTCTACTAGGATGACATTATCATATATCCTGTTTACTAGGAGGACATTATCATATATCCTGTCTACTAGGATGACATTATCATATATCCTGTTTACTAGGAGGACATTATCATATATCCTGTCTACTAGGATGACATTATCATATATCCTGTCTACTAGGATGACATTATCATATATCCTGTATACTAGGATGACATTATCATATATCCTGTCTACTAGGAGGACATTATCATATATACTGTTTACTAGGAGGACATTATCATATATCCTGTTTACTAGGAGGACATTATCATATATCCTGTCTACTAGGATGACATTATCATATATCCTGTATACTAGGATGACATTATCATATATCCTGTCTACTAGGATGACATTATCATATATCCTGTCTACTAGGATGACATTATCATATATCCTGTTTACTAGGATGACATTATCATATATCCTGTCTACTAAGATGACATTATCATATATTACTAGGATGACATTATATCCTGTCTTCTAGGATGACATTATCATATATCCTGTCTACTAGGATGACATTATCATATATCCTGTCTACTAGGATGACATTATCATATATCCTGTCTACTAGGATGACATTATCATATATCCTGTCTACTAGGATGACATTATCATATATCCTGTCTACTAGGATGACATTATCATATATCCTGTTTACTAGGATGACATTATCATATATCCTGTCTACTAGGATGACATTATCATATATCCTGTCTACTAGGATGACATTATCATATATCCTGTTTACTAGGATGACATTATCATATATCCTGTCTACTAGGATGACATTATCATATATCCTGTCTACTAGGATGACATTATCATATATCCTGTTTACTAGGAGGACATTATCATATATCCTGTCTACTAGGATGACATTATCATATATCCTGTCTACTAGGATGACATTATCATATACCCTGTCTACTAAGATGACATTATCATATATACTGTTTACTAGATGACATTACATTATCATATATCCTGTCTACTAGGATGACATTATCATATATCCTGTTTACTAGGATGACATTATCATATATCCTGTCTACTAGGATGACATTATCATATATCCTGTCTACTAGGATGACATTATCATATATCCTGTTTACTAGGATGACATTATCATATATCCTGTCTACTAAGATGACATTATCATATATCCTGTCTACTAGGATGACATTATCATATATCCTGTTTACTAGGATGACATTATCATATATCCTGTCTACTAGGATGACATTATCATATATCCTGTTTACTAGGAGGACATTATCATATATCCTGTCTACTAGGATGACATTATCATATATCCTGTCTACTAGGATGACATTATCATATATCCTGACATTATCATATATCCTGTTTCTAGGATGACATTATCATATATCCTGTTTACTAGATGACATTATCATATATCCTGTGACATTATCTATACTGTTTACTAGGAGGACATTATCATATATCCTGTTTACTAGGAGGACATTATCATATATCCTGTCTACTAGGATGACATTATCATATATCCTGTATACTAGGATGACATTATCATATATCCTGTCTACTAGGATGACATTATCATATATCCTGTCTACTAGGATGACATTATCATATATCCTGTTTACTAGGATGACATTATCATATATCCTGTCTACTAAGATGACATTATCATATATCCTGTCTACTAAGATGACATTATCATATATCCTGTCTACTAAGATGACATTATCATATATCCTGTCTACTAGGATGACATTATCATATATCCTGTTTACTAGGAGGACATTATCATATATCCTGTCTACTAGGATGACATTATCATATATCCTGTTTACTAGGAGGACATTATCATATATCCTGTCTACTAGGATGACATTATCATATATCCTGTCTACTAGGATGACATTATCATATATCCTGTATACTAGGATGACATTATCATATATCCTGTCTACTAGGAGGACATTATCATATATACTGTTTACTAGGAGGACATTATCATATATCCTGTTTACTAGGAGGACATTATCATATATCCTGTCTACTAGGATGACATTATCATATATCCTGTATACTAGGATGACATTATCATATATCCTGTCTACTAGGATGACATTATCATATATCCTGTCTTCTAGGATGACATTATCATATGTCCTGTCTTCTAGGATGACATTATCATATATCCTGTCTACTAGGATGACATTATCATATATCCTGTCTTCTAGGATGACATTATCATATGTCCTGTCTTCTAGGATGACATTATCATATATCCTGTCTACTAGGATGACATTATCATATATCCTGTCTACTAGGATGACATTATCATATATCCTGTCTTCTAGGATGACATTATCATATGTCCTGTCTTCTAGGATGACATTATCATATATCCTGTCTACTAGGATGACATTATCATATATCCTGTTTACTAGGAGGACATTATCATATGTCCTGTCTTCTAGGATGACATTATCATATATCCTGTCTACTAGGATGACATTATCATATATCCTGTTTACTAGGATGACATTATCATATATCCTGTCTACTAGGATGACATTATCATATATCCTGTCTACTAGGATGACATTATCATATATCCTGTTTACTAGGATGACATTATCATATATCCTGTCTACTAGGATGACATTATCATATATCCTGTCTACTAGGATGACATTATCATATACCCTGTCTACTAAGATGACATTATCATATATACTGTTTACTAGGAGGACATTATCATATATCCTGTCTACTAGGATGACATTATCGTATATACTGTCTACTAGGATGACATTATCATATATCCTGTCTACTAGGATGACATTATCATATATCCTGTTTACTAGGATGACATTATCATATATCCTGTCTACTAAGATGACATTATCATATATCCTGTCTACTAAGATGACATTATCATATATCCTGTCTTCTAGGATGACATTATCATATATCCTGTTTACTAGGATGACATTATCATATACCCTGTCTACTAAGATGACATTATCATATATACTGTTTACTAGGAGGACATTATCATATATCCTGTCTACTAGGATGACATTATCGTATATACTGTCTACTAGGATGACATTATCATATATCCTGTCTACTAGGATGACATTATCATATATCCTGTTTACTAGGATGACATTATCATATATCCTGTCTACTAAGATGACATTATCATATATCCTGTCTACTAGGAGGACATTATCATATATACTGTTTACTAGGAGGACATTATCATATATCCTGTCTACTAGGATGACATTATCATATATCCTGTCTACTAGGATGACATTATCATATATCCTGTCTACTAGGATGACATTATCATATATCCTGTCTACTAGGATGACATTATCATATATCCTGTCTACTAGGATGACATTATCATATATCCTGTTTACTAGGATGACATTATCATATATCCTGTCTACTAAGATGACATTATCATATATCCTGTCTACTAAGATGACATTATCATATATCCTGTCTACTAAGATGACATTATCATATATCCTGTCTACTAGGATGACATTATCATATATCCTGTTTACTAGGAGGACATTATCATATATCCTGTCTACTAGGATGACATTATCATATATCCTGTTTACTAGGAGGACATTATCATATATCCTGTCTACTAGGATGACATTATCATATATCCTGTCTACTAGGATGACATTATCATATATCCTGTATACTAGGATGACATTATCATATATCCTGTCTACTAGGAGGACATTATCATATATACTGTTTACTAGGAGGACATTATCATATATCCTGTTTACTAGGAGGACATTATCATATATCCTGTCTACTAGGATGACATTATCATATATCCTGTATACTAGGATGACATTATCATATATCCTGTCTACTAGGATGACATTATCATATATCCTGTCTTCTAGGATGACATTATCATATGTCCTGTCTTCTAGGATGACATTATCATATATCCTGTCTACTAGGATGACATTATCATATATCCTGTCTTCTAGGATGACATTATCATATGTCCTGTCTTCTAGGATGACATTATCATATATCCTGTCTACTAGGATGACATTATCATATATCCTGTCTACTAGGATGACATTATCATATATCCTGTCTTCTAGGATGACATTATCATATGTCCTGTCTTCTAGGATGACATTATCATATATCCTGTCTACTAGGATGACATTATCATATATCCTGTTTACTAGGAGGACATTATCATATGTCCTGTCTTCTAGGATGACATTATCATATATCCTGTCTACTAGGATGACATTATCATATATCCTGTCTACTAGGATGACATTATCATATATCCTGTCTACTAGGATGACATTATCATATATCCTGTCTTCTAGGATGACATTATCATATGTCCTGTCTTCTAGGATGACATTATCATATATCCTGTCTTCTATGATGACATTATCATATATCCTGTCTACTAGGATGACATTATCATATATCCTGTTTACTAGGATGACATTATCATATATCCTGTCTACTAGGATGACATTATCATATATCCTGTCTACTAGGATGACATTATCATATATACTGTTTACTAGGAGGACATTATCATATATCCTGTCTACTAGGATGACATTATCATATATCCTGTCTACTAGGATGACATTATCATATACCCTGTCTACTAAGATGACATTATCATATATACTGTTTACTAGGAGGACATTATCATATATCCTGTCTACTAGGATGACATTATCGTATATACTGTCTACTAGGATGACATTATCATATATCCTGTCTACTAGGATGACATTATCATATATCCTGTTTACTAGGATGACATTATCATATATCCTGTCTACTAAGATGACATTATCATATATCCTGTCTACTAAGATGACATTATCATATATCCTGTCTTCTAGGATGACATTATCATATATCCTGTTTACTAGGATGACATTATCATATATCCTGTCTACTAGGATGACATTATCATATGTCCTGTCCACTAGAAACACATTATCATATATCCTGTCTTCTAGGATGACATTATCATATGTCCTGTCCACTAGAAACACATTATCATATATCCTGTCTTCTAGGATGACATTATCATATATCCTGTCTTCTAGGATGACATTATCATATGTCCTGTCCACTAGAAACACATTATCATATGTCCTGTCTTCTAGGATGACATTATCATATGTCCTGTCCACTAGAAACACATTATCATATGTCCTGTCTTCTAGGATGACATTATCATATGTCCTGTCCACTAGAAACACATTATCATATATCCTGTCTTCTAGGATGACATTATCATATGTCCTGTCCACTAGAAACACATTATCATATGTCCTGTCCACTAGAAACACATTATCATATGTCCTGTCTTCTAGGATGACATTATCATATGTCCTGTCCACTAGAAACACATTATCATGTATCCATTATTTTCAGTTGGTATCACATGGGATGTGGTTAGTTGTTATTTCGGAGCATATTGGACTGCCACGGTTGCATGTGTGCCATCTGTCCATGGTCTCTAGAGAGTGAGCACTGATATCAGGAGGCATCCGTCTCCACGGTGACAGGCCGGCCAACAACAGCCTCTCCCATTGGCTTAAACCAAGACAGGGCTCTTCTAACGGCCCTGTTTGTCCGAGCTATGCTAAGCTTGCTGTGTCTCCGGGGGACGGGAGCTGGCTGGAAGACGACTCAGCGTGCGTTTTTAATGTTCAACCGAAATGGGCTGAATTGCAGTGTGCTGGGCTGAGATATATGCCCTGCACAGATCTACAGTGAATGTGAATAATCCAGGTTGCCCTTGTTAGATGTAGTTTACCACAGTTTTATCACGGGTGACAGGTTTTGCACTCAACCCGTGTTGCTCTGTCAGGATGACGGATGGCCTCACGTAGGAGGAAACACGGCATTTTATTCATTTATAAAGCCCTCGTGCAAAACTCCCACATTACCTGACATCTTAACCAACCCACGTAAGTGTAAATGTTTACCATAGCACATCAGGGGGATGGCTGTCTGTTACCAGCGCAGTCTGAAGCCTTAGACTTTAGAAAAACCTTGTTTTGCTTT
This sequence comes from Dallia pectoralis, assembly GCA_029465975.1. Classification (NCBI taxonomy): domain Eukaryota; kingdom Metazoa; phylum Chordata; class Actinopteri; order Esociformes; family Umbridae; genus Dallia; species Dallia pectoralis. Next base: position 3,294,778 of record CM055758.1, read on the forward strand.
GTTGCTCTTTGTATTGGGAGGTTTTCTAGTATTTCAGAGTTAGAATTCAACGCGAAATCGTATTTATTGGTGCCTCTGTTCAGAGTAAATCCAAATGCTTTCTGCTGTGGAACTTGATTGTTTTCTATTAAAAATTGTTATTTTTTTAAATGAATTTATTGTCATTTGCATTTATTGTATTTTGTGTACAACAATACAATATGTACTATTTGTAATTTGTTGTATATTTATTTGATGAGGTTGATATATGTATATTATTATACATTTTATTTTAGTGTAATTTCATCAGGTCAGTTGATTTGGAAACATTTGTCTTATACAGCTCGCTGTATGGCGACATAATCAGATATCCATGAATTTCACAAATCATAACACACGCCATCTTTATGAACTATTATGTTCTTTGCTAAACGCAGTGTGTAATAACATAAATCTTAAAAGATAAATCTGTAAAAATATTTATTAATGGCAAACAAACAACATGGATGAACAATTCATTCAATACGTTTGACGATGTCACACAAGCTAGCATAATCAGCTAATCTTGCTAACGTTAGCTTCCAGCACATACAAAGTTAAATACATTTCCGTTGTTCCATTTAGCCACAAGCTGCTAGCTAACATTATATATGAGAATGCTAGTTGCTGTCGTTGACTTAGCGATTTCTGTAACGCAATCGGCTGCAGTGTAGTAGCCCCGCGGCAGTACGCACCCACAAAATAATCAAATGATTGGTCTTAGCATAGCTTTTATCTTTCAGTGACCACATTTTGGCCTCATACCCCAACGGTCACGCCAGAGTGTTCGGTGGACAGACCAAAATCAAACGCAATAGTGACACAGGCGCTACCTGTGAATGTGTATTTTGTCTCACAACGTAATATTTCTCTGACCTCCTGACCCGGTGTTGCAGACGGAGGCTGCGCTGATGTACGATGCGGTGCACGTGGTTGCCGTGGCAGTGCAGCAGTCGCAGCAGATCACCGTCAGTTCGCTCCAGTGCAACCGGCACAAACCCTGGCGCTTCGGAACGCGTTTCATCGGACTCATCAAAGAGGTACCTCAGTGCTTTCACTCATTGTGTCTTGTTGGCATGGCGACACATTTGGTGTCTCTGCCTGAGTGCCTGTATCACAATGTAACTATAAATGTATGTCCGTAATGTCTGTATCACACCGTAACTATAAATGTATGACCGTAATGTCAGCATGTCTGTATCACACCGTAACTATAAATGTATGACCGTAATGTCAGCATCACACCGTAACTATAAATGTATGACCGTAATGTCAGCATGTCCACACGGACACATAACTATCCAATCATAATCCCGTATTGGCATGCGGACATCCAAACACAACTAGCGAACCCTAATCACACTGTACCTCACCCTGCAAATGTGAAACCCACCAAACCATATCTCATAGTGTCCACATCAAAACACCGGGCTTTTCTTCTCCGACGCCGTTCTCTGAGGTCAGAACCATCCAGTCTGATGAGAGCCCGGTAATTGTGTTCACTGTGTTATTGTAGGTAATTTGCCGAATGGGCCACTGCCCCCCCCCTCACCCTCGCTCCACACTCCCCACACACACACATAAACACACACATAAACACACACACTCACACACACACACACATAAACACAAACACTCACACACACACACACTCACACACACACACACCGTATCTCTCCCCATGTGTTCTCTGATCCTCCAATCACTTTGAAGTGAAACTTCAACCACAGGCAACTTCTCCGAGTGTAATGACCTTTTTCTACCTGTCAGACAGCTCGGTGCTTCTCGCCTCCGTTGTTGGCTGCTGTGTTTAAAAGCAGAAAACATGAGACAGCCAGACGAAATGTCTTGCTAATTGAGGAACGCACTGCGGGGCTTTGGTTTTTGGGATGGGAATGAAATAAAAGAGCATGTGGGACTATGGGTAATTGAGGGAAACAATTTAGACACATTTTGACTTGAATTGGATGTGTGTGTGTGTGTGTGTGTGTGTGTGTGTGTGTGTGTGTGTGTGTGTGTGTGTGTGTGTGTGTGTGTGTGTGTGTGTGTGCGTGTGTGTGTGTGTGTGTGTGTCTGTGTGTGTGTGTGTCTGTGTGTGCGTGCGTGCGTTCGTGCGTGTGTGCGTGTGCGTATGCGTGTGTGTGTGACATGTGTGTGTGTGTGTGCTTGTGTCTGTGTGTGTCTGTGTGTGTGTGTGCGTGCGTGCATGTGTGTGTGTCTACACCACTCTCTACAGGCCCACTGGGATGGCTTGACTGGACGTGTTCTGTTCAACAAAACCAACGGCCTGAGGACAGACTTTGACCTTGACGTCATCAGTCTAAAGGAGGATGGACTGGAAAAGGTTTGTTTGTGTGTTTGTGTGTGTTTGTGTGTGTTTGTGTGTTTGTGTGTGTTTGTGTGTTTGTGTGTGTTTGTGTGGACCAGTGGTCCTTAGAACATGAGTAAAAGCCTGACAAGGTTTTTGGCCACTACAAGGTTTTCCAACTTGTCTCCACCAGGAACAAAAGCTAGTTCCTTACTAGGGGTTTAGAGATAGAGTAGTCCTTATAATCGTGGTTACTCTTAGGATTATGCAGAGGGTTAAGTTTAGGGATTTGTTTTAGGTCACTGTGAAGACATAAAGGTGAGGTAATAGTGGTTAGGTTTTGTGTAATAGGTAAGATTAGAGTGTTCAGATGTGTAACCTGAAAATATTCCCCAAAAAACGAATGCGTTTCTGTATTTAACAGCATCAGCCATTTTGGGTTACCTGTCTTTAGACATTCCCTAAGATTTCTTCATATATATTCTTGTAGTTACTGTTACAAAAGACGCGGTCTGAACACACTGCGAAGCGTCTTTTCTGTCTCGATAATATAAAAGAATCTGAAACATTGAAACGGCGGTGTGGGCGGTACGTGTGTGTGGAGATATTATGCTGGAGAGTTAGAGTGCTAGCATTAGCCGCGTAATGCGTTTTTAAGCTATCAAAAGGTTACAGTTTGAACGATTTCGAAGTTCTGAGGCAGTGATTTCGGTTTAGAATGTTCAAGCACGCGGTCCGCTGAAACGCCGTGGCCGTGGGGCGGGAGGACGGAGTGGCGCTGTGAGAGCGAGCCTTCCGGAAAGTGCGGACAAATTGCCTGGCAGTGTCGTGCGGGGAGCACAGCTTTATCGCCGGCGTACACTGCCTGTGGAAACGATCCGTGCACCTTTACTCTCTCCGCACGTTTCTGTGTCGTGGACTTGGTCCAGAACGGATTGAGTAAAAAATGAAATGTTTGCCATCGATCTATTCACGGTACCCCACAAAGAACGAAAGGCTAAAACAATGTATTGAAAATAAATGCCAATGTAAATACTTACCCAGAGCCTTTGCTAAGACACTCAGATACATTACAAAAAAATACTGGGAACTAAAGGGGATCCTTCTGTCTCATGTGGAATGAGGAAGACTACCAAGATAGCATTTTTGTATCAATACGTCCATTTCGGAGACTTCTGCTCATTTCAGAATTCAATTCAAGTTGGTGCTATGAGAAGGCCAGACCTAAGCCACATGAGCTGAGAGAATTTGAGAAACAATGCAGGGCAGTGAAATAGTATGCAGGGCAGTAAATGACTAAACAGGGCAGTGTGTTAATGTGTCAGTGTGTGAGCCAAATGAGATGAAGGACAATGTAAGACAACAGACATGGATAGTAAATGTGCAGTTGTGCAGTTCAATGATGTAACAAATTGCAGATATGCGGTGGGCAGTACAAGCGGAAAGCAAATGGAGAGTAAATAGCCAAAGATAAGATAGCAGGGTGTAGGACCTGAGGTAGCACTGTGCAAATGGCAAATAAAATAAATGAGGTAGCAGTGTGTAATGTTACCAACGGGTTCCAGAGTTCAGCAGGGTAACGGCAGCTGGGAAAAAAGGTAGAACGTTCCTAACAAAAGTGTGAGGTTCTTTCAGCGTCCTCCGGGGGGTTCGACCGACCGCCTGGCATTTAGGAATGCCCAGGAAGTGGATTTATCCTGGCTAACAGGGCACGGGAACATGAACCAGCAGACCCTCTTAGTCTGATAGTGAGACCCCGGGAAGCGTTGTGGATCCTCCAGAGCGCCCTGTCCTCGTTTACGATGGGGAGGCGAATCGTTAGCGAAGTGTGACTCCTCTACTGGCTGCCACGGCGCTGACAAACTCTGTCCGTACTTTCTTTCCGTTCCTTCACGGAGATGTGAATACCACCGGGTCTAATGAGCCAATTAGTATTCCCGTTGCTCGGGTAACGACACTCTACTCTAATGCAGTTCTGGTTGGGACCGTTCTGTTTGGTCGGATCCTGTTGGAGAAATGACTATGATGAGAGCTCTCTGAGAAGGACACTGACCTGGGGACGCCTGGGGAAGTAAAAGCCAACGTTTGTTTTTTACCAAAACGCTTGACAGATGCGGGTCTCCAGTGTGTGTGTGTGTGTGTGTGTGTGTGTGTGTGTGTGTGTGTGTGTGTGCGTGTGTGCGTGTGCGTGTGTGCGTGTGTGTGTGTGTGTGCGTGTGTGTGTGTGTGCATGTGTGTGTGTGTGTGTGTGTGTGTGTGTGTGTGCGTGCGTGTGTGTGTGTGCGTGCGCGTGTGTGCGTGTGCGTCAACCCTGTATCACATGAGGCCTTTCTCACCCACAGATTGGAACGTGGGACCCTCCCAGCGGTCTGAACATGACGGAGAACCACAAGACCAAGACGACCAACATCACAGACTCCCTGTCAAACAAATCCCTGCGTGTCTCCACCATCCTGGTAAAGGCACATCTGGCCGACTCTTTCCGTCTCCGTGGCACCACTCAGGCGCACAGCAGCTAAAGCCATTAGACGGAGAGATTTAACCCAATTAGTTCTGTCAAGGATGTGAACGGGGGCGGCCTAGGAGCAAGTGCCTGCCCCTGCATTTCCAACACACCGGGGCAGTTTGTTTTTGGTTCACGCCCCGAGACGTTTTTCTCAACTCCTCGGTCATTATTTCCCTTCATCTTATTATTCCATCTCCATTCATCCTGCTTTCCTCTCCTCCGTCTCCACTCCTTCCCAATCCTACTCCCTTTCTGATTCTTCCCCGTTCTCCTCCCACTCCCCCACCTATTCTCCCCCTTCCTCCCCAGGTGGAGCCCTATGTGATGTTCAAGAAGTCGGACAAGCCGCTGTACGGCAACGACCGTTTCGAGGGCTACTGCGTCGACCTGCTCCGCGAGCTCTCCGGCATCCTGGGGTTTCGATATGAGGTGAGGTTCTTCCCTCTGCGTCTCTAACGGCTGCGCGGGTGAGGTTTCGTCCCGACGGGGGAGGACTATGCAACAGAATACGCTCGTTACGACCTAAGCGGCCCCGGAATGTCGCTTATTACAGTCGTCACCGTTATTCTTGTGTTCAGGTGCGCCTGGTGGAAGACGGCAAGTACGGCGCGCTGGAGGAGAGCACCGGTCAGTGGAACGGCATGGTCAGGGAACTCATCGACCACGTAAGTAGTGTTGGGGTGGACCGTCGTCACGTTAAGCGGGGTTGGCTGGGTAAATGATGAAGGTTGCCAGGTTCTGTTCAGTTCCTACCGGGCGTAACCAGGCAACACTGATAAGGGGGAGCACATTTTACCCACAATCCCTAGCAGATCTTGATCCAGGTACATCATGTTCCACAGCGGGAGGAACCGTCAACGACGTGCCCCGTCTCTCAAATCCCCTTTTCCCCATTTCAACCAACCGCTGGCGTGTTCTGACTTACGATTGGTGGACAGCCCCAACCCCCCCCACATAAATGTTGTGAGTCTATTGGTTCTAACGTCGGACCACAGTCTCTGATTGGTGGACTCTGACCCGGAACCCCCCCCCTCCTCGATCTCTGTTCACAGAAAGCCGATCTGGCGGTCGCTCCCCTGGCCATCACCTACGTGAGGGAGAAGGTCATCGACTTCTCCAAACCCTTCATGACCCTGGGAATCAGCATCCTATACCGTAAACCCAACGGAACCAACCCGGGCGTCTTCTCCTTCCTCAACCCCCTGTCGCCCGATATCTGGATGTATATTCTGCTGGCTTACTTGGGTGTCAGTTGTGTGCTGTTTGTCATAGCCAGGTAACATGCCTTCCCTTCGCCTTCACCAAAACAGACAGTGGCTTTTATCTCGATAGCGCGTAGAGGCCAGTGTCGGCTCACAGCGTGAAGTTATCACGGCTGTGAAAGTGCAAGTGTGTGCAGCTCCGGGGAGTGCCGAGGCAAATCCCGGGAACTCCATCCAGGTCGGAATATTTCACCAGCGTAGATGCAAAACTATTTGCTCAAAATATTTTACAAGGATTTTTATTTTTCGGCGCAGAAATATTCATACTTATTTTTTGAAGAGATTCCATTTCCCAAATGGGGTTTTAATGAGCCTCGGGAATCGGTCGTGTACGACTTGTCTCGGTGCTCTACGCTGAGTATATGTTCAGTTTCTCGTAACTACAGTACTACAGTACTACAGTACTTCAGTACTAAAGTACTACAGTACTACCTCTAAGGCGTTCGCATGTCTGAAGTCATCCGTTCCGTTTGTTTGCAGAAGTACCTTTATTAGACGTTTTCTTTCACTTCCCAAGAAAAAATAATCATCTTTAGCTGATTACAATTTGGTTATTTTGCATCTCACCTAGCAGGAAAAAAAAAACAGTTTACAATCAGAACGTCGTGTCATTGTGGTGGTAATTTCTACCTGCTGTGTAGAATCACTCCACTGATTAAAGATTCGCTCGCTGATCCTTTATAGGAAGTTGTTCATTAAGCCCAGAACTCTGGGGAGACAGACAGCTGACAGGTATATTTTCGGTATGTACCTGTGTTCTGGGTTCTGTGGTTTAATGCACTTCTTCAGATGTTACTGGGCATATGATCAGTTCAGATGAGGGCAACAGCTGCCACCCAAGTTGGTTCAGAATATGCACTTTTCTAATTTCACTCGCCTGTTTGGAAGGTACGTCGGGTAAGTCTTGAGTTTATGTGTGTTACGGCTTTAAGATTATATTTGAAGTTGTACTTTCGTGTGTTCGATTAGTGTCGCTGTTTTGATTCTGCCAATTTTAGAGATTTCCTTTGAACTCACAACTTGTGGAAGTCGAATTTGTGCTCATGGCCGTGCTTCGTAGCCGGTTTGGGAGAGATGTCACAGAGCCTTTCTGCTTCTGTCACACTGCCTGCTCCACCAGGAAGTAGTTCCCAGCGCCTTAACGCTTGGAGGAGAACACTTTCTCACCGCTTGCAGGTGTTTTCATAAACTTCCCACGAGACGTGTTCATCTCCAGCCCCTTCGAGGTCACGTGGCGTTTGTCCCAAAATACGCGACCAGGATGTAAACAAACCCAACTGAACCCAGACACCGTTGGGAATTTGACGGGGAGCGCCGGCAAACAAAAGTACGTCTCAGTTGCCAGCGGCGACGAGGCGGGTGTGGAAAAACAAACGTTGCACGGAAACCCGGTGCCATGGCGTTTCAGGACACCTGGGTTCTGATCACGATTAACGTAGTAGAGCGCTTTATTAAACGCCCTGTTCTCTGTATTCCGTCCGGGCGATGATGTTCAGTGGTTCACAGACGCCGTGCCCCATTCACGCCCCCCCCCCCACCACCCACCCACCCCCGCAGGCGTCAACCTGCTGAGTTGAGCTCTCTCATAATTGTTTTATTGACCACTCAACAAACACATTGATTTGTTAAGTCCCTATTATGCTGGGGATATTGTATTCTTTAATCCTCGAGGAAAGTGAGTCGGCGGTGCCGCAGAACATAGAGAAAATCACACATAGTGAAGGACTAGAACCTTCAGATCGCTGCGGATTTAAGAGACCCTTCAAAACATGACCCCAAGGTCTGATATGGAAGTATTTTCCTCGACATTCCACAACATTGCGTTTCCTTTGTGTTCCTCGACTGCCGTCCGGAGTTAGGTTCTGTTTCCTGATGAATTATTTCTGTGCTCGTCCCATTTTCTGTCAGTTGGTGTTCACACATGGATTCAACGTCGTAAAGCAGAAACTGAATGTTTGAAAGACGTTTCAGGGAGCCGCGCTGATGCCGTCACCATGGGGTCTCTATGGGAACATATTGAGTCGTTCCTGGTTATGGAACGCACACCAGATAAGCACAAATCACAGTGTGGTTCACCTCAGGCCTGTGCCAACCCACACACACGCCTAGAAAACCACACACATATATACACACGCGCACGCGCGCACACACACACACACACATACACACACTCCTCCCCTCTGAAGAGAAAAGTGAGAAAAAAGATCTATAAAGAGTAATTGAATCCAACAGACGGCTAATTAGATGGTGTCCGTTGAAATGTTGTGGCCATGGAGACCAAACCAGACTAGACTGCAGCCAACAGACCAGACTTGATTATTAAACCAGACTAGACCAGACCTGATTAAACCAGACTAGACTGCAGCCAACTGACCAGACTTGATATTAAACCAGTCTAGAACAGACCAGACCAGACCTGATTAAACCAGACTAGACTGCAGCCAACAGACCAGACGTGGTTATTAAACCAGACTAGAACAGACTTGATTAAACCAGACTAGACTGCAGCCAACAGACCAGACGTGGTTATTAAACCAGACTAGACCAGACCTGATTAAACCAGACTAGACTGCAGCCAACAGACCAGACGTGGTTATTAAACCAGACTAGACCAGACCTGATTAAACCAGACTAGACTGCAGCCAACTGACCAGACTTGATTATTAAACCAGACTAGAACAGACCTGATTAAACTAGACTAGACTGCAGCCAACAGACCAGACTTGATATTAAACCAGTCTAGAACAGACCAGACCTGATTAAACCAGACTAAAAGAGAGCAGAAAACTGACCAAAATAAAATAGATAAGATTAAATAAGACCAAACAAACAAGACCGAACAGAACAGACTAGATCAAATCAGACCACACAACAGACCAGATCAGACCAGATCAGACCAAACCAGAACAAACCAGAACAAACCAGATCAGACCAGATCAGGTCACACCTAACAGATGAGATGAGGAGTAGAGGAGAACCAGGAATCCTTTTGTTATTCAGTGTGGAACACGGCATGTTCCTGTCTGAGATGTATGTCTGGGTGTGTGTGTGTCTGTGTGTGTGTGCCTGTGTGTGTATGTCTGTGTGTGCCTGTGTGTGTCTGTGTGTGTGTGTGTGTGTGTGTGTATGTCTGTGTGTGCCTGTGTGTGCCTGTGTGTGTATGTCTGTGTGTGCCTGTGTGTGTCTGTGTGTGTCTGTGTGTGTGTGTGTGTGTGTGTGTGTGTGTGTGTGTGTGTGTGTGTGTGTGTGTGTGTGTGTGTGTGTGTGTGTGTGTGTGTGTGTGCGTGTGTGCGTGCGTGCGTGCGTGCGTTCGTGCGTGTGTGTGCGTGCGTGCGAGCGTGTGTGTGTGGTGACCTCACATCCTCATGTGGACACCTCTCTCCTGTGGTAATCAGTGTGCAGAACACGGCCCAGAGGAATACAGAGGCAGAACGCAGAGCAAAAGGTCGCAGAGCCCCAACCTCAGACACACACAATCTGTGCCTCTCTGTCTGTCTCTATCGCAAACACACACACACACACATAGAGGTTCACACTATCACACACTGCGACGTCTCACACACACACACACGGTGCCCCAGGAGACCTTGAGCAGGCGCACACAGCCGGCGGTCGTGGCTACAAGGAGACGGAGCTCATTGACATTCCGGCCAATCAGGCTGCCTGATGGGGCTTACAGGAAGAATTATAGCGTGTCATCATGGTCTCCAGGAATCCCATGTGGACAGTGTAGAGGGCGGTGGTAAAGACAGGGCTCTATGGCCCACTCCTCAGCTGCGCCCTACTCCCCCTCACTGGGACGACACAGGGATCTGGGCGGACGAAGTGCACTATATAGTAGTGTGCCGTTTGAGACGCGCTCGGACGCTGATACACGTCGCCGTGGGTGTCATCGAAAGACCGTCGAAATGGCCCGCCATTCGTCATTTTTGTAGAATAAAAGTCCCTATATTACACAAAACTATAAACACCGGGCCATATCACACTGGCGGAATGTGTTTACGGTTAGACGTGCATGCTAATCAGGTTCGCCGAGCCCGTTGGACGGAATGGGTTTACGGTTAGACGTGCATGCTAATCAGGTTCGCCCAGCCCGTTGGACGGAATGGGTTTACGGTTAGACGTGCATGCTAATCAGGTTCGCCGAGCCCGTAGGACGGAATGTGTTTACGGTTAGACATGCATGCTAATCAGGTTTGCCGAGCCCGTTGGACGGAATGGGTTTAAGGTTAGACGTGCATGCTAATCAGCCGAGCCCGGTGGACGGAATGTGTTTATGGTTAGCCTTGCATGCTAATCAGGTTTGCCAAGCCTGTTGGACGGAATGTGTTTACGGTTAGCCTTGCATGCTAATCAGCGTAGCCCGGTGGACGGAATGTGTTTACAGTTAGCCTTTCATGCTAATCAACCAAGCCCGGTGGACGCCATTGGCCGCCTTTGGCTTTCGAACGATGCAAATCTGACTGGGCTCGATGTCATTACGGACGGCAGTGGCTGTCGGTTTGTGGACGTTGATTGTTTGGCAGGCGCATAAGAAGTGTTTAATCCGGGGCAGTGATTTCGAGCCTTTAGAAGGTTAATTTGTCTGGGTTAGCAGTTCATCTAATGCATGCAGATTCAGCCTAGTCCAGGCATATGTGTAACCGGTCCATAAAGTTTAGCCATTTGTCCTTTATTAAGGGAATAGACTTAGTCCCTTCAGACTACAGGACTTGAGAAGAGCACTACCTTGTCATAACAGGTGTCAGCCAATCATTCCTCTAGAACTAAAGCTCCACCAAGCCCTCAGCGTGTTGAATCAGGTGAGTTTGTCCCCTACTGGAGAAACGTGGTGATTCAGGGTACTTGAGGACTTGTTGGAGAACTTTGCTATAGGCTATATGTGGAGTGACAGTTACAAGGTCCAATAATTCGTGGTAAAACAATGAGCTGGGCTGTTTTTCTGTTTCCATATAACAGTTACCCTGGATTACCTTTCATCTTGTGTGTGAATGGACATTGGAACATAGCTTTTATTCAACTTCCTCAGGCTGTTTGTGTAGTTCACAGATATTAGTGCTTGTAAAGCTGATGAGATCCTGTATTTTATTGGATCATCTTCGTCCTAGTCCATAATACACCGACAAACTATATTGGATGCTCTGGTCTCCCATGTCATTTACTACTCTAACCCAATCACAGTAAGGCTCTGATGCTAACCAAATCACAGAAAGGCTCTGATGCTAACCAAATCACAGTAAGGTTCTGATGCTAACCCAATCACAGTAAGGTTCTGATGCTAACCAAATCACAGTAAGGCTCTGATGCTAACCCAATCACAGTAAGGCTCTGATGCTAACCCAATCACAGTAAGGCTTTGATGCTAACCAAATCACAGTAAGGCTCTGATGCTAACCCAATCACAGTAAGGCTCTGATGCTAACCCAATCACAGTAAGGTTCTGATGCTAACCCAATCACAGTAAGGCTCTGATGCTAACCCAATCACAGTAAGGTTCTGATGCTAACCCAATCACAGTAAGGCTCTGATGCTTAGCCAATCACAGTAAGGCTCTGATGCTAACCCAATCACAGTAAGGCTCTGATGCTAACCCAATCACAGTAAGGCTCTGATGCTAACCCAATCACAGTAAGGTTCTGATGCTAACCCAATCACAGTAAGGCTCTGATGCTAACCCAATCACAGTAAGGTTCTGATGCTAACCAAATCACAGTAAGGTTCTGATGCTAACCCAATCACAGTAAGGTTCTGATGCTAACCCAATCACAGTAAGGCTCTGATGCTAACCCAATCACAGTAAGGTTCTGATGCTAACCCAATCACAGTAAGGCTCTGATGCTAACCCAATCACAGTAAGGCTCTGATGCTAACCCAATCACAGTAAGGCTTTGATGCTAACCCAATCACAGTAAGGCTCTGATGCTAACCCAATCACAGTAAGGTTCTGATGCTAACCCAATCACAGTAAGGCTCTGATGCTAACCCAATCACAGTAAGGCTCTGATGCTAACCCAATCACAGTAAGGTTCTGATGCTAACCCAATCACAGTAAGGTTCTGATGCTAACCCAATCACAGTAAGGTTCTGAAGCCTGATGCTAACCCAATATATACGAAGGAGAGAGGGAAGATGAGGAACGGGAGTTGCTTAGCAATAGCGAGGAAGACAGATGAGAGACGAGGAGGGAGAGGAAGGTCGCAGGACTCTGACATTCGTAGATGTCCACGGATGGCAGAAGTCAGACCAGCTGAATGTGTCCGGGCCCTATAAGAGCGGCTCCACAGGAACACCCAGAGGGGCCCCAGTCGATGAATCTCAATGAGCTCCAAAGATGATCAGGCGCTGGGACGTTATCTCTGGTGACAGTGTTATTCCAGCCCATCGATCGGACCTCTCGCAATAAACTGCCGACATTTGAATACGTCAATATGTCGTCGTGGGGGAAAGGGTAAATTATTTTCTGTTTGGTCTCTCGACAAGACCGAAACCCTCAGGAGGTAGGAGATCATAGCGGCTTCGATTTGTTGTTTTCGTGGCCTCTACAACAACAAGGCCTGCTCGCTATTTTGAAGATGTTTTTGTTATCTGTTTTGAGGATCTCCTTTTATTCGCCTTGTCGTGTTTTACGTTCCGCCTGATCTGAACACTGGCATGCGTCGGGCACTGGGGGGAGGCGGGGGCAGCGTGGAAGAGCGAACCTCCTCGAGCCGGCTGTTCTATCTGTCTGCCTGCCTGCCTGCCTGCCTGTCTGTATGCCTGCCTGTCTGTCTGACCTGTCTGTCTGTGTTTTCTTGGCCACAGGTTTAGCCCGTACGAGTGGTACAACCCCCATCCGTGCAACCCGGACTCGGACGTGGTGGAGAACAATTTTACGCTGCTCAATAGTTTCTGGTTCGGCGTCGGCGCTCTTATGCGGCAAGGTATTTACCTCAGTCTGCCGGCGGTCTGAATCTCCCCGGGTCGCGCCCTATCTCTCTAGCCACCAGCTGCCCGGGGTCGAGAGCACGGCTGGGGGCCACAAACAGGGCGCGGGGCTCTGGGTGTGTGCGCTGTCTGGTTGATGGAAAGAAAAGAGTTGCCGTATAAGTGTCTAGGACTAAGATGTGGCAGGAAATGTGAAGTGGAACCGGATAGTAATGTCACTTTGCTTTCTGATGAAGCGTACGAGCAAGCTGGAGAGGGAAATATATGATTTACAAATGGTTATTATTTAAACATGTTGAGCACTGGTAGGTGGGCCATAGAAAGGATCTGCGGGGAGAAGTGAATTCTTTTCTTTCCTTTGAACTGTCTTAACATTAAAATGATTATCCCAACCGGAGTGGAGCATTTGAGTTGATACTGCAACCGAAATTTCCATTTAGATTGGTTCCTCTGTTCTTGAAACTGAATTGGACTGAAATTATGTTACTATTTATAGATTAAATGAGGTCGCATTGCAATCCTGCCCACAGTATTTTTTTGCTAAATCGTTAAGTAAAGAATTGCTCTGTAAGACATATACTTCACATGACTGGGTAGATCCCAAAAGTTCTGTATCGTAATCCGGTTTTACCATACTCGGAACAGTACTTGAAAAACAAGGTGGGAGTAAACGATCTTAGCTAGCGGTCTACGTTTTGGTTTACCAATGAGGCTCGTCCTTTATCATGTAGCCATGCTGCATTTAAAAGCATTCAACAAGGACAGACGGATGTCAAGTAACCACTACCCAGAGTCCTCCCCTGTTGCATGCAGCCAATTAGCACCCAGAGAGAAGCTACACTTGGGGTCGGGACTTGAGGTTGCCAACCTGGTTGTCAAGTCTTTTATTATGAAATGTCAAAAGGTAAATTCAGAGAAAGGACTGTATTTATGGGGATATAATTCAAATAGAATTAGTACATCTTTGGGATTAGTTAATGGATATTCCCTGTCAGTAATCCTAATCTGGGTCCTTGAATTCTGAGTTTTTTGTAAGACACCTAGCAGAATTTCATACTTAAATCCCTGTTGATGACTATGTAACAGAAATCTCCCTGAACCAGCCTTTACTGGAGCTGCCTATAGGGGACTTCTTCCAATTGCGTCTGCTGGAAGTCCATGTGTCTGTCTCCACACCAACTTCCTCCCCTCATAACCCAGGCTCGGAGCTCATGCCCAAGGCCCTGTCTACTCGAATAGTGGGCGGCATCTGGTGGTTCTTCACCCTCATCATCATCTCCTCGTACACGGCCAACCTGGCTGCCTTCCTCACTGTGGAGCGCATGGAGTCGCCCATCGACTCGGCCGACGATCTGGCCAAGCAGACCAAGATCCTGTACGGCGTTGTGGAGGATGGAGCCACCATGACGTTCTTTAAGGTAGCCAGGTGAACCCACAGGGTTTCACTCAGATCTGTCGTCCTTAATAAAACCAACAGCCTCGCTTAATGTATGAAATTGTTAACCTGGTACGTTAGCCTGGTACGTTAAACTGGTACGTTAGCCTGGTACGTTAACCTGGTACGTTAGCCTGGTACGTTAGCCTGGTACGTTAAACTGGTACGTTAGCCTGGTACGTTAACCTGGTACGTTAGCCTGGTACGTTAGCCTGGTACGTTAAACTGGTACGTTAGCCTGGTACGTTAAACTGGTACGTTAGCCTGGTACGTTAGCCTGGTGCGTTAACCTGGTGCGTTAGCCTGGTACGTTAACCTGGTGCGTTAGCCTGGTACGTTAGCCTGGTACGTTAACCTGGTACGCGTTAGCCTGGTGCGTTAACCTGGTGCGTTAGCCTGGTACGTTAGCCTGGTACGTTAGCCTGGTACGTTAGCCTGGTGCGTTAACCTGGTGCGTTAGCCTGGTACGTTAGCCTGGTACGTTAGCCTGGTACGTTAGCCTGGTACGTTAACCTGGTGCGTTAGCCTGGTACGTTAGCCTGGTACGTTAGCCTGGTACGTTAGCCTGGTACGTTAGCCTGGTACGTTAGCCTGGTACGTTAACCTGGTACGTTAGCCTGGTACGTTAGCCTGGTACGTTAGCCTGGTACGTTAGCCTGGTACGTTAACCTGGTACGTTAGCCTGGTACGTTAGCCTGGTACGTTAGCCTGGTACGTTAACCTGGTACGTTAGCCTGGTACGTTAGCCTGGTACGTTAGCCTGGTACGTTAGCCTGGTACGTTAACCTGGTGCGTTAGCCTGGTACGTTAGCCTGGCACGTTAGCCTGGTGCGTTAGCCTGGTGCGTTAACCTGGTGCGTTAGCCTGGCACGTTAACCTGGTACGTTAGCCTGGTACGTTAGCCTGGTACGTTAGCCTGGTACGTTAGCCTGGTACGTTAGCCTGGTACGTTAGCCTGGTACGTTAGCCTGGTACGTTAGCCTGGTACGTTAGCCTGGTACGTTAGCCTGGTGCGTTAACCTGGTACGTTAGCCTGGTACGTTAACCTGGTACGTTAGCCTGGTACGTTAGCCTGGTACGTTAGCCTGGTACGTTAGCCTGGTACGTTAGCCTGGTACGTTAGCCTGGTACGTTAGCCTGGTGCGTTAGCCTGGTACGTTAGCCTGGTACGTTAGCCTGGTACGTTAGCCTGGTACGTTAGCCTGGTGCGTTAGCCTGGTACGTTAGCCTGGTACGTTAGCCTGGTGCGTTAGCCTGGTACGTTAGCCTGGTACGTTAGCCTGGTACGTTAGCCTGGCACGCCTAGCCTAGCCTGGTACGTTACCCTGGTACGTTAGCCTGGTACGTTGCTATCCTGGTACGTTAGCCTGGTACGTTAGCCTGGTACGTTAGCCTGGTACGTTAGCCTGGTACGTTAGCCTGGTACGTTAGCCTGGTACGTTAGCCTGGTACGTTAGCCTGGTACGTTAGCCTGGTACGTTAGCCTGGTACGTTAGCCTGGTGCGTTAGCCTGGTGCGTTAGCCTGGTGCGTTAGCCTGGTGCGTTAGCCTGATTGTGAACTAAAGTCCTCTAACATGTTGGTCGGGTTATACGCTGCATGCTTAATTACTCCTTTTATTGGTGGGGTCTGAGTTTCTGCCTCGCTCGTCACTTCTCCCTCTGGGATTTGCTCCGGCAGAAGACAAAGATCTCCACCTACGACAAGATGTGGGAGTTCATGAACAGCCGTCGTTCGTCGGTGATGGTGCGGGACATAGAGGGGGGCATTCAGCGGGTGCTCACCTCAGACTACGCCTTCCTCATGGAGTCCACCACCATCGAGTTTGTCACGCAGCGAAACTGCAACCTCACCCAGATCGGGGGCCTCATCGACTCCAAGGCCTACGGAGTGGGAACGCCCATGGGTAATGTCCTCATCCGCTTCATACACCTAGTCTGTTTAATCTATGTGTCCTATCAGACACGCCACGTTCCACATGACATTGACCATGGATATTAGAGGATAGGTTTAGGACCATGACACACAGATGGGAGGGGTTCAGGACCATGACAATTAGATGGGAGGGGTTTAGGACCATGACAAATAGATGGGAGGGGTTTAGGACCAGGACACACAGATGGGAGGCGTTTAGGACCAGGACACACAGATGGGAGGGGTTTAGGACTTGGACACACAGATGGGAGGGGTTAAGGACCATGACAAATAAATGGTAGGGGTTTAGGACCATGACAAATAGATGGGAGGGGTTTAGGACCAGGACAAATAGATGGGAGGGGTTTAGGACCATGACAAATAGATGGGAGGGGTTTAGGACCATGACAAATAGATGGGAGGGGTTTAGGACCATGACAAATGGACAGTTATAGGAGGGCTAACCTGGGACATTTTGGAGGACAGTTAAAGGAGGGCTAACCTGGGACATTTTGGAGGACAGTTAAAGGAGGGCTAACCTGGGACATTTTGGAGGACAGTTAAAGGAGGGCTAACCTGGGACATTTGCACAGCTATTTTTATAATGATTTACTAAAGAAAAATGGTCTAACTGGAAACAAAGATGTTCTCATTGAAATGGTTAAAATTCCAGTCCTGACTTCCACCATTTTTCCCCGGGTGCTGTGTGAAAGATGTGAACATCTAATACACTCTGGAGACAGCGATGTGTGTGTGGGTGTGTGTGTGTGTGTGTGAGGGGGGGTCACCGGGGTTAGTTCGGTCATGATATACCTCCAACCCACCCAATAATGGCCTCATATTTCAACGTAATAACTTGAAAACACGGAGGAATAATTCTCCCCTTTCACGCCCGGGCCCGTCCCCAGTTGATTACTAGTTGTGTGGTTATGGGTGTGTGATAGTACTTGGACTGCTGTTATTTCCATGCCATGATTGCTGTAGCGACATGAGAGGGAAAGCGATGTTCGTCAATCCAGATCCGTTGGATTACATTCACCCCCCCCCCCCCTCCTTCTCGCTGATGAAATGTGTGGACACACCTGAGGCATTTCTCCCCTCGTAAACACAACAGAACAAAAAGCCTGTGCGCAGCAGAACACACAAGTCACGCGTCGTCGAATACCGGCAATCTAATGGAATGACTTCCAGCGGACTGCCGGAGTTCGGCTGTTGCCTGCTCTGGCGCATACATTCCTCTGGCGCATACTTTACTCTGGCGCATACGTTCCTCTGGCTCATACTTTACTCTGGCGCATACGTTCCTCTGGTGCATACTTTACTCTGGCGCATACGTTCCTCTGGCGCATACTTTACGCTGGCGCATATGTTCCTCTGGTGCATACTTTACTCTGGCGCATACGTTCCTCTGGCGCATACTTTACTCTGGCGCATACATTCCTCTGGCGCATACTTTACTCTGGCGCATACGTTCCTCTGGCTCATACTTTACTCTGGCGCATACGTTCCTCTGGTGCATACTTTACTCTGGCGCATACGTTCCTCTGGCTCATACTTTACTCTGGCGCATACGTTCCTCTGGCGCATACTTTACGCTGGCGCATACGTTCCTCTGGCGCATACTTTACTCTAGCGCATACTTTCCCATGTATTGAAGGTAGGAGGCTATTGTGGAGTGGATTTCATACTTCTCTGTCCGCTAGAAATGGTTTTAAGTGGTGGATACAAACAGTGTTAAATTCAATACATTCAATACATCTCAATGGTAATTCTCTCTTTGCTCGACATAGCACTGCACCGCAGTTATACAATATCAACAGAGCTTGTGAAAACATGTTTAACGTCACTTGCTCGGTTTTTCAACAGTTTTCCGTGAAAGACTGCTCTTAACCTGTAGTCACGTTAACCTTCAGAAACCTCCGCTGCCACATTTAGCAGCGCTTAAAGCCGTAACAGCCCACTAACAGCCCGCTAACAGCCGGCTAACAGCAGGAAGCGCTTATTGAAGTTCTAACATTTTAGTGCCATTCAATCCACACATCCTATTTCCCGCACGCACCTACGTCACGTCTCCCCCCTGCACCCCCACCCCCCTTCAACCCCAACTACCACCCCCTCCTCCCCCAATCCAAACCCCGCCAGTGCCCAGCTACTGACTCAAACTGTGATCCCGTTAATATGTAAGGCCAGTCGGCGGCTGAGTGACGGATGGCCTTCTATGTCATGTTATTAGCGCGGCGCGTCCACGGTAACGGCATGGCTCTCCTCTTGGTCAGCCCTGGACCGGTTTCCATATCGGGGCTCTCCGGGGACCCAGCCTGTAACCGGTTATCTGAGAGCGCCATTGTTAAGCCATTATTAATCATTCATATTAATCATTCCAAATATGAGCAGGGTGGGACGATCAGAGGACTGAGGAGACATATTCGAGCACTCGTGCTAACCGAGCACGTTAACACACACGCTAACACACACACGGACACACGCTGACACACACGCTAACACACGCGCTAACAAACGCGGAAACACTCTAACACACGCTGACACGGACACACGCTAACGCACACTAAAAACACATGCAGGCACACGCTAACACACACACGGACACACGCTAACACACACGCTAACACACACGCTAACACACACGCGGAAACACTCTAACACACGCTGACACACACTAACACACATGTGGACACATACACACAATGTACCGTAACTCACACACCAGCACATTCCTAGAGGTATTAGCATAAAAACACACACACACATACACCCGTACACACACACTGGTGGAAAAACCTAATGAAACAATCTCACAGGAGCACACACGCAGACACACGCAGACACACACAGAGAGACAGACCACAGACAGACCAAGAAATACTGGCACCAAAACAAACACAACACCCATAAACATACACACACACACACATGCATGCACACTGGGTTTACCAATCAAACGAACAAGGTCTTTCCACAAAGAAAAATACACACCGCCGGTGAGAGTTCAGATAGACCCAGAACACTTTCTATTCTCAGTTCACCGTGCATCTGAGAGGCAGCCACAGAGCAGATGAAACAGGGACAGGCAATGATAGATGAAATGAAGAAAGACGCAGAGACGGCGGAGAGAAAGGAACCATCAGAACCAATACTAAACACTCTTAAAGGGGAATGTCACTGTTTAGAAAGTGTGTCGTTGTGTATACGTGTATGGTTGATGTAGATCGTGGTATGGGAAGAGCCAAACTAGCTGCACCAACACGTTTATCCAACCTTTTTTATTTTGCATCTTATCCTAATCCTTTAAAAAAAAACATTGAAAGTACAGAGATCAGAGATTACCCCAAATTACAATTGATTTTATTTCCATAGTTATGTTTGTTCTAAGCAATGGACTTCCTAAAACTGTAAGGTGCCCAAACGTGAAACACAATTAGAGATAGAATATAACATATGTGTTGGGTTCTGATAGAGTTGGGTTCTGTTGGGTTCTGATAGACTATAACAGTCATATGTGTTGGGTTCTGATTGAGTTGGGTTCTGTTGGGTTCTGATAGAATATAACAGTCATATGTTGGTGGGTGGGTGTGTGTATCCCTGGGCTCCTGCATTAAGGTGCTCTGAGAACCACAGGAGGAGGCGGGACTCAGTCCCACTCTAAAGCCATTACTCTTCCTTTGATCTCCCAGCATGCCACAGTGTTCTGATGCCTTTCTGCTAATTCCAACTCCTTCCTCTGCCGGCATATTTGGGGAGTAGTACTCATCCTGGCACAGCAAAGTGGACATGCGCGCACACCGCACACCCACACACACACACACACACAGAAAGGAAGAGAAATTCTAGGTGTACACACACACACACACACAAACACACTAATGCTTGCATCTGAATTGATGGGAGCTCTGCTACTCCAGAACACAAAGCCTGTTTGCCATTGCCTTCTGTTGTGACGACGCCTGCTAGAGAACAAGATGCTAATTCTGCATCTGTCTCCGAGACACTGGGAGGATTAGCCGTGAATAGGAGGATTGAGGACTTACAATCAAGTGTTTCTTTTTAGACCACAGTAACATGACGGGTTTAGGTGACGAACAGGCCCACGCGATGATCCGAAATCCCACTGTCGCGTGCTGAATAAAGACACTGAACAGTGCGTTCAAGTTGAGATGAATTAAGATTAGACTTGAATGAGAAAGTACAGAGCTGCTTTATTGATCCCTGAAGGGGAATTCCGTCGGCCCTATGGAAACGTAGAAATACGGCGTGCCAGTGCTGTGCTGTTCACTTCTATTTCTATGGCTAAAGCTAGGTAAAGAAACTAGAGGGTACACGAAGGGCACAAGATCCCGATCAAAGCTCCGGTTGGAAAATGAAAAAAATGAACGAGGTTTATTTTTATTTTAAACGTTCTGATCTTCTGTCGCCCTGTCCCCTCAGGTAGTCCTTACGGCAACAGCGTCACCATAGCAACAGCACAGACGCGCCATCGCCATGGCAAAGCACGCTATATAACGGAGAATCACTAAACAATGACTAGTCTTTTGAGTTGATTCACCTCAGATTCATTTAGTTTGACGTTTGATTTATTAACCACAGATTTTAGCACGATTAACCCGTCATTTTCTTTCCCCTGTAGGCTCTTGGTAGTGTTACGTTTGGAGCAGACCTCAAATTTACGGTTAGGGTTTTTGTAACGCACAAACGATCTTCTACGCGTTCTGTTTTAATGGTATTATCTAGGTACCTCACTCTCAATTTGTCGAAGAGCAATAGATGTTAGCTTGATTTGCTAGCAACTCCGATATTTGGAAACGTTTCAATTCAAAAACACACTTACATTAGCTTACTGTATGTTTTCTATCCTGTAAAACTGCAGTCCTTCTTGCATCTCCTTGCTGTTACGGTGAATAAATACTGTCGCTAGCAAAACCCTATCAACACCGGTAACAAAACCAAAACGACAGACGAGGTACAGTTGTCGCCTGTCTCTCCGTTTCGGGGAACTCAACTCCGGCCCCCTTTTTGACCCACCAGGCTCTCCGTACAGAGACAAGATCACCATAGCGATCCTTCAGCTGCAGGAGGAGGGGAAGCTCCACATGATGAAGGAGAAGTGGTGGAGGGGGAACGGCTGTCCAGAGGACGAGAAGAACAAGGAGGCGAGCGCTCTGGGCGTGCAGAACATCGGTGGCATCTTCATCGTGCTGGCCGCCGGACTGGTACTTTCGGTGTTCGTGGCCGTCGGGGAGGTCCTGTACAAGTCCAAACAGAACGCCGAGCTGGAGAAGGTAGCGTGCCCGGGATTGTTGAGGCCGTTGTGTATACACTCTCATATACGGTGTCCTCTGCATATAACTGCATCCACGGTCCATGGTCCTTGTTTCTGGTCCGATTTGGTCAGAAGACAGGGATGGGAATTTGAAAGCGGGATTCTGTGGTGATCGAGACATATTTAATAACTGGTAGAAGGCAGGCGCGTGGAATACAATTGGGTCCTCGTTCAGGCAGTTTTTTTACAGGTATATTTACATTTAAGTATATTTACATTTAATCCCAGAAAAACAAAGATTTACTCTATTTAGCATGCATTCTGTATACTTACATTCCAATTAGTTAATAATAATTATTATGCCATTTTAAAATATATTTTTTTCATAAAAGTAAAAATTCATAATTAATCTTTCGTTCCCCTATCCACTACCTGGTGTCTTGTCTTGCCTTCCCTGCTCCCTCTGTCCTGCTACCTTGTATTACTTTCATGCAGGGTAGTTTCTATAGATTCTAATATCCTCCTCTATCAGGGTGGTACATACTGCTTCTAATATCGCCCTATACCAGGGTGGTACATACTGCCTCTAATATCGCCCTATACCAGGGTGGTACATACTGCCTCTAATATCGCCCTATACCAGGGTGGTACATACTGCCTCTAATATCGCCCTATACCAGGGTGGTACATACTGCCTCTAATATCGCCCTATACTAGGGAGTCACATACTGCCTCTAATATTGCCCTATATCAGGGTGGTACATACTGCCTCTAATATCGTCCTATATCAGGGTGGTACATACTGCCTCTATTATCCTTCTATACTAGGGTGTCACATACTGCCTCTATTATCTCCCTATACTAGGGTGGTACATACTGCCTCTAATATCGCCCTATACCACGGTGGTACATACTGCCTCTAATATCGCCTTACACCAGGGTGGTACATACTGCCTCTAATATCGTATTATACCAGGGTGGTACATACTGCCTCTAATATCGCCTTATACTAGGGTGGTACATACTGCCTCTAATATCGCCTTATACCAGGGTGGTACATACTGTCTCTAATATTGCCTTATACCAGGGTGGTACATACTGCCTCTAATATCGCCCTATACCAGGGTGGTACATACTGCCTCTAATATCGTCCTATACCAGGGTGGTACATACTGCCTCTAATATCGCCTTATACCAGGGTGGTACATACTGTCTCTAATATTGCCTTATACCAGGGTGGTACATACTGCCTCTAATATCGCCCTATACCAGGGTGGTACATACTGCCTCTAATATCGTATTATACCAGGGTGGTACATACTGCCTCTAATATCGCCTTATACCAGGGTGGTACATACTGTCTCTAATATTGCCTTATACTAGGGTGGTACATACTGTCTCTAATATCGCCCTATACCAGGGTGGTACATACTGCCTCTAATATCGTCCTTTACCAGGGTGGTACATACTGCCTCTAATATCGTCCTTTACCAGGGTGGTACATACTGCCTCTAATATCACCTTATACCAGGGTGGTACATACTGCCTCTAATATCGCCTTACACCAGGGTGGTACATACTGCCTCTAATATCGTATTATACCAGGGTGGTACATACTGCCTCTAATATCGCCTTATACTAGGGTGGTACATACTGCCTCTAATATCGCCTTATACCAGGGTGGTACATACTGCCTCTAATATTGCCTTATACTAGGGTGGTACATACTGCCTCTAATATCGTCCTTTACCAGGGTGGTACATACTGCCTCTAATATCGTCCTTTACCAGGGTGGTACATACTGCCTCTAATATCACCTTATACCAGGGTGGTACATATACTGCCTCTAATATCGTCCTATACCACGGTGGTACATGCTGCCTCTAATTTCATCCTGCAGTCCTGATGTTCGGCCACTAGTTGCACAAGTGTTGAGCGAATAAAGATCCCCAAAAACACACAGTATGTCATGTGAAAAATCATTTGTCACATGGATTTTTTACATACATTTCCATAAGACTCGTTATTTAAGGCAGCTCATATAGACAAACTACACAAATAAAATTGAATTAACCAATTTTTTTACACTATGAAATTGCAAGTGTCATTTCTTATTTAATTCGGTTTCACTTTATCAGAGGGTGTACTTACTTTTCACACGACTGTTCTCACGCGCCAATTTCTGCCCCATGTCTTCAAAACAATTTGCTCTCAAAGTTGGAATTTCCTAGACTGAGGTATGATATGGTATCAATCCACATACAGATTATGCGCATATAAACAACATATTACACAAATGGCAGTTTAAAAACAATACCTCGTTAATCGCAAAAGTCCCAGGCCGCATCTTTAATGTTATCAGTCCTGTGTGTATTTTACCCTCACCTCCTCTCTCCCCCCACCCCTGCCCTCCTCCCCCTTCTAGCGCTCCTTTTGCAGTGCGATGGTGGAGGAGCTCCGCGGCTCCCTGAAGTGCCAGAGGCGCCTCAAGCAGAAACCCCAGCCACCGGTCATCGCCAAGACGGAGGAGGTGATCAACATGCACACGTTTAACGACAGGAGGCTGCCGGGGAAGGAGACCATGGCGTGAGGAGGCCGCGGCGTGAGGAGGCCGTGGTCCAGGAGACGCCAGACTCGGCCGGGAAGGTGGAAACCCGGCCGGAGAACCTGAGCTGCGGATCAGAACGACATCACGACATTCACACTCAACTCACAACTACAGTGTACTGCATTGGGCCTCCCGTTCCGGTCGGACGGTGGAGATGTTTCCTGTGGAAATGTAGACGCGTAAACGTGCGTCACTTCGCCGCGCCCGACACTCTGGGAGAGAAACTTTACGGACGATTGTGGAAACGAGTTCAAAGGGACCGCTGAGACGTTCGCATCCGTGAGATGCTTCTGATCAGGAAGTCAAAAGGGAAGATTCAAAAAGCAGGGCAGTCGAGGGTGACTGTGTGCCCACACACACACACACACACCTCTGTTCAGAGCGTCACACTGTACCTTGAGACCATATCACCCCGAGCAATGAGTTGATGTTGTTTTTCTGTTGATGTCAATTACACTTTCGTCAAATGTTTGTGTGTGTGTGTGTGTCCAGACGATCAAATTGTCACTACATACCGGTCAATATATTAGGAATCTTACAAAGTGCCAAAATGTTATATGAAGAACTGAATAAAAAAGAGAGAACATCTAGGCAGTTTCTAAAATATGTATTTATTTCATTTCAAATCATCAACGTTTTACGAATCTCCCTAATATTCATTGTTGATCTTCTGTAATGCCTTTATTGTGTCAAAGTTCAGCCATCGTAAAGAACTGGGACGCTATTTTAAACGACCACGCTGTACAGTGTCTAAACATCACAAACCACAATTTTACATCAACATCCACTGTTTAAAAGCAGGATTTCTACAAAAAAAATAGGGTGGTTTTTTTGTATACAAACCACATTTTGTAGTACTTTCTATCAGCGTCTAGCATTCTCTGTGACATTCATATGTGTAGCAGGTGCCAACTTGGGGAGTCCACCCAGAAATAAAACCCCCCGGTGAGTTTAACTGTGCCAAGCAGGACCCCCCGCGGTTCCTCTGTCATAGATCGTGGATTTATGTTGTGAACTGGCGAGCCTGTCCGGTCTTTCGGACATCGCTCTCCGTCTCCCCACCGACCTCGGCAGCGGGCTGGAGGTCGTTAAACCCGGATTTGCGGTATTTAAGTAGCAGCTTTTAACTCCCCGTGGGTCAAATGATAAATCGGTCCCTGTGAGGATTATTGGTAGGTCCTCAGTTTGCCAAATTTATACTCGGCTTTGAGGGTTATGTTTATGGAAAACTAGACAAAACGGAGAGGCACCCCATTAAAACTGGGGGTTACTTTTAGGGTTTAGGTATTTATAGTTAAGGCTAGGCATTATGGCTAGGTTAGGGTAAGGCATACCTGTTTTATGATGTTAAGAGTGTGTTTACGAAGACTTTCCCACTAATTCTCAGTTGCTTTCTATAAGATGGCTCTACCCCATCAGAATATTCACAGGCAGACGGGTAATATTTTCCAGATCCTGATTCCAGGCAGGTTTTCCATCTTGCCCTTTATTGGTGAAATTTGGTATTGGGGGAGAGGAATCTGATCCTAGATCTGTGACATGAGAACACATCTCATCGATCACTGGGGATTGGGGGAGAGGAATCTGATCCTAGATCTGTGACAGGAGGGTACATCACACCGGGCATTGGACTCCCAAGTGGATTCATCTCCAGAGAAGAAAATACAAAAGTTCAATGTATCTGGATAAATGTGTCCGCTGTACATGAACAATTGAATGAATGTAGAATTTGAGTAATTTCAAGTAATTGTTTATGAAAAATACATAAGGAAGACTTAGTTTCGAGGCTTTTTTTTATTCTTCCAGTATTGCTTGTCATTTTCTACCCTGCTAAACTCAGTGGTATAAAGTGTAATTGGTTGATTCATCTGGAGGACGTATCAGAAAATAAGCAACTGTATTGTCAAACCATGTAATGAGTTAATAGCATTTATTTCACATTGATGCAGGGTTTTACAAAAAAAATTAAATAATTACAAAAACTCAGAACTATTCGTTTGTTTTGGATATTGTGTGTCTCTTTGTAACGTGAAATGTTTAACGAATTGTTCTGTTAATGTGTATATTTGTCTACATGGGTGTTAGAATTGTCACTAGTTCAGGTTTAGGTAAAATAGGTAATACGACAAACAAACCTGTGTGTGTGAGTGTGCGTGTGCGTGCTGGCCTGTCATGCACATGCATTATTTACGTGCACGTGTGCAATTGTTATTGATATCATATCAACATATTATAATTATTCCTGTGTGATATCATATTTACATATTATTATTATTCCTGTCTGATATATCTACATATTATTATTTTTATTGTGTGATATCACATCAACGTATTATTATTATTCCTGTGTGATATCATTTCTACATATTATTATTTATTCCTGTGTGATATCAAATATTATAATTTTTCTTGTGTGATATCTACATATTATTATTTTTATTGTGTGATATCATATCTACATATTATTATTATTCCTGTTTGATATCATATCTACATATTAATATTATTCCTGTTTGATATCATATCTACATATTATCACCTTAGGTACCTCAAGTCGAAAGAACCGTTGTTATGAAGTAATACTGACAAATGAAAAGTCCCTCGCTACGCCACCGTGTGGACGACATGAGTACTCTGACTAAGGTTATTTAATTTGACTTTCCGTTTATGATCGGACCAGATGTCTCTTTTAGAGCCCCGAAAAAAATCACATCAAAATACAAACTCTCAATCAAAATGCAAAACACTGTCACAAAAAAAAGCTATTAAAACACAGCCCGTCCTCAGACAATCCGTTAAATTACCACGGAGGAATCAATTAATCACGTTGTTATCTAGTTCATAGTTCGGAAGTGCAACTGAAAATGCTCACTGATTCTCTTTCTGCATATTGAAGGTATCTCATCCCGAGACCTTATATACACGCGATAGACCGGTGCACCATCCATCTAGAAGGGGCGTCAAGGTGGCCTAGTGGTTAGGGCTTGGGTCTGGAAGGTCCCTGGTTCTAATCCCCCCACCGCCAAGGTGAAAACCGCGTCGTTCTGTCCTTGAGCAAGACAGTTAACCCTAAAAATGCTCCCCGGGCGCCGTGACGTGGAAGTCAAATCAGGTAACTGATTAGGGCTGCCCCCTGCACCTCAGGGTTGGGTAAAATGCAGAGAACACATTTCAGTTGTACAACTGACAATATTGGTCTATTCTATTCTATTGTATTCATAAGTCGTGCGATTTTTGTTGAAAATATCCAGGCGTTTTATGCTTCATTAGACAGAGACATTAGAAAACGATAGAGCGACTTCCTGCTAAAAGAGCAGTCGACCGGATACAAAGTGGTTTCGACCACCAGACCACCACCCTGAGCCACAATCACATACATTCTTCCGTGATTTGGAAAATAAGATAATGACAGTAATAACAGAAAGTAAAAGGCCTGAAACGTTTTTAGATCGGGCAGTGATTTTTTTTAGACACGGATTTGCACTAGTGTGAAATGGTAACAAGTACATTTTGTTCATCTCTATTGTTAACACCAAACACCAAATAGCACTGCACTGATGTTTATTTTGGAAAACGCCCAATGAAGGTCAAATTTAATTATTCTTAATGAGCAACAAAAACAAAGCATGAAACAACATGTGTTTCAGATTCCACAATAAGATAATAACTAAGAAGAAAGAATCAAGCAAGTCAGTCAGTGTTCGTCTTTCAACACTAGGATTTCTTTTGAGAGCAACATCTTGCCTTTAAATTGTTAAAATTGAAACAACGATTCACTAGGAGTTGGCTGATATTGCATGTATATATATATATATCCCACTGTGGGCTGGTAGAGGGAGAGCAGTCACCTGACAGACCAGGGTCAAATTTACCAATATGTGTTTTAAATTAAAGGTCTGCCCAGATAAAATGTTGATTACTCGGCAATATTTCCTGAGCGATGACGCCATAGGAAGGAATAGTAAACCAAAGTTTACCAAAATGTAGACGAATAAACAGCACTGTTGACTAATTTAAAACTATCTCATATTGGAGTCTATTTTTATGACAGAAAAGCTGCCAAAAGCAGTTTTTCAAACCTTTTCCCAGTTCTGATTTCTCAGTGTATAGAGATTTGAAAGTTCTGTGAAAAACCAACAATTGCTTCTATTTTTAACTCTAGGGTATTTAAAGGGGGCGTGATTGACTCTAAACTGCATAATAATAGAAGAGAAATGTTCTAGAGACAATTCTGGGTCAGCATTAGCATCTGATTCAGAATAGTTCAGGGAAACATATATTCTGAAGTAATGCCAGCCATTAGATTTACATTTTAAAACGTGTCTTTGTAAATATACATGCTTCTGTAATACATGTAATGTGACAATCATTTCTTCTTTGCAAACATCATTTAATACACACTGGGTGTATTTATCAAAATTCCAAAAATTGCCAATGAATTTCCTGGGTTTATTATATTAATGCTTGTGGGTTAAGAGATTAGTTTGGTAAAATCTGAGTCAAGAAAAGTATTATTTACATGATCAGAGAAATAGAATAGATGGGTTCAAGTCAATCCAGGTTAAAAATCAGCTGAAATAACTCATTCCGATGACAGAAAATAATTTACTTACTCAGAGGTAATAAATAACTCTCTGATACAAACAGGTATATTGGCACAATACCGCATCTATAATCAGATAAGCATTCAAGCTTTTGGAAACATTGACATTGACATTGAAAATATATACATATATCCGCCGTACGACTGCCGTCTACACCTAATTAAATAGTAATCAGACAAGCTGAATGCAATTCATCCAGGTCTCAGTAAAACCCAGGTTGTCGTGCTTTTTTCCATAAAGGTCAACACTTGGCATCACACAGCTTCACATATTTACACGCGCCAGACAGAACCCAGACAGAACCCACACACCGCCTTGAAAACAACAAGGGTATGCATTTACAGTATTCCAGTACTGACTGCACTGGGGGGAGCCCGAACAAACTGACCCAACAAAGACCTACAGTATTATTTTTTTAGAGGACTCCCGACTCCCGACTTGGCGCTGGGTTTTGGCCTCGGCAGTGCCCCCGCCCCCATGGTTGAGACTCCTGACTCACATCTGGAGCTACTTTAATTGGGGTGGGAGTGGCCTGTGCATTGCATTGATCGATGCGTGACCATGTGTAGCGTGTGACCATGATGTCGGCACACAGTTTCAGGCAGCTACAATGTCAGTTTGTGTTATTATCTTGCCCGAGCAACCTAGCTAGTTAAGTTAGCCAGCACTATTATTTATTGATGCCAATGTGGCTACGTTCAGCTGTCATAAAAAACAAACAGGACGTGCCACTCTGTGAGTTATGATTGGTTAAGCATCATCCTTATTAATAATCGAACCACTATTTGAGTTATGATTGGTTAAGCATCATCCTCATTAATAATCGAACCACTATTTGAGTTATGATTGGTTAAGCATCATCCTCATTAATAATCGAACCACTATTTGAGTTATGATTGGTTAAGCATCATCCTCATTAATAATCGAACCACTATTTGAGTTATGATTGGTTAAGCATCATCCTCATTAATAATCGAACCACTATTTGAGTTATGATTGGTTAAGCATTATCCTCATTAATAATCGAACCACTCTTTAAGTTATGATTGGTTAAGCATCATCCTCATTAATAATCGAACCACTATTTGAGTTATGATTGGTTAAGCATTATCCTCATTAATAATCGAACCACTATTTGAGTTATGATTGGTTAAGCATCATCCTCATTAATAATCGAACCACTATTTGAGTTATGATTGGTTAAGCATCATCCTCATTAATAATCGAACCACTATTTGAGTTATGATTGGTTAAGCATTATCCTCATTAATAATCGAACCACTATTTGAGTTATGATTGGTTAAGCATAATCCTCATTAATAATCGAACCACTCATGACCAGACAGGATAACAAGTGGCAACACAGCTACATTAACATACAACCCAGGTTCACCATACCGATATTTTATCCACTTTATTTTGCAGCCAGGTTACTAGGCTAACATTCCCAGGGTACAATTGCACACAGGAGCCCCGGCCGCCTGAACACGGGCTGAAGGCTGATCGATTGCTCTGACAAGAGAGAACCACTTGTGATACAGGCGTTCCTGGGACTGTATCCAGCTGTGCAGTGCAATTTGTTACAGTCACCTGTTAGCAGGACAATTGTCACCAGTTGCAACTTTCTTTTCCAGAAACCTCATCTCCACGGTCCTTGACTGAACCACATCTCAGACAAGTAATTAAAATAAAATGTAGCCAATGTTGCAGTATACTGGGGGAGGGGGGGGGTTCTAGGAGGCACTAGGCTGTTTTCTAATAGGCAGTATGCTGGGTTATTTCAAGGAGGCAGTAAGCTGGGGTTTTCCTCCAGAATCACTCCACTCAGAATCACTCCACCCAGAATCACTCGTCCTGAATCACTTCTCATGAATCACTCCACCCAGAATCACTCGTCCTGAATCACTTCTCATGAATCACACCAGCAGAATCACACCAGCAGAACCACTCCACCCAGAATCACGTCTTATGAATCATTTCTTCTAAATGAAATAACTTCCGTGTCAGACGAGACCAGACGACAAACACATCCAAACCAACGAAACATTCAATATTTAAAAACCGGACAAAATAAAATGAAATAAATGATGGCTGAAGTCAGTTTTAAACCAGATGTCTGGAACCAACTTCCCTTACTGCTTGGGGTCAGGTACTGAATAATTCTGCGATAAGTATATTCTTGTATAGCAGGTGTGTGAACATTCATCCGGAATTAACACCACTTCATGGATAGCGGCAAATATGACAGAAAAAAACACTGGGCTGCATTCAGTGCATTCTGTGACAGGGATTATTACATGGAAACGGTGCTGTATATAAATGATTTCGATTGGTCCCCATGTGGGAGTCACAACCCACAACCCGGGCTTGGCAAGCGTCACTCCCATGACCTGAGACACAGAAGATCCATCCCAATTTAAGACCTCTGGGAGATCTCGGAGCTGAGCCCGATTAAGCGCACTCCCACGGACATCGACAAGACACCAAATGATGGAATAGCTCCTGGAGGAGGGGCTTGGCATCCCGCCAACAGACTCCCAGACACCTGGAGAACCGACTAGGCCCATGAAACCACAGGGTGGTTTGGCGCTCACATCCTCCTACAGAATATTTGCCATCATGGTATCCGGTGATCACCATTTATAGAATTTGGCATTTTTTTTTAGTGAGTCAGTTCTGGATCAGCGTGACGGGTCAGCCAGTGAAGTCAAACGTCCCCATCCAGTCACCTGGGTCACCATAAATGCCCCAACCATGAATAAAGAGATTCCTCTATGTCCTGAGCTGATGGAGGCACATTGTCTTTGTGAGTCAGTATTTTCTAATGTTCTTAAATCGGAGGCTGTGAAGAATAGTCTGTTTTTCCGACAACCATTCATCCCGTCTGTCTCCTGTCGCTCTGTCAATCTCCTGTCGCTTCGTCAGTCACTTGTCGCTCCGTCAGTCACCTGTCGCTCCGTCAGTCTCCTGTCGCTCCGTCTGTCTCCTGTCGCTCCGTCTGTCTCCTGTCGCTCCGTCTGTCTCCTGTCTCCTGGCGCTCCGTCTGTCTCCGGTCGCTCCGTCTGTCTCCTGTCGCTCCGTCTGTCTCCTGTCTCCTGGCGCTCCGTCTGTCTCCGGTCGCTCGGTCTGTCTCCTGTCGCTCTGTCTGTCTCCTGTCGCTCTGTCTGTCTCCTGTCGCTCCGTCTGTCTCCTGTCACTCCGTCTGTCTCCTGTCTCCTGGCGCTCCGTCTGTCTCCTGTCGCTCCGTCTGTCTCCTGTCTCCTGGCGCTCCGTCTGTCTCCGGTCGCTCGGTCTGTCTCCTGTCGCTCTGTCTGTCTCCTGTCGCTCTGTCTGTCTCCTGTCGCTCCGTCTGTCTCCTGTCACTCCGTCTGTTGCTCCGTTTGTCTCCTGTCGCTCCGTCTGTCTCTTGTCGCGCTGTCGGTCTCCTGTCGCTCTGTCTGTCTCCTGTCGCTCCGTCTGTCTCCTGTCGCTCCGTCTGTCTGCCCCTGACAGACGTTAGTGCTCCTACAGAGGTCAGTGTTATCCGACAGTCGGAGATCTTCAAGGTTGTTATTTACGCCGTAAATGGCCAGTGAGTGGTTACAGGAGTTTTTTCTTTTCAAACGTGCATTTTTGAAAGCAATGATTAAAAGCGGGGGGGCTTCCGAAGGCACAACACAGAGACAGTTTCTGGCGTCCGCCCGGTCGGCACTTCGCGGTGACAGCGAAGGTCAAGAAATGCATCAACGCATCCAGGAGGGAGCGAGTTAGTCCGTCACTCTCATTTAGCGCACTCTTTTGGCCGTGAATGTGGTTGCAGGAGACTGTCCTTGTTCAAGGTCTTGAATGTTAAACACAAACAGGCCGTGGGAGAAAAAAAAAGTTCATTGAAAATGCTGCGATTTCTCAATTTAGCCATGCTACAGTGAATACTCCGAACTGAGAAGACGCTGGACGGGCATCAATCTAGGAAAAACGTCCTGGACTGTCTTGCGATTACCTTGGTAGGTTCGGCCTGACATAAGTGATGCAGCTGAAATATGTAATCAAACAGTGACCTTGAACGCTTCATTTGGACAGATATTCGAGTCATTCTCAAACTGATGAATGCATGACAGTAACACTCCAAGCCATTCTATCTTCTGGTTTCACGTCAGACCGCATTAGTTTGCTCGATTTTTTTCTGAGGGCCGGACGGCGTTTAGTGTTTTTTAATATGAAATTCTAAAACAGGGCATCACTGCTGCCTCTTTCTGAGCCAGAAGAGGACTGTTGGTTTAAATGTGATGATTTGTTACGCATTGAGTTTCAGTATCAGTTGCATGTGTCTGAGCAGAGATTGCAAAGGGACCATATTGCAAGAGCTATTTTGCACACAAAAAAACAAAAAAGGATTTACAAGGACTGTGTGTGTGTACACATGTGGGTTGGAGGGTGTGCTGGTGTGTGTGTGTGTGTGTGTGTGTGTGTGTGTCCTCTCAGTATTCACTGTTCCTCCGCGAGGCTCAAGGGAAGGCGAACGCTCCCAAGACGGAGGGATCTAAATTCAACTAGAGATTATATTTGTGACATGAAGCATTTCATTGGGTTTGTCTCTCAGCACAGCTCTCTCCCTGTGGCAGCTGCCGTGTGGGAGAAGTGTGAGAACACAGGCTGCTAAACGATTCACGTTAGCTACTATCAGTCCAACACGCTGCCCCAACGGAGTATTTCATTGACAAACTTTTCATTTGGTGTTTGTTTTATGCTGTCTAATGTACACCAGCCGCCATTGGGCAGCTAGGAGCGCGACTTAACAAGCCGTTTACAGGATTTTCTTTTTAGGATCTCGGACAAGTCGTTTAAACCGGAATGACCCAGGTAGGCAGGTGGCCAAATACCCAGTTGGCAAATTCATTTAAAATAGAGATTTTTATCGTCCTTTCTAGCAGCAAATGTGCTTTTCATGTCTTCTCGACGACCTGTGACAGCATTGCATTCTCAAACTGTACAAACATTATAAGGACCGTCACTAAATTATTTCACAGCGAGTATGTTACACAAACATCGAGTCAATGCGTAGAGAACAGTTTTAAACTTGTATTTTATTGTCTAACTCCGTAATTATTATGCCTGTACTCGTATGTTCTGCCTTTCTAAATCAAGTCCAATCTATGTAATTTACCGCAGGTGAAATGCCATCATTACAGGTGATCATTCATTGGTCATCCACTGACAAAGATCTTCCTTGGTCTCGCAGATCATTTGCCGAGTTAACCAGCGTTTTAATTATCGTGGTACCAAATGGTTGATTTAGGCACACCTGGGGCCTGATTCGCCAAAGCAGAAAAAGACTTGTCTAGGATTTTAAAAAACCAAGGTCAGCCAAGCACCTCATAGGAGTAGAACCCAAGAACCTTTTAGGAGTAGAACCAAGCACCACACTCCTACCATGTGAGTGACGCTGGAGCCGCATATGCTGAGAACATCCTCTGTATAGCAGGAACCGGTTCTGCCTAACACCAACTTATTCCCAATTACTGTTTATAGTGCACTCCAACCTGAAGGAGGCCTAGACAATCAACCTGATTAACTGGTACCCTGAAGGCTGCAATCGCTTGGAGGACTGACTGATAAGTGCTGGTCCTTAGTGATCAGCTGTGGTGAAACCGGCAAATCGCTGTGACTTGAAACCTGGTCATTATGTTCTTCTACGTGGATACTGTCTTTTCCTGTTGAACCGTAAAAGTGAAGAGGTCGTCCTTTTGTCTTTAATATCTAGCGTTTGAAAACTAAAGATAGTAATTATCAATCCCATTCGCCTCGCTGATTAGATCTTAATGTTGTCAGAGGTCCAATCAGGCGCGTCGTTGTTGTCACATCTGTTTATCGAAACACCGCGGCATCTGGTTCTTTATTCTGATTGGTGGGGTGTTGATGAAGAATGCTGTGGTCAGTCAGGAAGTGATGTGGGGTAAAAACATGGAGATTTCTGACATCCAATCCAACGATAACGACTACTACTGCTGGTAAAGAAAACACCACCGTCCTACATTTAGACAGAGATGTAAATCTGTCAACTGAAACTGAATGCGTAGGGTATTTCTAATCTGTTCAAACTGTAAATATGTCAACTGAAACTGAATGCGTAGGGTATTTCTAATCTGTTCAAACTGTAAATATGTCAACTGAAACTGAATGTGTAGGGTATTTCTAATCTGTTCAAACTGTAAATATGTCAACTGAAACTGAATGCGTAGGGTATTTCTGATCTGTTCAAACTGTAAATATGTCAACTGAAACTGAATGTGTAGGGTATTTCTAATCTGTTCAAACTGTAAATATGTCAACTGAAACTGAATGTGTAGGGTATTTCTAATCTGTTCAAACTGTAAATATGTCAACTGAAACTGAATGTGTAGGGTATTTCTGATCTGTTCAAACTGTAAATATGTCAACTGAAACTGAATGCGTAGGGTATTTCTGATCTGTTCAAACTGTAAATATGTCAACTGAAACTGAATGCGTAGGGTATTTCTAATCTGTTCAAACTGTAAATATGTCAACTGAAACTGAATGTGTAGGGTATTTCTAATCTGTTCAAACTGTAAATATGTCAACTGAAACTGAATGTGTAGGGTATTTCTGATCTGTTCAAACTGTAAATATGTCAACTGAAACTGAATGCGTAGGGTATTTCTAATCTGTTCAAACTGTAAATATGTCAACTGAAACTGAATGCGTAGGGTATTTCTAATCTGTTCAAACTGTAAATATGTCAACTGAAACTGAATGTGTAGGGTATTTCTGATCTGTTCAAACTGTAAATATGTCAACTGAAACTGAATGCGTAGGGTATTTCTGATCTGTTCAAACTGTAAATATGTCAACTGAAACTGAATGCGTAGGGTATTTCTAATCTGTTCAAACTGTAAATATGTCAACTGAAACTGAATGTGTAGGGTATTTCTGATCTGTTCAAACTGTCCATTATGGTTGTTTTGTCATGCTCACCGCTCTTTCAGTACATTCTGTTTATTTTCTCCCTGCATGATTTGTATCATCACCAGAAGCACTTATACACAATTCACAACTCTGGGGATGTGTGTATTCAGCAAATACAGCTGACTCTGGTTCAGTCAGAAGAGACAACTTAAAAACGTCACCTGGGACCCAGTTTCGAGAGCATTGAAAAAAGCCTGCCAGAAAAGTTCCCCAATTTTCCCGGTGCCATAAATCCTTATTACTCATTATTACTTAATTAAATCAGTCAGTCAGAATTTACCCATGATGCACCGCCGTTTTGAAATTTCAGACGCTTGGTTTCACGGTGCTTGCTTGTGGGCCCCCATCTTCAGGTACCACCTCAGGTTGTCACTGGAGTTTAGTTCAATGGACTGAAAGGGACATAGAAAAAGGTTGACTGGATAGGTTTTTGCGTGGATCTGGAGAATCGCCTGGAAACATCCAACTATGACCGGCGTTTATGTCTCTGACAGAGGCAGATCTTGCTTCTCAATCCCCTGGTTGTTGACATAGTGTTTATATGAGCAATATGTTACCTGTAGCGCAAACAGGTCTTCCGTGCAAAACAAAACTTGCGCAGACCTAGAGTTCTCCCAATTAGTTTGCACAACAGAACAAATAAACTTCCTGGATTTAATCAACATTTCACTGCAATATATGCAGCCTGAGTAATGCTGGCGTCATACATTTGAACGCATACCAGCCCTGACCGAACAACTAGTAAAGAAATCTCTATCTCCCCCCTCTCCCCTTCCTCCCTCGCCCTTCCTTCCTATCTCTCTTCCCACCACTCCCTCCCTAACTCCCTCTCTTTTCCTCCCTTTCTCTCTCTTCCTCCCTCTCTCTCTCTCTCTCTCTCTTCCTCCCTCTCTCTCTCTTCCTCCCTCTCTCTCTCTTCCTCCCTCTCTCTCTCTTCCTCCCTCTCACACTTTCTCTCTCTCTTCCTCTCTCTCTCTTCCTCCCTCTCTCTCTCTCTTCCTCTCTCTCTCTTCCTCCCTCTCTCTCTCTTCCTCCCTCTCTCACTTTCTCTCTCTCTCTCTCTTCCTCTCTCTCTCTTCCTCTCTCTCTCTTCCTCCCTCCCTCTCTCTCTCTTCCTCCCTCTCTTCCTCTCTCTCTCTCTCTTCCTCCCTCTCTTCCTCCCTCTCTCTCTCTTCCTCTCCCTCTCTCTCTCTCTCTCAGTAGCGCACATCAACTTACTGGACTATTTCACTATCAACGAAAATGGTCGATATGCCTTCGTCTGCTCAGCTCCAATTAATCGACGGCAATTAATTTGATTGACACAAGACTCTCGTGACGAGAGATATGCAAACTGTGTATGACCGTGAATAACTCCAATATAAAGCAGATAGATAGGTCGCCCGCCAATATAAACAGAAATAGTGTATAATCCCAAACAGCTGGCTGCATCAAACGACGTCTTTCATGTACAGAACAAACCGAAGAACCTGACAATTTACCAGCAGACGTATTCGTAGATTCCTGCATCTACCTATTCTGCCGAGAATACATTGCTCAATTGAAATCGCTACAGCCATATTACCATGTCCGGTGTATTTTACAAACATTCGAGTCTTCGCTGAATATATCTGTTAAATAAATTAAACATCGTTCCAACGTAGAGACGTGGTGTACGTTAAAGAAAAGGCTTGATTATATACGGTAAACAAGTCAATAAGCTGATGGCAGCTTACATTGTTAAGTTCCCTACATTGTAATTATAAAGGATTTTAGCGGTTTACTTCCTGAAATGGCGGCCCACAGTGCTACAGACCGTAAAACAAATCGTTCATGTCAAACTGTAATGTAAAAACTTTAATTGAATGTAGGTTTGCACTGAAACACCACAGACGGTCCTTTAGGCTACACCATTTAAATCGCAAGCTATTTCTACATGGAAATGCTAGATGATTTGCTCCACTGGTTCTGTTTGTAGGGCACTCATATTGGCCTAAATGTATGCTCAGCTAGCCACAATAGCCTGTTGGCTACTGTCTAATACTGTAAATTATCAGGGAACCAGCTCAGTTTTCACAGTAATTTCTTCTGAAAGTGGCAGAACTGTAAAGTTCCCGCTCAGGAAACCAGAAAATTCAACTGCAACTGAACAAAGTATTAAAGGCCTTAAATATAAACATAAATATGTATGGCCTGACATTGAAGGTAATTTATACACGAGAAAAACCTTTATAGAGCGTTGAGTTTACATCTCTACCCAACCTTTATAGAGTATAAAGTTTACATCTCTTCCCAACCTTTATAGAGTGTTGAGTTTACATCTCTACCCGACCTCTATAGAGTGTTGAGTTTACATCTCTACCCAACCTTTATAGGGTGTTGAGTTTACATCTCTACCCAACCTCTATAGAGTGTTGAGTTTACATCTCTACATGTCCTTTGTAAACTCAACAGTCCACAAACCATTATTTGATAAGATCTGGGGTTTCTGGTTAATTCCCACCTATTTTGGGACAGTCTCAAACCGAGATGTCTGAAATAACTTTTAATTGTATGGCGGTAACAGGAATACCATATGGATCTCCCATCTAAGGCCTCGTCGTGGCTCCTCTCTTTCATCCTGTCCGGCCATTTTAAAGTAATTTCCCTCCACTCAGAGGGAGCCAAATGGAAAGAAGATGAAGATCCTCTCCTCGATCCCCTCTTCGTCTGCCTCTTTGATCCTTTCAACGCGGATTCTAATGGGAGGAAAAGGCTCGGATGAAAATGGGCTTTTGTTTCGTTTTGGAGTCCGGGTTTTCATATCGAAAGTGTCCAGCGATGAGTCCTTCTGTTTGGATGAAAAGACAGACATCAACGGTAAACACACTCCAGTATGTGATCATTGTGATTGATTAAAGTGGAGACTGATGATGCAGATATTATTCAAAGGTGGACGTCTAAAAATACGTGCACAGCAGTCTGCCTGTTTCTAGCTAGGAGGAGTGGAAGGTAGAATCCCAGACGTGTGTGTGTGTGTGTGTGTGTGTGTGTGTGTGTGTGTGTGTGTGTGTGTGTGTGTGTGTGTGTGTGTGTGTGTGTGTGTGTGTGTGTGTGTGTGTGTGTGTGTGTGTGTGTGTGTGTGTGTGTGTGTGTGTGTGTGTGTGTGTGTGTGTAGATGCTTTTTAACCTGTCTTGGAGCAGACGGTGCTTGCGATTTATCTTGCATTCCCTGTGAGCGAGCTTTGGGTACCTCACTGGAAAGGTTAAAACATACAGCCTGCAGGCAAGACTACAAAGGTCAACACACTGCTTAGGAATGAGGAATAGGGCTTAGAAAGAGGGGAGGATGGAGAGAAAAGCAGAGGAATGGAGAGAGGGAAAGAGGAGGAGAAAAGCAGTGGGATGGAGAGAGGAAAAGAGAGAGAGAAAAGCAGTGGGATGGAGAGAGGGAAAGAGGAGGAGAAAAGCAGTGGGGCGGAGAGAAGGATAAGAATAACAGAATAATTATAATAAGAGAGCGAGAGAACAAGGGAGAAATGAAACAGAGGGAGAGAGGAAGTAGGAAGAGAGAAAGACAGAGAGAGAGTGAGGTAAACTGGTGTTCGTCTCCTCCTCTCCTCTTGTTTCACCTCCTCGGGCCAACCAGCCTACGTATCGCCTCATCACAAAACGCAATGCACGAGTACAGAATAGGCCCGAAGACATTGCCTCTCTCTCACACACACACACACACACACACACACTACTTCAACCAACCTGTCGCCTCTCCTTGTTTATTTTTAAGAATTTAGTTCTTAATGCATCATAGGAAAAAAGCACAGTAGTAAGTCTACACTGGCCCAGACCAGTCGGCCCTACACCAGTCACCCCAATACCAGTTGGCACCAGTCAGCCCTACACCAGTCACCCCAATACCAGTTGGCACCAGTCAGCCCTACACCAGTCACCCCAATACCAGTTGGCACCAGTCAGCCCTACACCAGTCACCCCAATACCAGTTGGCACCAGTCAGCCCTACACCAGTCACCCCAATACCAGTTGGCACCAGTCAGCCCTACACCAGTCACCCCAATACCAGTTGGCACCAGTCGGCCCTACACCAGTCACCCCAATACCAGTTGTCACCAGTCAGCCCTACACCAGTCACCCCAATACCAGTTGGCACCAGTCGGCCCTACACCAGTCACCCCAATACCAGTTGGCACCAGTCGGCCCTACACCAGTCATCCCAATACTAGTTGGCACCAGTCAGCCCTACACCAGTTGGCACCAGCCGGGCAGGTTGGAAGCAGGAAAAATGGGTAGAAATAAAGACCTCTATGCACCTCTATGCAGCAGGATTGCACACTGCCACAATGCTGGATGAATGAAGAGTTCACTGTGTTGCCCCCGGTCGGCAAATTAACAAGATCACGATCTGACTGAGGATCTGTGGGAAGTGCTGGACCAGCAAGTCCAATCCACGGGAGCATCACCTCACAACTTACGGATCTGCTGTTAATGTCTTAATGCCAGATACCACAGGACATCTTCAGGGTTCTACTGTTAATGTCTTGGTGCCAGATACCACAGGACACCTTCAGGGTTCTACTGTTAATGTCTTGGTACCAGATACCACAGCACACATTCAGGGTTCTACTGTTAATGTATTGGTACCAGATACCACAGCACACATTCAGGGTTCTACTGTTAATGTATTGGTACCAGATACCACAGCACACATTCAGGGTTCTACTGTTAATGTCTTAATTCCAGATACCACAGGACACCTTCAAGGCTCTGGTAGAGTCCACGCATTGGCAGGTTGGGGCATATTTATGGTGCATATTTGGCATTATGCAAACGACCAACAGCCAATTAGGGCATTAGATATTATTCATCACTGTTTTGGCTCATCAGTTTGCATCTCCTATTAATTAGAGACGTTCCATAGAACCCTGACATGGGGAAATGGATACGCTCTGTGAAGAACCAAAGGGCCTGTCTCTATGGTGAATTACCGTCTCCACTACAGCGCGCTGAAGACAAGCGATAGCATATCTATGGCACTTTATTGCCATCTAGTGCCGAAAGAGTAGAACAAAAGATTAAAAGCTGCAGTGTGCCATCAGGGTATATTTGTGCGTGTGAGGACACAAAGTCCACAGAAATAAAGACAATATATTATATAGAATATATATAGAACATAGGGTTAGACATGGGGGTAATAATGGTTCTTTATTAGAGCTAACGGCGCAGTTTTCCAGGGTTAGATTAAGTTTTCTAAGTGTAACAAATGATGGCTAATGTGAAAATGCGTCGATGTGTCAATTGGTTTTAATCATGAAAGACAAAAAAGGCCTTATTGATGTTTTCGGATAAAGGCGTGACTAGTGTAGATTTTGGGTCTGTCCTCATGATACTTTACTAATGTTTGCTCTCTGTCATGTTTAGCGAGTACTGAAGCAAGCCATCGATGTCTGCATTGCAAACACAAAAGTGGCATTTCTGTCTTGTAACTGCACACGTAACTCGTAAGACCTGAAGATATTTGTGGGGCGAATGCAAAATGGCATGAATTTAAACCAGCAAATCTATTTCCTTCAGTTCCCAGTAGGGGGCGCAAAAACTCTTGTCAGTTTGTGATTCTCGTTTTGTTTTGTTCAACGGTCTTCTATAAAGAACAATTTTAATATAGTTTCTAGTTACAGCCAAAATTCAGCCGCAAACTTTAGCCTCCGCTAGCACAGAATGCACAGACCTGATCATTTAGAGCCATGCACATTTATTGTCGATATAATAGCTTTATTTTCCATCAGTTCCAACATTTAATACATATTTTAAGAAAAAAAAATCCAAGATTTACAAAGGACATAAAGGCAGTACAATTATATTGAGGATATAATAACGAATAATATGCACACAAACAAAATAACAGTTTTTGAATTGATAAAAGCAACCAGTGCTTAAGTTGTCACGGCTCTTAACGCACTCCTCAGCCAATAAGGCAGAGACGAATCCAACTTGAGCAATATCAACATGAGAAATGAG
Source organism: Dallia pectoralis (assembly GCA_029465975.1). Taxonomy (NCBI): domain Eukaryota; kingdom Metazoa; phylum Chordata; class Actinopteri; order Esociformes; family Umbridae; genus Dallia; species Dallia pectoralis. The sequence continues at coordinate 3,336,585 of CM055758.1, forward strand.
GTGAAATAAAATCAGTAAACGAGAAAACATCTGGAGACATGCACACCAAATGGTGGTTCTGACAATATGTTAGACAATGTTGTTCACATAAAGTTGCTGGTTTTTCCAGATACATCAGGTGTGATATTTATCACAGTTCTGAAATGGAACATTAAAACGACTATCTAAAAATAACAAAAACAAGCAGCCTGTCCCCATCAGTCCAACGTCTGTCACGTGTGTTCAGATGAACGTCCAAAACTGAAGAATATTTAAATCTGCATTTACATCATTAACTGATTATGAATGAATCTACCTTTATAATTTTAATTATGTCTACATTCCAAATGAAAAGGTTCTAGCTTTTGTTATAACCTGGGAGTTTTGAATCTTGAACACAGAGGAGTCCCAAGCCACGAGTCTGAGACTTTATAAACAGGCTGCTTCAGATCTGTATTGGTGAATGGCCGTTAACTGTGGTATAACCGATTTAATCACAGGTATGACATCACATGACTTTATAAAAACGTTTTATAAAAACATTACGGCCCATCACGGGTGTACATCGCCAATTTATCAGTTAAGCACGGCATCTGGGCACTCCGCAGTGTGACGTGCCTAAGAACAGCTCTTACCCTTGGTATATTAGCCATATACCACATCCTCCTATGGCTTTTGCTAAATTCTATCTTCGTATAAAAATAAATGCTTAACAAATATCACAGGAGTTGGTGGTTGATTGGTGTTCAAGATTATACACAGATAGAACCTTTGGGTCCTCCGGTTTCAATGATTTACTGTAACATTCTGTTTTCTGAGAGATACAGGGAGGTATTGCTTTCTATTGTCTTAGAGATACAATGAGGTATAGTGTTCTGCTGTCTGTGAGATGTGAGGTATAGTATTCTGATGTCTGTGAGGTATAGTATTCTGATGTCTGTGAGATGTGAGGTATACTGTTCTGATGTCTGGGAGATGTGAGGTATAGTGTTCTGTTGTCTGTGAGATGTGAGTTATAGTAGTCTGATGTCTGTGAGATGTGAGGTATAGTATTCTGATGTCTGTGAGATGTGAGGTATAGTATTCTGATGTCTGTGAGATGTGAGGTATAGTATTCTGATGTCTGTGAGATGTGAGGTATAGTATTCTGATGTCTGTGAGATGTGAGGTATAGTATTCTGATGTCTGTGAGATGTGAGGTATAGTATTCTGTTGTCTGTGAGATGTGAGGTATAGTATTGATGTCTCGGAGATGTGAGGTATATTATTCTGATGTCTGGGATACGAGGAGGTATAGCATTGTGATTTCTTAAACCGCAGTACTACATTACTCCAGTCTATTATATTGAGGTTTTATTGCGTATTGACATTCAGTTAAACATGATATCAGAATGAGTACATAGCAATGATCCAGAAAGAACATGTCCTCGGTAAACTGCGAAGAGCAAAGCAGCAGTGGAGATGGAGATGTGAGCTTCAGCCATCTACCGTCTTATTAGTACTTATTACTCGCTACAGAAATGATACTGCTACTGAAAGCCTTACCAATTCAAAGAACTGACTTTAATTACTGGATGTCAACCAGAGTAGTGCAGAATACAAAATCCACCTGAGCTTCTACAACCATGTAGGTACTCCAGTTGATTTTAGAAGATTGGAGTCGTGGAAAATTATTCATTTCACCTTTACATTAGCCAGGTAAAAATGTGGTCAAATATCCATCAATCTTTTAGATCATTCTTAGAGTGGCTACGGATTAAGGGCAAGAGGCTGACTGGAAAATCTCCAAAGGGACATCTGATTTTTCCGTTACACCGTTCCAAAGAAAATACAATTAAAAGGAGTATTTCACATCGCCGGCAAAATAAGAATTTCAGAAGCATCTCATAAGACTGAAGCACTGAAACTCAGATCACAAAGCAGTGGTTGAATTATATGTTTGTTAAAAGGACTTTTCAGAGAACAGGGCGCATTCAGGATCGCAAAGTTTTAATCCGTTTTGGTCGTTAGGCAAGTTAAGGAGAGTTGCTGAATGTGCCAAAGACTTTAACATATGAGAAAAGGTTGGCAAGGCTGCATTAGTACATACATAAAGTAAATCAAGAAATGGGGTCTTTCAGTCACAAAACACAACAGTCATTTGAACGCTACCACCTCAGAGAGCGATGCTTCACGTTCACATGTTAGGTTTCAACACCCTGTGTAGGAAAACATGCTTCACGTTCACATGGTAGGTTTCAACACCCTGTGTAGGAAAACATCCGTTGGGCATTTCCACACTTGGAAACCGAGGACATCACAAAAACCACCAAACATAGTTGTGGCACCCAATCTGATTTGGAGACGCGGTTTCTCGCCAAAACCAGTGAGGTGGAAAGCAAATAAGTACCTATCAATTGGTCTCACAGTCGCAAACCATACGGGACTGTTTTTTATGAAATGTGTTTGGTTTTTCCACCTTTCATCTATACACGAAATGAATAGGAGTTAATAGTTTTCTACTGGTAAGTGCGTTGAACAGAGCCCTGTTACAAATGCTCTCTTCAATACTACTAGCTTTCATGTTTACTTAACCGGGTAAAGAAAAGGCATTAATCGATCAGTAGTTAAAACGATTTGAAGAACATTAAAATAATTAAAAATAATAAATCCTTTATAATGGTGGTCATTTGTGTGAATAGTATGTTGTAAACTAGAGATCCAGCAAAACTGCCAAGACCATGAGGTGAGTTTGTGTGAACATACTGTGCTCTCTTTATCCCCAACAAATCTTATTAAGTTAGTTTTTCAGTCAAACAAATAACACAAGAGTTCAGAATCATAAACATCTGAGCAAAGTCAGTATTAGTACAGAAAACCCTACAAATGTCACGGTGAGCGTTTTAATGTCAGTCAGTAACGACTCAAGAGTTGTTTAAAGGCTGTCAAAATCCAACCGTGCAGTCCTCAACGCACGCCGTCTCATGTCAAGTGCAGTCCTCAACGCACGCCGTCTCATGTCAAGTGCAGTCCAATACGCACGCCGTCTCATGTCAAGTGCAGTCCTATACGCACGCCGTCTCATGTAAAGGGCAGTCCTATACGCACGCCGTCTCATGTCAAGTGCAGTCCTATACGCCCGCCGTCTCATGTCAAGGGCAGTCCTATACGCCCGCCGTCTTATGTCAAGGGCAGTCCTATACGCACACCGTCTCATGTCAAGCGCAGTCCTATACGCACGCCGTCTCATGTCAAGTGCAGTCCTATACGCACACCGTTGTGCGTCGCTGTTAATCAAGTGGTTACAAACAGCGGGAAAACAGATGTGCTTATTACTTTGTCGAACTGGTTAGAAATAAGAACATACCGAAGCAACACTTCATTTCTGACAAGCCTAGATAGCCGGATGAAAATCAGGAATAGTTGTCTGTAGCGTAGAGTATGAAGGCCTATGTATGCTGGACATAACGTGTATTCACACTCAGTAGGCAGACATAATTCACACTGGTATAGTGATAGACACTCCCAATTCAAACTGTAAACTAAAGCCAAGAGAAAACTTGTGTTGTGATTGGTATCGGAAAAGAGAGGTGTGGTCACAGCTGATCTGCAGTCAGCGATGTGATTGGCTGAGACTGCATTGTGACTCTTGTGCCAAGGGCCTTGTGACAAACTGCCCAGAGGTGGTGGGAGGGGCCAGGGGCCTGAATAAACAAATAACATGAGGTAGGTTTATTGCTGTAAACAAAACCAAATAAATGTTTTAGTATGTAAAAAAAGAATAAATGCAGAAGTAAGCCCGGGGACATTGTGGTCCTTCCAAAACAAGCAGAGCCTCGCTTCAATACAGTTCTACGGTAAATCAGACAAGATCAAACGAATACGAAACATAATAAGAAATAAACATACACAACTATGAATAACTGGAGAGGAAGTCCCTAATCGAATCAGATGGCAAGGTTACGTCGCTGTTCAGAGTCCTCGGAGCGGTCGCTGTTTTGTTCCCGACGGAATTTCAAGACACTTATTTTTGGTTAATTCCCTGAGAACAGTTTATCATCCTGAGAGGAATTGTGGGTAAAAAGAAAAAAGACGACAATGTAAAAATACGTAGTACAAAACGGTCCAATTACGCAGGTGAGTGGTGGCCTTTGCTTGGGGCTGTGCTCAGGCGATCTGGTCATTCTCCGTATTCTTTTTGCTCCATTATTGTGCGTTTTTTGGATTCGTTGCACGTCGTTCCTCGTTCAGAAAGCAGTCGACCTCAGTGTCAAACCTTCAGCGATAGACCCACGGATTACCAACGAGCAAAAACAGCAAAGCGACAGGTTCTAAACGCCTCGGAATGAAGACAAGCTCTTTGGTACAAGAATGACGACCAAAAGCAGTCGGTCGTCCGTGTGGTCGGTTTTTGAGCTTTTGAAAACGAGCCAGTTTGATATCGACAGACAAGCGGTCATTGGATTTGTCAGCACATTGAGAAGATACGATTCCAAAGTGACTGTGAGGAGAGCCACTTCAGAGAAGTTCTTTTCACATTCAATATGGTCAGAAAACAGTTGTCATTGTGTCATTTGTAAAAGCGCTACTGGAAACCTGCAGAGGATTCAAGTCATACGAAAAGCAGCACCTTCAGTATTCCCTCTCCTTTCTCACCGGGTAAAATCTCAGAACCATTTCAAACGGGATGAGTTTTGGGATGAAGTCATTAGAGAGACAGATCCGTTATAAGGCAGACGAAGGGATGATTACATGAATGTAGATAACTTCATACTCTAAAGAGAGAGGGGGGGGCATTGATTGAACAGGATGTGATGTCACATGGCCAACAGGAAGAGGTGCTTTGGCTGAATTGCGTTAAATTGACAAACATGATATCTTACTGTGCTTTTATCTTTGTCCAAAATGTGTTAATATATACTTATTAGAGTTATACCAAAATGTATTAATATATACTTATTAAAGTTAAACCATTTTAATAATAACCTTTATACATATATTAACTACTCATATTGTACTCTGTGACACCAAGTAATTACCCAACTACCGAAATCTAGAAAGATTAGATACTATAAGGTGCAAAAAGTACAAAGTAAAAGTGTTCGGCTGTGTACCTAAGTTCTGTGAGGTTCCTCATAACCGGGTCAAAGGAGTCCATATCTAACCAGAAGGCTTAATGCATCACTCTTCCTTTTCATTTAATTGATGACCAGTTAGTGATGCAGTGACTTCACCCCATTTTTAGGTTTTAATTAAAAAGTTCTCTGGACTGGTGAACTCCGCGGTACCCAGCCGAGTGCTTTTACATCTTACACCCCGGAAGAAACTAAATATTCAATTAAATAATGTTTCTATTCAATGTTTGGGACATAAACATTTTCAGTTGAATCCTAGAGTTCACCGTAATCTGTGTTTCAGACGTGACAGTTATGAAAGCTTTTCTAACCGGGCAGGAACACTGTTATTGTTCATTTTGTTAACATCCCATTCATATATATATGAAAGATTATTTATAGAAAGTTTTTCTATATCTTATTTGACTGGGTAACAAATATGACATCTCCATCTTTACCTGGGTGTCACGGAGAAGCGTTGGTTGTGATCGAGTTAAACAAATCTTTCAGCGCCTGCTAAATGCTTTACAACCAGAAAATGGCAATGTTAAGATGTCACAGGACAAATGGCTAAGGTCATGATTTACCAACGGGGTTAAAAGAAATAAAATCAAATATATTCCTTCTAATTGATGCTACTACTGTCTAAATAGAGGGTCCAATCAGCGCTTGAAATCCTGGTCCAGAAGACACGGGAGCCCTCAGCACTTCTCACACCAAGTTCAACTCATCACAGTTTGGAGAGGAGGTGATTCCGTTAAATCAAGTGGGTTTCTACCAGATCTATTGAAAACACTGGCGAGGCATGATTCCATCTGAACTGTTACACTCTGTAAATACGAACCGGGTGGGACGACGTGTGGAGAAAGATCCACACAGATTCAGTGATCCAACACAGATTCAGTGATCCACACAGATTCAGTGATCCAACACAGATTCAGTGATCCAACACAGATTCAGTGATCCACACAGATTCAGTGATCCAACACAGATTCAGTGATCCAACACAGATTCATTGATCCAATGAATTGATCCACATTCACACACATCCAAACTCCTGATGATCGTTGCCACAGGCGCGCCAACTCAAAACCGACCACGCCCCCTATTGTTGTGTGAGGTAGATCAGGGGTCGAGGTGGAAGGAGTCCCCGAGGGGGGCGGAGTCAGCAGGGTCGGCCGCACGTCTATTTCCTCCGCCTCTGGGGGGCGTCGCGCTGCGACTCCTCCGGGGAGGACGCGGGGCCCTCGAGGGGGGAGGAGCCCGAGCGATCCTCCTCGTCGGACGGGCGTGGCCGGGTGGAGGTGGGCGGATGCAGCGGTTCCGGACCCCTGTGGGGACAATGGGCCACCATGTGTGCGATGCTCTGACAGTAGTGGCACTTCTTGGGCTGGGGGGGCAGGCCACACTCCTTGGCGTGATGGTCCAGTCCTCCACAGTTGTAACAGCTGGACGGAGGTGGGAGTAGGATGGAGAGACGGAGGAAGGACGGAGAGACCGGGGTGGGGGAGAAACAGAAAAAGACAACTGTCAACCAAGTTACCAGAGTGAAATGGTGAACTAATAAATGGTATTCATCCAGAAGATCTTAAGGAACAGAGTTAAGCAGCCCTGAGTTAATAGTAAATACAGTTTCATCTAGACAAGTAAAAACCCTGTTGCAGTGAGACTGAGGTGGAGATTATTGCAGTGCTACAGACTGGAGGTGGAGATTATTGCAATGCTACAGACTGGAGGAGATTATTGCAGTGCTACAAACTGAGGTGGAGATTATTGCAGTGCTACAAACTGAGGTGGAGATTATTGCAGTGCTACAGACTGGAGGTGGAGATTATTGCAGTGCTACAAACTGAGGTGGAGATTATTGCAGTGCTACAGACTGGAGGTGGAGATTATTGCAGTGCTACAGACTGGAGGAGATTATTGCAGTGCTACAGACTGGAGGAGATTATTGCAGTGCTACAGACTGAGGTGGAGATTATTGCAGTGCTACAGACTGGAGGTGGAGATTATTGCAATGCTACAAACTGAGGTGGAGATTATTGCAGTGCTACAAACTGAGGTGGAGATTATTGCAGTGCTACAGACTGGAGGAGATTATTGCAGTGCTACAAACTGAGGTGGAGATTATTGCAGTGCTACAGACTGGAGGAGATTATTGCAATGCTACAAACTGAGGTGGAGATTATTGCAGTGCTACAGACTGGAGGAGATTATTGCAGTGCTACAGACTGAGGTGGAGATTATTGGGAGCTCCGCAGATTCGGTTTCCATTTACAGTAGCATCATATCAGCCACTAGATGGCAGTGTAACAAAGGCCATGTCTGATTTAAAACAGAGATTAGATTTGTTCACGTACCAGTATGTATCTATATCCACACAAATCAATAACGGAATTAATTAATGCTGTAAGATTCCGAAAACATTTTCCAAAACCATTTGAAAATATAATATATATTTTTTTTAAACGACCTACCTTGAAGGAACACTAAAGAGCAACATTTAAAAATTTGAATTTAAAAATGATATTAGATGTGTTTGCGTAACCAGGTGTGTACCAGGTGTTTGCCAGGTGCACTGTGACCCAGTCAGTATTAGCATGTGGCTTGCTACAGCAGGGATGTTGGTTTGAATCTCATTCATTCATTACACTATATACGGCATTCATCCTCTAGCGCTGATAATGAACAGGTTCTGCAATATAATATCGTTCTGAGAAATAACACTGTGTAACACTCAAACAGAATCTGGTAGTGTTTCAGTGTATCGATATTAGATCACCTATAGCATATTCTATTTACCAGGTTAGGTTGGCTTGCAGAAATACAACATGTTTAGTGATGACAAAAACATTTTCCTTCCACCACATGTCACCTTCATCCAAATTATTCCATGCATCCTAAGGTTTCGACAAATACAGTTTGTGCGTTGTATTAAACAGTATTGGCATAGAAAAGGCAAAAAACAATGTCTGCTACCAAAAAGAATCAGATTTAACTTAATTTACGATTCTTGAGATCGACTGTCCAACTTACACGCTAAACACACAGTCCTTCTCTGTATCACACACACACACCTTTTACTTCAATCACAATGCAAACAAGTTGTTTTAAATTATGCTTGAAAGGCCTGAGGGAATTTAAAGGATGTAGTGGAGGCCTAGCCCAGCCAGGATGTTTCCTGTCAGCCGGTCCGTGATTACGGCACATATTGTTGGTGCCATAGATGCACAGCGTAAAGTGCTCGGATATCTACGGTTAGGAAAATCCATTTTGTGGCATTGGCTCATAACATAGACGCACTGTCGCCGAAACGCCATCCTGTATTCGTGGCCAGTGTTGTACTCTTTTATATGCATCGAAGAAACGGATATGTACTTTCCTATTTTGGGTCTGTGTGGGAGGGGGGCTGGATTATTAGTTAATAATCCAAAAAAATATGTTCTCATCACTTCTTCTCTGCCTTCACAGGCATGTGAACTAGTAAATGAGTTTTTTTGGCTTTTTTAAATATTATTTCATATTAAATATAATATTATTATTCATTCAATATGATGAGCCCACACCCAACAATGGTGACATTTCAACAGGTAGCTTCGGTTTCAGAACAATGACATGTAGTCAGGACGCCATCTATCAGTTTATTTGTAGTTCCCTCTGCTGCATTTAAAGCCATACGATTGTGCTAAATGGACATTTCTAAATGTGTTAGTGACCAGTGTATTTAGTTCCAGAAAGGGAGTTGTACCACAGCCCATTGGAACACGACTCATTGATGGAAAACAAGGATTCCAGTCAGGCTGTTGTTACAGTGTTGGCCAGCAGGGGGACCAGTGGTGTCTCTGTGTCAGCGCGGCAGCACTTGAGATGAAACTGAACAAGAGCGTTTCATTAGGTTCGGTAACCATTCCCTACCGACCAAAATGGCTTCTCTTCTCCTCTGCCCAATCAGAACATCGTGAAGACAAACCCGAAAATAGTTCCCTTGCAAATCACCGTGGAAATTAAATAACCCCTGACAAAGGCGTCCCAATTATCACAACGCCATCAGATTATTCCAATTACACTTATTGGCGGACAAGGATTCAATAAGTTTCTGTTCAATCCTTTTCACCGGGGCTGAAAACCGAGAAAAAGATTGAACCGCCATAAAGGTCAATCAAGAGCGGACGATAAGGAACATAGTTCCCTTTAAAGGCAACACACGTGCACAATCTAGAACATTCCGCGCTGTCGAATGGTCCAACCGCGCCCGGAGAACAACTTGAGCTGCGGGCGTGAATTTCTCGAGCAGCCACTACGGCCCTCAGCTCTGTCAGGGCTGGAGAAGCGAACCCTGAACACGGCGGCTATGTGAAGCAGCCTCCTACGATCGCTCCAGATATAGCCCTACCGTAGCCTGGCACGGCCGGTTCCCTGCAGGATCCAGGTGCCCTGGTAGAAAGGAGGGACTACATATGCAGTTGATTCTGTATCTGTGGTGAACATAAGTAAAATATGTTTACGCTTCAGAAATGCATGCGGGGAAAAGCAAACCAGATTCACTCGACCTCACCCGGGGACAATAAAATGCCGGGCTTTAAAACGGTACCTGATAAGACTGCCTTGAAATAGCTGCAAAACGCCGATATAATAGCCACATGCTGTGGGTTAAAACGATATCTAACCAGGTGAACTGGCGCGGGAACGCTTTCTCATTGCCACCAATGACCTGGGAGCAATTTGGATAAACTGCCTTGCTCAAGGGCAGCTCAAGGGTTTGATCTAGAAACCGTTTGGTTATAATTCAGATGCTCTGTTCCCTTGGCTAAGCAGCGCAGAACCTGACTAGCGCACAGAAAAAGCAGAAGTATAATTAGTAATAGCTAAATGTTTCCAAACAGGTCAACAGGGTTGTGTACGCAAAACTGATTGGGAGAGATGTCTGTTTTGACAGATTCATATTTACATTAGAAATACTCCTTTTAGTGGTGCGATTAGAAAACGTCTGATACTTCTGGTTAGTTTGAGCAGGTAGCGTAGCGGACGTAAAAATGAGTTGTAACGCTATATACAAAGAGACGCACACAACAGCCGTCCAGTGGGATGTTCTTATAACCACAGTGGCTCCACGGGTTTGGTTGCGCCCTTTTCAACCGTGAGCATCGCGGAGATCAACCATGACAACCATAAGGTACCTCAGGTTGAATGGTCGGAGACGAACAATAAGACGTTTATGAGGAACACTAACAGGGTCTCCATCTTCATTCCCATTCCAAAGAACAGAGTTAGATGTTCACATTTTAGGATGATTTTAAAGCAGCACATTTCAGTTGTCTTTTTGTCGGCAGATCACAAACTAACTAATAACAAACATACATTCCACACACATATCATTTAAACCATAAGACTCCTCTCATTTTTCGTCATTACTCTTCCTGGCTTTCAGTAGCCTGTAAGAGGCATTCGGCCCATTTGAAACACCTGCCTCTACCACAACAAGGTTTCTTCCTCGCGCGCTCTCTCTCTCTCTCTCCGCTCCGGCACTTACCGGTCTCCCTTTGGTTTGCGGTTTTTCTGGGGCGGGGCCTTCACTTTGGGCCTCCTCTCGCTGCCCACACACGCCCCCCCGCCAGGAGCCGTGACCCGCAGCGACTCCAGCCCCTTAGAGGACTTCTTAAAGGTGAATTCCACCGGCTCTCCCTCCTTCAGGCTTCGGAAACCCTCCATGACGAGCTTACTCTGCGGAGGGGAAATCAAACAGGATACACATTTGATGAGTCATTAACATGTAATTACGCCGTCGTCCATCTCCCACCTAAATCACCGCTGCAAAAAAATATTATATCATCTCGGCTATTGTCCGTGGTCAAATACAAAAAAGGCATCTATTAAAATGAAATCTCAACACATTGACATTTCCTGCAGCTAGTCTGAAAGACACATCACAGCAGTCTGTCAGTATTCATTAGAACGCCTGGCTGTATTCATTATAATGCCTGGCTGTATTCATTATAATGCCTGGCTGTATTCATTATAATGCCTGGCTGTATTCATTAGAATGCCTGGCTGTATTCATTAGAATGCCTGGCTGTATTCATTAGAATGCCTGACTGTATATTCATTAGAATGCCTGGCTGTAGTTATTAGAATGCCTGGCTGTATTCATTATAATGCCTGGCTGTATTCATTAGAATGCCTGACTGTATATTCATTAGAATGCCTGACTGTAGTTATTAGAATGCCTGGCTGTATTCATTATAATGCCTGGCTGTAGTTATTAGAATGCCTGGCTGTATTCATTATAATGCCTGGCTGTATTCATTAGAATGCCTGACTGTATATTCATTAGAATGCCTGACTGTAGTTATTAGAATGCCTGGCTGTATTCATTATAATGCCTGGCTGTATTCATTAGAATGCCTGACTGTATATTCATTAGAATGCCTGACTGTAGTTATTAGAATGCCTGGCTGTATTCATTAGAATGCCTGACTGTATATTCATTAGAATGCCTGACTGTAGTTATTAGAATGCCTGACTGTATATTCATTAGAATGCCTGGCTGTAGTTATTAGAATGCCTGGCTGTATTCATTATAATGCCTGGCTGTATTCATTAGAATGCCTGACTGAATATTCATTAGAATGCCTGACTGTAGTTATTAGAATGCCTGGCTGTATTCATTATAATGGCTGGCTGTATTCATTAGAATGCCTGACTGTATATTCATTAGAATGCCTGACTGTATTCATTAGAATGCCTGACTGTATATTCATTAGAATGCCTGACTGTATATTCATTAGAATGCCTGACTGTATTCATTAGAATGCCTGACTGTATATTCATTATAATGCCTGACTGTATTCATTATAATGCCTGGCTGTATTCATTATAATGCCTGACTGTATATTCATTAGAATGCCTGACTGTATTCATTAGAATGCCTGACTGTATATTCATTATAATGCCTGACTGTATTCATTAGAATGCCTGACTGTATATTCATTAGAATGCCTGACTGTATTCATTAGAATGCCTGACTGTATATTCATTATAATGCCTGACTGTATTCATTAGAATGCCTGACTGTATATTCATTATAATGCCTGACTGTATTCATTAGAATGCCTGACTGTATATTCATTATAATGCCTGACTGTCTTCATTAGAATGCCTGACTGTATATTCATTATAATGCCTGGCTGTATTCATTAGAATGCCTGGCTGTATTCATTATAATGCCTGGCTGTATTCATTATAATGCCTGGCTGTATTCATTAGAATGCCTGACTGTATTCATTAGAATGCCTGACTGTATATTCATTATAATGCCTGACTGTATATTCATTATAATGCCTGACTGTATTCATTAGAATGCCTGACTGTATTCATTAGAATGCCTGACTGTATGTTCATTATAATGCCTGACTGTATTCATTAGAACGCCTGACTGTATATTCATTATAATGCCTGGCTGTATTCATTAGAATGCCTGACTGTATTCATTATAATGCCTGACTGTATTCATTAGAATCCCTGGCTGTATTCATTAGAACGCCTGGCTGTATTCATTATAATGCCTGACTGTATTCATTAGAATGCCTGACTGTATATTCATTATAATGCCTGGCTGTATTCATTAGAATGCCTGACTGTATTCATTAGAATGCCTGGCTGTATTCATTAGAACGCCTGGCTGTATTCATTAGAACGCCTGGCTGTATTCATTAGAACGCCTGGCTGTATTCATTAGAACGCCTGGCTGAATTCATTAGAACGCCTGGCTGTATTCATTAGAACGCCTGGCTGTATTCATTAGAACCCCTGGCTGTATTCATTAGAACCCCTGGCTGTATTCATTAGAACGCCTGGCTGTATTCATTAGAACGCCTGGCTGTATTCATTAGAACGCCTGGCTGTATTCATTAGAACGCCTGGCTGTATTCATTAGAACGCCTGGCTGTATTCATTAGAACGCCTGGCTGTATTCATTAGAACGCCTGGCTGTATTCATTAGAACGCCTGGCTGTATTCATTAGAACGCCTGGCTGTATTCATTAGAACGCCTGGCTGTATTCATTAGAACGCCTGGCTGTATTCATTAGAACGCCTGGCTGTATTCATTAAAACGCCTGGCTGTATTCATTAAAACCCCTGGCTGTATTCATTAGAACGCCTGGCTGTATTCATTAGAACGCCTGGCTGTATTCATTAGAACGCCTGACTGTATTCATTAGAACGCCTGGCTGTATATTCATTAGAACGCCTGGCTGTATTCATTAGAATGCCTGGCTGTATTCATTAGAATGCCTGACTGTATTCATTAGAATGCCTGACTGTATTCATTAGAATGTCTGACTATTCATTAGAATGCCTGGCTGTAGTTATTAGAATGCCTGGCTGTATTCATTATAATGCCTGGCTGTATTCATTAGAATACCTGGCTGTATATTCATTAGAATGCCTGACTGTATTCATTAGAATGCCTGACTGTATTCATTAGAATGCCTGGCTGTATTCATTAGAATGCCTGACTGTATTCATTAGAATACCTGGCTGTAGTTATTAGAATGCCTGGCTGTATTTATTAGAATATTGCACCAAATACGTCCCTGATCAACGTGATCAAGCTAACAGCTAAAGGAGTGGGAGCTAAATAGAGACAAAAACAGGGAAAAACAGAACGAAAGGTGAACAACAAAGGGAGAGAAAAGCAACGAAGACAGCAATGTCTTAATCGTTATAAGGATGTGTGTGTGTGTGTGTGTGTGTGTAGGCGCGCATGTGTGTGTGTCTGTTTGCTGTTTACTTAGAATGTCAGGATTTTAATGTACATGATGTTAATTTTTTATAAAAAAATAAATCCACAATGACATGTTAAAATAAGGACGATATATTGGGACCATTGCATTAAGTGACAAAGCAAAATGAGAGACTGGGCCAAAATGGCTGTCAAGAGTTTAATACATGATTATTTTATTTACAACAAAATAAATGTTTTCTTTATGGTAAACTAATTAAGAAATGTAAAAAAATGTTTTGCTTCTGGAAGAGTTATACAATGAATTTATTATAGGACTTTCATCCAATAATTAACTTAAGTTTATTTTTCTACAAATAATAAAAGTTTCCTTAAGAAATAGTTCACTTAAGGTTTTTCTTCACAAATAAAGCAGTTTTTAAAAACGGATTTACATGTATATATGGTTAATTAAATATAAACATTTGTTTGTACTACATGTATAAATTAAAAATACTTTCTAAATGCATAACTTGATTATTGTCCAATTGATTTGTATCCCCTTAGAATGAAGGGATTCTAAATGTCTTAATGTCTTCATTAATCCATAAATAATAAATGTTACATACCCCTGAAGCAATTTAAATGAAAAGTGGAATGTCTATTGACTAATCAACATTTATATATTCACTACTAATGAAATTCAAGCTGCTAGAAGCAGCTATTAACTGTGCTAGTCTTTAAGAATAGATCTGCACCATGACAATACATCTAATCATTATTCAAACTCAAAGTCATCTTAAGGTTTCGTTCGTTTATTTCTAAGTATTTCCTAAAGATGTTGGTGTGGCGTAAAAGAGGTCTAACAATGTATTCGTCTTCTGAACCACAAAGTAGTTACATGAATCCGTTTTTAACATTTTAGTCATTTGTAAGACCTGTATCCAAAGTGACTCTATACCATTTATGTCACAACCTGATCTGTCTCACCTGGCGTGTCATTGTCTCCACCCCTTTCCACCAGGTGATCCCCATGTACTGATTGTCCCCTGGGCTTTATATGTCAGCTTTTCCTGTTACCTGTTGCCAGATCGTTTGTCCTGTACACTCGTTTCCAGCGTACCTCCCAGTGTTTTCCCAGTGACCTGCCTGTGCTTTATCTTCCTTGTGACCAGTTTCCGTCCTGACTACGAACCTGCCTACTCCCGGTAACCGGACCTTTGCCTGTCCCCGACTACGGATCTGCCTAACCCCGTGTACGAACCGTTGCCTGTCCCCGACTACGGATCTGCCTAACCCCGTGTACGAACCGTTGCCTGTCCCCGACTACGGATCTGCCTAACCCCGTGTACGAACCTTTGCCTGTCCCCGACTACGGATCTGCCTATCCCCTTAATAAATCATTTGATTGTTACCTGGTCTCCGCCTCCGTGTCTGCGCTTGGGTCCTTTACTCTGGTCGTGATAGAACGATCTGGCCATGACGGACCCAGCAGGCATGGAACGTATCCAGAACGCCCTAGCCATCCAAGGAGCTACGGTCGGGCGACACGAAGAAGCCCTCCGGTCAATCATGGAGGAGTTGAAACGCCAGAGGGAAGTTCAGGAGCGGGCCAACGAGACCATCACAGCCCAGCTCGAGCAACTGGTGTTGACGGCTCCCCGCTCAGAGGTGCCTTCTCCGCCTCCGGATATTCCTCCAGCCGCTCCCGAGTCTGCTAGTCCATCTCGGGAACCGAGGCTACCTCCTCCGGAACGTTTCTCCGGTGAGGAGAGTGGCTGTGGACCCTTTCTCACCCAGTGCTCGTTGATCTTCGAGTTACAGCCATCCTCCTTTCCCACGGATCGGTCCCGGATAGCCTATCTCATGACTGTAATGTCGGGCAGGGCATTGACTTGGGCTTCCGCGGTGTGGGAACAGAAGTCTCCGGTGTGTGCCCGCCTAGAGGATTTCACGGCCGAGTTAAAACGGGTCTTCGGTCCTCCTGGTTCTGATCGGATCTCATCAAGAGGATTGTTCCGGTTACGCCAGGGAACGCGCACTGTTGGGGAGTATTCCATTGAGTTCCGCACGCTGGCGGCAAACAGTAGCTGGTGCCACGTATCTCTGTACGACGCTTTTGCTCAGGGATTATCGGGCGAGATAAAAGACGAGCTCGCTGCCAGGGAGTTGCCAAGGGACATTAATTCTCTCATCGACGTGGCAACGAGAATCGATAACCGAGTTCGAGAACGGCAGAGTACCCGTAGCCAGGGAGGCACTCGGGCTACTAGTTTTCGTCTTCCTTCGGAGCGTCCCGCGGGGCCATTAGCACCGCTTGAACGTGGATATCCTTCCGCACTCCACCGTAAGGGACTGAGTGGGGCGGAGGGATCTGACACTGAGCCCATGCAAGTCGGAAGAGCTCGTTTGTCATCCGCTGCTCGACAACAGAGAGTAGACTCCCGTTGCTGTCTGTACTGTGGTGAAGCTGGCCACTTCATTGCGCATTGTCCGGTAAAAGGATCGGCTCACCAATAAATACGGGGTTATTGGTGAGCCCGCTAGCCGCACCCTGGAGATCCACACCCCGTAGTCATATTCACGCCACCCTCCTGTCAGGGGCTAGATCTCTACCCATCCGGGTGTTAATTGATTCAGGGGCAGATGAATGTTTTATTGACGAGTCACTACTGCAACAATTAAATGTTTCCTGTCTCCCACTACAATCCCCCGTTGAAGCCACTGCTTTAGATGGACACTCTATTGGCCGGGTGACCCACATATCCGAACCAGTCACTATGTTAATTTCGGGCAACCACACAGAGAAAGTCCAGTTTCTTCCTCTGCACTCACCTCAGATTCCTGTCATTCTGGGGCACTCCTGGCTGTGTCGCCACAACCCCCAATTGGATTGGGTCACGGGCTCCATTACGAGGTGGAGTTCCTACTGCCACAAGCACTGTCTTCAAGCAGCCATACCAACTACCTCTTCTGACCACTCTGTGACCGAAAGGGAGGTGGATCTAACCTCTATACCAGGCGAATACTGGAGTCTCAAGGAGGTTTTCAACAAGACCCGAGCTACATCACTCCCTCCTCATCGGCCCTATGACTGTGCCATTAACCTCCGCCCTGGTACCACGCCCCCTCGTGGACGATTGTACTCACTGTCAGTTCCCGAGACCAAGGCCATGGAGGACTACATTGAAACGTCCCTCCGAGCCGGCTTAATCCGACCCTCCTCTTCATCAGCGGGGGCAGGGTTTTCTTTGTGGCCAAGAAGGACAAGACCCTACGGCCCTGCATTGACTATCGAGGACTGAACGACATCACATTAAAGAACCGCTATCCTCTGCCTCTCATCGCATCAGCATTTGAGCCCCTCCAGGGGGCAGTGATGTTCAGCAAACTGGACCTCCGCAACGCGTATCACCTGGTTCGCATCAAGGAAGGGGACGAATGGAAGACCGCTTTCAACACCGCCAGTGGGCATTATGAATACCTCGTAATGCCGTTCGGTCTAACCAACGCCCCAGCAGTGTTCCAAGCCCTGGTTAACGACGTACTCCGGGACATGCTGAACCAGTTCGTTTTTGTTTACTTGGACGACATTCTGATTTTCTCCCGGTCAGTCCAAGAACATACGGGCCACGTCAGACGGGTTCTCCAACGGCTGTTGGAGAACCAGCTATTCGTCAAGGCCGAGAAGTGTGAGTTCCATAAGTCCACCGTGCCGTTCTTGGGGTTCATCGTCTCCGCTGAGGGCATGTGCATGGATCAAGGGAAGGTGCAGGCGGTAGCCGAATGGCCGATACCTGATTCTAGACTGCAACTTCAGCGGTTTTTGGGGTTCGCCAATTTCTACAGGCGGTTCATCAGGGACTACAGTACGATGGCGGCGCCTCTTACAGCTCTCACCTCCACTAAAGTTCGTTTTGCATGGACTCCCTCCGCCGAGCGGGCATTCAATGCCCTCCGACAACACTTCTCCACGGCCCCAGTATTAATTCACCCGGACTCCAAACAACAATTCATTGTAGAGGTTGATGCCTCAGACGTCGGGGTGGGGGCCGTTCTGTCTCAAAGATCCTTGGTGGACAACAAGGTCCACCCATGTGCGTTCCTGTCACGCCGACTCTCCCCGGCGGAGGAGAACTATGACATTGGCAACAGAGAACTCTTGGCAGTTAAGGTCGCCCTCGAGGAGTGGAGGCACTGGCTTGAGGGAGCCGAACAGCCGTTCTTGGTCTGGACGGACCACAAGAACCTGGAGTACCTGCGGACTGCCAAGAGGCTGAACGCACGACAGGCACGGTGGGCTCTGCTTTTTGGAAGGTTCCAGTTCACCTTAGCGTATCGACCCGGGTCTAAGAACATCAAGCCAGATGCCCTCTCCCGGGTGTTCAGTCCTGCCGCGGTTTCCAAGGAACCGGAAACCATCTTGCCTGCCTCCTGCCTGACCACAACACTGACCTGGGAGGTGGAGGCCACGGTCCGCCGCCTCCAAGCCACCCAGCCCGACCCAGGAGGAGGTCCGCCCGGCCGCATGTTTGTGCCCGACCAGGCCCGCGCAGCAGTATTTGGCGTGGGGTCACGATTCCAATCTTGCCTGTCATCCAGGGGCACGTAGGACGTTGGAGTTTATCCGTCGGCAGTTCTGGTGGCCCGCCATGGGGAAGGACGTCCCAGAGTTCGTGTCAGCGTGCACGGTATGCGCACAGAATAAGACGCCACGGCACGCACCCTCCGGTCTACTGCAACCCCTACCAGTTCCTCGACGGCCTTGGTCCCACGTGTCATTGGACTTTGTCACTGGCCTCCCTGTATCTGAAGGCAACACCACCATCCTCACGGTGGTTGACCGCTTCTCAAGGCCGTCCGGGCCATACCCTTGCCCAAGCTCCCATCTGCTAAAGAGACAGCAGTCCTCATGTTGGAACATGTCTTCCGGACCCACGGCCTACCCACGGATCTGGTGTCGGATCGAGGCCCGCAGTTCACCTCTGGGTTCTGGAGGGCGTTCTGCACCCTAATAGGGGCCACAGTCAGTTTATCCTCGGGCTTCCACCCTCAATCCAATGGGCAAACTGAACGGGTGAACCAGGACCTGGAGACAACGTTACGCTGCATGGTCTCCCACAACCCTACTACCTGGTCCAAGCGTTTGATGTGGGTGGAGTATGCCCACAACTCCCTGCCAAGCTCTGCCACGGGAATGTCCCCCTTCCAAGGTTCCCTGGGGTATCAACCCCCACTGTTCCCAAACCAAGAACCTGAGGTGGAGGTCCCATCGGCCCAGGCATTTGTCAGACGGTGCCGACAGACCTGGGAGAAGGCCGGGCGGCCATCCTGCGGACCAACACCCGGTATCAACAACAGGCTGACCGCCGCCGGACACCGGCTCCCCGTTATCGGGCTGGACAGATGGTGTGGCTATCCACTCGGGATCTCCCGGTAAAAGTGGAGTCTCGGAAACTGGCTCAACGCTTCATTGGGCCTTTCCAGATTGGCCAGGTGGTCAACTCTGTGGCGGTTCGCCTCCGACTACCCTCCTCCCTTCGTGTCCACCCCACATTTCATGTGTCCCGTATCAAGCCTGTGGTTAACTCTCCTTTGTCTTCTGTCCCCAGGGCTCCCCCTCGGCCACGGATGATTGATGGTCATCCGGCCTTCACTGTGCGCCGTCTCCTGAAGGTTCGACCGCGGGGCAGGGGATTCCAGTACCTGGTGGACTGGGAGGGCTATGGTCCAGAGGAACGCTCATGGGTAGCGCAGGGAAACATCTTGGACCCGGCCCTCATCGCCGACTTCCGTCGGCGGTACCCCAGTCTGCCAGGTAGGCGCCCGGGTCGACCGCCAGGTGGCGGCCATAGGGAGGGGGGTCCTGTCACAACCTGATCTGTCTCACCTGGCGTGTCATTGTCTCCACCCCTTTCCACCAGGTGATCCCCATGTACTGATTGTCCCCTGGGCTTTATATGTCAGCTTTTCCTGTTACCTGTTGCCAGATCGTTTGTCCTGTACACTCGTTTCCAGCGTACCTCCCAGTGTTTTCCCAGTGACCTGCCTGTGCTTTATCTTCCTTGTGACCAGTTTCCGTCCTGACTACGAACCTGCCTACTCCCGGTAACCGGACCTTTGCCTGTCCCCGACTACGGATCTGCCTAACCCCGTGTACGAACCGTTGCCTGTCCCCGACTACGGATCTGCCTAACCCCGTGTACGAACCGTTGCCTGTCCCCGACTACGGATCTGCCTAACCCCGTGTACGAACCTTTGCCTGTCCCCGACTACGGATCTGCCTATCCCCTTAATAAATCATTTGATTGTTACCTGGTCTCCGCCTCCGTGTCTGCGCTTGAGTCCTTTACTCTGGTCGTGATAATTTATTTTAAGTCACAAGTTCTGATTTTAAATATGCCACCTACCTGCTTGCATGAAAAAGACATAACATTGCCAATACAATTAAACACATTTAAAATACAATATCAGAGAAAACGAATTATATTATATATTGAAAGCTATATATTGTCTTCATGTGATGTTGAAATTAAAATGTTTTGACCTAACTGCGATATTACCAGAAATACCCAATTTAACGAACTACATCTCCAAAAATGTCAATATAAACTTAACAATTTATCATTAAATTGTATGCTCAAATTGTTAAGTGTATATATATATATATATATATATATATATACATATATATATATATATATTCTCACTACAATGGTGATGTTCTGTCTTTTCTGCAATATATATATATATATATATATTTAACCAAAATTCAACCAATTCACATGTATTAAATCATGCAGAAAAGGCAGAACATTACCATTTTAGTGAGAACATATGTTCTTTGAAAGACAAGACATCACTACCCTAACGAATATTATCCCTAGAATCACAAAAGGGACTAAATAAAGGATATATCTGGGTAAAAACACATAACTATCAAAGTCAGGGAAAACAAAGCACCTTGGATATAATGAAGGGTAAGAAACGGCTTGCAATCATTCATACAACATTCCACACCACCTCTAGATTCGTTAGTTGCTTTCCTTTATATATTAATTCCTGTCACCTGCTAACTAGCTAACAGTAGGTGATTAGCTTAGCTCACTTCAGCTAGCTGAAAGAGGGAGGCCATTTTGGATGTTTTGGTTTGGGATTTGACGAATGGGAAAGGGGGAGATTAGCTATGGAATAGGAAGACCACAAGAATCCACACCTCTATTCAACAGGCCACACGCCCGCGACAAGGAATTAGTAGAACATGGAAAAAAGAACCGGGAGTAGAGGACAAGAAGGAAACTGTCAATGGAGATGGATTGAAGTGCAAGTGGTATAAAAAGGTTTGGCCGTATTAGTCTTAAAATGGTTCCAAATGTAGTGACTCAGTTTTATTGCAGAATTATTATTATTATTATATTTTATTATTATTATTTTAAAATCAACAGAGCAGATAATGTATCAAATGATAAAACGCCATATATATATATGAATTATATCAAGAGCAATTTTGCTCATAGAGATGGAATAAGCAACTTGTGTGAAAGGCCATTTGAAATATCTTACAGCGCCACAAATCTGCCTGTCTTGAGTGGGACGTACAAATGCTAGGACGTGTAATCATGACAGCCATTGATCTTCGGGCTTTAGCCGATCAATACGACTCTTCCTCTTCCACTCATTACTTCATGAAAGCAGCCTTTGTTTCCGGGTCAAAGTTCAGTGGTTTGACTAAGAACCCACCCCCCAGTCTTCCCAACGCCAACACAATGACTGCTGCTAGGGAGGAAACCAAATCTTAGTCCACTGGAAACGTATATATTTATATTTCCTTGATAAGAAGAGAATCTGTCAGTGTGTGTGTGTGTGTGTGTGTATATGTGTGTGTGTGTGTGTGTGTGTGTTTGAGTATAATTCAGAAAAACTTGAAACGTAAAACAAGATTCTGCTCCTCTAGTGCAGACGGGTGTCATACCAAGTCTTTTTCCACATTGAGAGGTATGGAGAGGTCAGAAAAGGTCAGGGTGAGGGGGGGTGGGAGAAAGACTGGGAGAGACAGACTGAAGCCTGGAACTATACTGCTTTGGGAAAATCCACAAATAGTATCTCCAACCAATAAAACGATCTAAACCAGAATTAGCGAAAGAAGGACAGGGAAGAGGAGAAAGAGGGAGAAGTGAAGAGAGATCAGAGATAACTGAACGTTGGAGTGTCCGGGAGCTAGTTGTATGCCTGTTGGGGGAGGTGCCTCCAGTAAATTCAGCTTTATTGGAGGTGCCACTCCTCCTTCCCCACTATTGGGGAGATGCCACTCCTTGAGCAAACCAGCCAGTCAGTCATACATCCTACCAGGCAGCCAACAAACCAAACAACCAGCCATACCTCCATCTAACCAGCCAGCTAAACATATATCAAAGTCAGTCAGCCAGCCAGCCAACAAACTAAACGGCCAGTCACCCAGCCAGCCAGCCATCATTCTGACCAACCAGCCAGCAAATTAACCATAAAAGTCTCATAACTGCATGTGTGTGATATTGGCACCGAGAAACAATTAACCGGTCTGTGTGTGCAGTACAAATGTAGTGTGTGTTTCTATCCGATTTCACAGCAATCAGGTGACGAACTAAGCCAAAATAAAATAACAACGGTTTAAAATGAAGGTGTTTATGCGTATAATTCTACCTAAAGTGTGTGTGTGTGTGTGTGTGTGTGTGTGTGTGTAGAGGGGGTTAAGTGTGTTAATGTGGTTATTTGCTTCCTCCTCTGCAGTTCGCAGGCGATCAATGAACCCAGAGCCCCGGATGAAAATAGCCCTTCGCTCTTCGTCCGCCTCCGAAGCATCGTCATCACCAGTCACCAGAATCGATCCGGGAAGTGGAATGAGAGGAGAGAAGAGGATACCAGACTTCCTCCTGTGTCACCAAGGAGATGCACGGCTGTGTGAGGCCTCATTATGGGATGGAGCTTCCGGTCGGTGCGGTGCCTTGCAACAGCAGCGCGTGCGTGTGTGTGTGTGTGTGTGTGTGTAGGCTATGGAGGGTTGATGGTGAGGAAGGTGAGAGGTGATGACCATGTGCTGTGGAGCCATTAAGTAGCTTTCTAGAGGAAATGCTAAGTGGACAAAGCTGGCCCCGTTTGCCACAGATGGACGTGACCCAACAGGATACATATAAACCAATGAGAAGGGGGAGATGAAACGCACGTGAAACCACCAACAAAGCCCAAACCTCGCCACACCGACACGCCTCACCCTCCTCTGGCACGTTTTCATTACAGCCCGTAACATCTGACCTCCACCCAACCCCCCATCAAACACGTACGAGTGTTCCCATTTCCCCTCAGTCCAAATTAACAACATGCTAACTGCTAGCGCCCTACTGATTATGGGCCGCACCAACATTTGATTAGGCGGGGGGAGCACCGGAGCATTCTATTAGGGGTTTATTATGACAGAAAGAACATGGAAATTAATCACAGGGAGAAGATGAGGAGAAAGATTGGTGTGCAGTAGAAGACAGACAATATGAATTCACTAACAGCGGGAGCTTAGTAATGTAGAAAAATATACAGTGAAATAAGGAAGAACCAAGCTGAGTTTCCAAGAGTGGCTACAGAAACAAAAATGAGAACTTATAATGGTTGCTTTGTCTTTAAGTGAAGCTGAATTCAATGTAATAAAGGAGCTTTTTCGGGTTGTTTTTTTTCAGGCATTGCAGCTTAACGGGAGAAAAATATGGCAAGACGGAGTGACATTTTGTTGAAAGAGCAGTGAGTTGGGTTCAAATCTGCGCTGCAGCAGTGTTGGGTGTATTGAGAGACAACCACAGGACACATACATGTGGTATTTTCACACGCCGATGGGGCTGAATGTCACGCATACAATGTACGTAATGAGCTCCCTTTTGATGGGTTGGTTACTTCTCTCCACGTTACAGATGGATTCTTCACGTAGTTTCATATGACTTTAATTGGTCCAGTGTTTAGCACATGTTCTGTGAGAATTGGGGTTGGGATATGTGTGGCATGGTGTTTTCTGGGTGTGGGGGTATTTTAACGCACGAAACGGGTGTCCGATATGTACGAATAGCGTTTAATAAGAGGGAATAAAGTAATATACAGGAACATCGATTATTCAGAACATGTACTTATGCTACCCCGAATAAAAAAATACTGTCAAAACAAAAAAACACGTTTTATACCTTGTTATTCGTTTGTCTAGTCTCAAATAATGATTTCCGTAGCCTAGGTCGGGCTATTCATATTATGCTAAATTCCAACAAAATAATCAGATACCAGTTATTTAAACAAATTTTTAGAGGGTAACCAAGTTTAATAAATGGTTGTTGTGGTTTCAGCTCCATCGTCATGTGTCCAGTATAACTGTGCAAAAAGCAAACAGCCTCTATGCATATTAAACAGGCCATGTTCTCACTAAACTTCTACAAAAAAAATCTCTCTCCTCGTACTTTAAGGTTCCTCATTTTATTATATATATTGCACACATTTAACGGTTTTGTGAAACCTTGTTTAGTTTGTGCGCATGCATGTTGCACAATATAAAACACTTACCAAACGCAGCCTGTTCAATTAGAACTTGTCACAGCAATATTTACTGGGGGGGGGAATCTGTTGGATGTAATGTTGTTTGATTTAATAAATTGTATTCCCAAGAGCATTTGTTTTTGTCTAAACTTACCAAACCAATTTTGATGATTCAACTTCTTCGCATAATGAGACAGCTTAATTACAAAACAGGTATGAGTTTTTATGATGTCCCCTCATTCACAATGGCTCTGAAACAGTCGATAGACAAAAACCGTCCACCTCTGAGAAAAAACAAATGCGTTCGGCCTTTAGGCTACTCCCATGCTAGTAAAAACAGAGTAAGAAAAAGAACAGTCAATCTGAAAGACAGATCTGTGGTCAGATCAGATGGTGACTGATATTGCAGCAGTATTAGAAAGCCCATAAAATCAGAAAATTTGTAATAATTGAGCGTGGAAAGGAAGCCATACATTAGTTTGAATTGCTATAATAGTCCCTACTAACTTACTTGCCCTATAGACAGTTTGAGGGGATATATCCTTTTAGGGGTTATAATGATGACAGTCATAGTAAAATGTATAAAAGAAACAGAAAACATGGCAACTGATAAAGGGCAAAATATATCACAACAGCCAGTGTGTTCGATTTTTAAAGAGAGAGAGAGAGATCAGAGGCCATACAGAACAGATGGAAATATGAAATAAGACAGCAGCTATATTGCTAGAAATGTGGAATATTGACAGAATAGCCTGAGGCTTAAAAATACACTGTTGTGTGGTGATCAAGCGCTACCTGTTCACCTGCATATACTTAGTTCACACCGACCCCCACTGTGTAATGCTTACCGTGCACACACACACACACACACACACACTATTTTACTTCTCAGGCGGTGTCTTCATGATGAGCTCAGACTTTATAATACCGCTAACCACTGCTCGCAACTTTCAATATTTCGCCCCAGTAAATGGCGATGCCGTATGAAATCGCTTTCGACTTCGTGCTCGGGAATACCACAGCTGACCACCAGAGAGTTATTTTAGGAAAGATTGTTTACAGATAATGAAACATCAGTTGCCTGGTAACGGTTCTTGAATATTGACCATCATCTACCAACTCACAAATTGAGCCAAAACCACACCTCACCTAGTTTAGACACACCTCAACTGTAATCCGGGCACAAATCACTATGAAAGTTCGGGGAATAATTTAAACATTTTAGAAATTAAATTCATAGAAACACACAAAGCACAGTTATATTGAAAGATTATTATTTTTATTTTTTTTAAATCAACCAAGCTACATCCAAAATAAACACCGCTGGTTTTGGTACGCATCTCTAAGCATTCTGGGTACCACATCACAAGAAAAGGGAGTATCGGCCACATCTTTCCTTTTTGTTGTTTAGCCAAACGTCTGGTAAGTGGCAAACTTCCACAAACAACCATTGCAAGACCAATCAAGTTCCATACATCTTAGAGGACGTCACATGATCTCCTCGTCTTCCTTGGAGGGGGGAAGGGGGAACAGTGGTGTGAGGCTGCGGCAGCAGACAAAGCCTGATACTGACTATCAGGAGGCAGGGATCGGGGGTGGGGTTTAGAGAGGGGTGGGGCATGGAGGGGGAGGGGCTTGCATGCCAAACGGTGACATGGGCCAGAGGTTAATCTCAGTAGGGGCCCACTTTAACCTATGCTATGTAACACACACACAGCGAAAAAAACATGTTCAAATAAGCTACTCCGCAACTGCTTCACAGGAAAAGACAAACACGCACACTTAATTTCACATTTAGCTGAATTGTAATATTACTAATCAAAACAGCCAATAGGCATTTCCTGCATGAATGTGATGCATAATGCATGCTTTGTTTGGCTTCATAATGTCCCTATATAAAGAAATGTAAAGAAACATTTATTAGATCGAGAATAACTAAGCAACCTTGTGACCATTTGTTGCTTGCGAGGTACGGTCGTCGCCAACCATTTAAAGGGCATTTTTAGCACATGCCCGAGCATTTAGCCACAACGTCTGAATGATAAAATAAAACATCAATCTATTTAGAAAAGAAGACTTAAAGAAATTACGCAGTTCTAGCTGACGGAGAAGCACGCACAGGATGTGACAGTTACCCTCTGTGACTGTTGACCTGCAGACAGTCCGTTTACTTCAGTCTTGCACCCACTAACTTTCACCACTTCATCTCTATCCTCCCGGTTCTCTCATTTCACCACTTCATCTCTATCTTCCCGGTTCTCTCATTTCACCACTTCATCTCTATCCTTTCGGTTCTCTCATTTCACCACTTCATCTCTATCCTCCCGGTTCTCTCATTTCACCACTTCATCTCTATCCTTCCGGTTCTCTCATTTCACCACTTCATCTCTATCCTCCCGGTTCTCTCATTTCACCACTTCATCTCTATCCTCCCGGTTCTCTCATTTCACCACTTCATCTCTATCCTCCCGGTTCTCTCATTTCACCACTTCATCTCTATCCTCCCGGTTCTCTCATTTCACCACTTCATCTCTATCCTCCCGGTTCTCTCATTTCACCACTTCATCTCTATCCTCCCGGTTCTCTCATTTCACCACTTCATCTCTATCCTCCCGGTTCTCTCATTTCACCACTTCATCTCTATCCTCCCGGTTCTCCCATTTCACCACTTCTCTCGAACCTTTGTTTAGTACTGCCCATACTCCCCTCCTTCTCTGTCATTACATTTATACACCCCTGTTCTCCCACTTCTTCGCACGACTCGTCCATGACTCACTGGAATTACAAAGGAAGTATAATAATCCAAATATAAAAAATGAGCAATTGTGATGCAACTAAGCTGGCTTTTATTTCTACTAATAACTAGACAGAGAATGTTTCAAACAACTGATGTAGTAAACTTCTACAGGGATGTGACAGCCTTGAAATAGTTTCACACTACTGTGAACTACGGTGTTTCTCTACGCTGAGATGATAATCGTCTACGAGAAACGGCCCAATTGGAATCTGGACCATGGAGACACCACGTAACACTACAGCTGTGCTGTTTTTAACTCGGCAGACAGTACGAAGAGTTAAGGCGCAGAGTAAAAATAGCCACGCCAGTCTATGTTTATTTGACTTCAGCAAGGCTCTGTTGAGTCTTCCTCAGATTTCTCTCTTGCCAAGCTCAAACTACCTAGACATCTGACATGTCTTGGAAGACACGATACAAAATAGAACACATTTTGAATCGATTTAGCTAATCCTGTGAATGACTTTGGAGGAAAAGCTAGCACAATGCAGAAATTGTAGTTTTCCCCTGGTTGCTTAGGATTTACTTTCACTACAGAAAAACAAGCATTAGATCAGATAGAGCAGGCAGGCCAGAGAGATATAATGAGATGTAGGCTTATGATTGTCTAATGCAGTAAGATCCAGGGTACGTGCGGTAGAAATCAGAAACCAAGACCACAACACCACTCAAGTGACTTAAAAATTTACAAATTTACCTCAGGATGACGTTCACAAAAAACATGTCTCTCCATTCACTTGTCATATGGTGTGCTAAATATAGCCTGTTCATTTTCAATCGCAAAACCCAAAAAAGAGCTTCCAACTCAAAATAATAAAGCGCAACATGAATACATTTAAGGGTACAGATAAATGTATCTTGACTCTGTTTGGTGTCTACATGTTTGAATGGGATGTTCTTCGTCAGTTCAAAATAATTTCCTGTGAAGCCACAATTAAAGCACCTGCACTAGAGAATTAGGAGTGAATGAGATGAGAATATTATAAAAAGAGAAAAACTGACAATTCTATGGGACAAACTGTGTGGGGAACATTAGTATTTGGAAGATAACGGAGAGTCATGATAGGGAAAAGTAAACAAAAAAAAACACGTTGTTTTCGAGCTACAACAGGGACACATCTCTGTAAAAAAGCATCCATAAGAGCAGCTGACCAAACGTTCATGTTGAGCACTTGCTGTCAACAAAATCAAACACTGATTATAAATCGCTAATATTCCTTCCGGTTCCCTTGGATTTCTAACGCAGGTCTTTCTGGCCGGTTTCCAAACGCGGTGGCCTTCAACCGTATTGTCCCTATTCACCAGGCAAGATGAAAGACGAGGAACTGTGTAACACAGGCAGCCAATGTTCCCCCTACATTGCACACCGTCCAAAGGGAACAGAGAACGTGCCACTTTAAGGAACCACGACTGCATGTTCTACATCCGAAACGTCATGATGACAAGATCAACCCATTTGTACTAACGGTCAATTAACACATGTTACCACTTGCATGTTATGTTATTGCCAAAAAACACCCACGCGGGTTTAACGCAACAGAACACACACTTGAAGAGTCAAAATGTGGCTTTTAGAAATTATACAGGCTTATAAGAGCCTTGGCTTAAGATCGGGATACTTATAAAGCCCAATGCCCACATGCCCACTGTCCAATAACCACTTCACCCAAAACCATTTCAGCAGAACATCAACATGGAAGAGTGCCCGCGTCCAGGGAGCAGCAACCCCCGAAATGACACGCCTATATTAGGACTAGGCAGAACTTACTTGGTGGACGAACACGTCCAGAGGCGGGTCTACCGGAACCCCCTCGCTGCTGGTCATGGATAGAAATCCAAAGCCCATCCGCACATTGAACCACTTGCAGTGGCCCGCTCCCGACACAGGCTGGGGCCAAACTCGCTCATCCTGCTCCTTCTTGGCGGGGTCTTCTCCGCCACCTTTACCCGCACCTCCTAAAAAGCAAACGCAAGTGGTTATCCAAATGGCCAATAGAAAGTAGGTGCCATGATGTACGGGTCTGGGACCGCCTTACGTGCGCTATTTACTCTCTATACGCACGCAGATCACAGTAGCCTAGTAGCATGCAGGCTACAACGTTCATAAAGGTGTCTATAAGGTTGAAAATCCCCATAGCCCCAAATGCCGAAGGGGGAATCCCCGGCACCAGCAGACGTGCGACGCAAACCTTTGCGTAGATTTACCCTGAACAGATCACGCGTGCGTGCGTGAACGAGCGCATGCATGGCAAAGTGATCAGAAGATCCACGCAAAAGCGACGCAAGAGAAACGGGTCGACCACTTAAAGTGCTCGTATAAGTGCGTGGCGCACAGCCGTAACCCACGCGCCCTGGCACATGCACGTACACTGGTGGAACTTCTGGAACATACCCCCACGCATCTAGTAAGACACAAACACGGGCAGGTGTACACTCGCGAATCCCCACCCAGGAGCAATGCTCTCGACCATTGACAAACACCAAAAACAGACGCCAGTACACCTTGGGGGGGGGGGTTCCTAACACAGGCCTGGGGGGGGGCTTATAACAATAGCCAGTCGCAGCAGCTCCAGTCTACGCCATAAGATGAAAAAGTAAACGTTTGATTAAAAAAACTAGTATGTGTACAAAAAATTGGAGAATAACCTTCGGCCATGTTTCCACGCTGGGACCCACTGCTCCGAAGTTCCAGTCGAAAAACTTCCTCTGTCTGCGAATGCGGTGTGTGATGGTCACCATTAATCCGACATCCTCAGTTCCAGCGGTTACACATTTAGCTCGCATGGTACTGCGTGCTTTCCCTCGCCTGGTATTTTGTCATGTCTCCTTCGAGCCCTTCCTCGCTCACCACCACTTCGAGCGCTTGCTTGCTCGCTTTCTCTCTCTTTCTGGTTCCCTCTCTCTCATTCGCTTGCTCTCTCTCTCTTTCTCTCTCACTCTCTCTGGTTCCCTCTCTCTCATTCGCTTGCTCTCTCTTCTCTCTCTCTTTCTGGTTCCCTCCCTCTCTCATTCGCTTGCTCTCTCTCTCACTCTCTCTGGTTCCCTCTTTCTCTCTTATCTCTCTCTCTCTGGTTCCCTCTCTCTCTTCTCTCTCTCTCTTTCTGGTTCCCTCTCTCTTCGGTTCCCTCTCTCTTCTCTCTCTTCTGGTTCCCTCTCTCATTCACTTGCTCTCCGGCTGTGCCTCTGCCCGTAGTGGACACGTGACTTTGTCAATTACATGCTTTCTTGCCACTAATTTCACTACGGATCAAGGGAGTGCAGTAGGGAAAGGGACTCCGGAACGATTAGCCAAGAGAGTCCCAGTGGCCAGTCGTGTCCTGACAAGTAAACACTTTTATTACGTAGCCGACAGATACATTGGTCCAAATGTGGAAACACGGGCCACGAGTCACCAAAAAGGCAATAACAAATAGCCTGGTAGGCGATGGTCACACTCGTTTTTGTATCCTAAATACAGTTTAATAGCCAAATCAACAATTTCTAAAATGACATAATATTTGTTTAATAACAGCTTCAAGGTCTGTAATTGGTTTGTTTCAAATACAATAAAGGGCGAAGATTAGTTTAGACAAATATCTGTTGGTGTTAGATCACTATCCCATGAACATTTATGTAGGCAAGGCTTTTTTGTATTTAGTGCATGAGGTAAAATAGCACAAGACAGTAGGCCTATAGCGTTCATTTAGATTGTTGATTTAAAGTGTTTGAGTTGTGGATGTTTTTGGGGCCTCAAGTCGGCTATAGAAGAAGCTAGTATGAATTTACACAACTAGGATTTACTTTCACTACAGAAAAACAAGCATTAGATCAGATAGAGCAGGCAGGCCAGATAGATATAATGAGATGTAGGTTTATGATCTAATGCAGTAAGATCCAGGGTACGTGCGGTAGAAATCAGAAATATGTCTAGCGTTTTCCTCTTCTAGCATAAGCTATTATAGGCTTCGCCAATGGGGAAAACCAGAAGAGGACAGTCAGCTTATTGGAATGAGAGTGAGTGTAGAACACAAACATGCCAAGCAAGTGAAGGAGGCCTCAGATCAGGCGGCAAATTCAACTGCACAACTCAAATACAAAATGGCAGACCGAGTCAAGTGTGGGCTGTGTGTATGATTTGGGTAATCGTGGAGCGGTCAACCAATTGGTTTTTACCACGGCTTAATACAAGGCAAAGATCCCCATTAATAGACGCGGGGGGTGGGTAGGGCGTGTGAACCTCATGCACTGAACAAACAGGGACCAGTAATCCATGGCTGCCAACGTGTTGATCGGATGTTGATCGGATGTTGATCGGATGTTGCCGGCGCACTCCTTTTTAATCAGGCTCTGTATGATCCATTTGCCGAGCGCTCGTGTTTCCCAGGAGTTACTGCTTTCAATGGGGAAGAAACGAGTTGAGACGGAATGACTCAACAACCATCTCCAACCAGCCCAACCAGCCAGTCGGCCGCAAAGCAACCCGAAAGAGCCCACCCCCTGGAATTCACGAGTTTACCCCCGCAACCCCCAACCCTGGCCTGCCCAACCCCCGCGCATATTCTGTTTTTGAAGATGGATTCTGTGGCCTCCGCAGTGGCCACATAAATTACTTTTTGGGTCAGAGGACCGGGCACAGGTCACATGTTATCGACTCACTTATATCCAGAGATTGTCCATGACAGGAGAGACATCACACAGCATGCACTTACGGTAGACCTACACTCGTGTTGGTATAGAAGCCCATCTATTAATTATATGGCTACACGTGTCATATCTGCACGATAGTGCACACTCACCGGTAACGCCTAAAGTATAAAGTTGTGATAGAATGTTAAAAATGAAAGAGTGCTCTGTAGTTCATGGTCCAAATGTGTCGATATTCGGTGCCCTCCTTTTATTCGTCACATCAGCAGTCATTCTAACAAAACACACTGATTACAAACCAACACCTCTGGCCTATTTAAACTTAACGAAACATTCAGTGTTTTCCTTAAATGTGGGCCTATATATGCCCACTAACACAAGTCCCGAAGTCGAGATTCCAAAGTTTCCTGAGCTTTTTCAGAAGCAACATACCAAACGGAGATTTGGTGCAGTCCTTCACCCTAGCCAACCCCACCCAACCCCCACACCTCCCCAGCCAGACCCCCAAAGGGAAGTTTGCCTCCTGCATTTCTGTCAATAGAGTTCAAAGGGCCCATTCAGTTCGTCTCTCCTTTTCTCCCTTTTGTAGGGGGTTTATTTCGACGTTTTAACGCATGCATTCCTGCAGCAATGCCTCACTTTTTTTACCCAGAGCCAGGAGAGACTAAACATTGTTGACATAGCCACAGGTCAGTTCAGGCCAGGGCTGTTCTGGTGGAAACCTAAATTGGGGAATCTCACAACATTTTCACAAGCAAAAGGTAAATTGTTTACATTTTTGTTTATTTAAATTGCATTGGTCAATCTCTAATCACGAATCAGTTGGTTTATTTCAGTCACATTTTTTATGTATTGTTTATATAAGATGTAAGTCAATTGTATGCATCTTTTACCTCATTTAATTTCAGACAGTACGTTAACACTTGTGTCATTCGTTAAGAGACATATAAAATAAACGAAAACGCGAAGTATGTTGATAGGTACAAGCCCAAACCACGAGAAGTGGGTGCCTTTGTTTGGGTAAACTAGAAATTTCACCAAATTATATATTCGTTTTAGTTCTGCTCTACATGTGAAATGCTTTTTCCAGAACGATTTTCTAGAACGTGTTTTAAGACTTTAAACAAGACTGACATATATTTTTTAATAAATTAAAAGATGTAGTCCCAAACAAATCAAATCAATGTATAGCCATATAAAAAGAAATTGGAGAAATCCACAATACACTGGTTTAAACCGATAAATATTTACGTTTTGAGTTGATTAACGGTTAAACTATTTTTTAAAGATATCGGAGTGATATTAACTTAAACGATTATGTGGCCTAAATGTTCAGTTTATCTAATTCAAAGGATGTCTTTGTTCATTTATATTTATCATTCAACGACATATGTTTCACTTTTTAATATATGTATTTTCATATATGTATGTATATATCTATATATCCAACACAAAGTCCATATAGAATATGAATTAAACATCCGTGACGTAAGAGTGCATAATAAGCGCATAATAAGACTCACAAAACGGAACCAGAAACTTCCACAGGACATCAACCAATTGTGCTTCCTCTCGTTTTTTAGAGGTATAATTCATTTTTTGCTACACGGTGTTGTTTAGAAATACGGAAATTAATAATATTGTCTTGTTTCGTTTACACTTTGTATTAATTCATACAGGAACCCAATGAGGAGAAGGCATTAAAGATGCATTAGTTTTCGTTCCAAACGTACTCAAACCGGAACAAAGTTTGCTCGTTGGAGAATAGGGCAGGTCCATCAAATGCATCCGTGTTTCGTTCACTTACAGAATAAGTTGCATTTAAGTGACAACCGACATGCAGGTCAACGGAGGGTTGTTATAGTGGTGATAAGATATAATGCAGTTAGGCTATATGGTTGCGACATGTGTTGAACAGATGCACATCTCTGCTACCGACACTAAGAGCCTAATAGCCTCGTGTTAAAACACAGGAAAGATAATTCGCTGACCCATGAGCGACCATGCAGCCATTGTAGTTTCTGTTTCGAGATCAGCTTCTGGTGGTAGGATAAAGAACCATCAAATGGACACGTGGTTTCATGCGTTTATGTGAAAGTTACCGGCGCACATATCAAAAGCACACAACAAATACCTGTACCTGCACATTTACAAGGTCTTTTAGGTTCTTTTCAGGTTGTCTGAGCCCAGCCGATTAGTCACCCGGATTGAATCAGATTTTCCACCGTTGAATATTTTATAAAGACACTGTAACTTAATCTAACCTGCGTGTGGGACAGACAGGCTGCGTATTCGTCAGGATTTGTTACTGGGAGGAAGGCATAATGTTGACAGACTAACATTGATCTATGGACTTCTACTGGACATATTTTCTGTGAGTCCAATTAAATATTTAGCCTAAACGTATTTTCTCACAGAATCCACAATTTATAATTACTATAGGATGAATGCAAAACAGAAAATGGAACAGTTCTTACCTATTTGTTATGTAAGAACGTAGCCTACTGTAGTGAGTGACACTGAGACATTTATTTTGTGTTATTTTTTGTCATTGACCAAAGTATTTGAAGTAGGACAGCATATTGCTCTATTAAAATATCTTCAATTGCAGATATGAAAAAATACTCTCTATTCACAATCCCACATAAATAACTCAATCCCACAATCCATACAAACCAACAACCATGAAATGTATGGATGACAGACAGACAAATAGTTTCAATTGATGGTTTTTAACATGGAGAGTTCATAATGACTTAAATGGCAAATTTGTACAAGATTCAATATACAGGAAATTGATAGCAGAATGTCTCATTAAACCATATTTGCTATTTTTCTATACAGTCTCTAGGAAGGGAGAAACTAGAAAGAATCCTAGATAGAGATTATAAGAAGACGATAATTAGTATTTTCAAACATTAAAATGACCAGGATGTCAAAAACACCTATAAATATAAAAGTCACACAAAGAGAGATGTGACAAATATTTAGCAAATAGCATTTTACTTTGTCATTTTGTGATAGGCTAAGGC
Source organism: Dallia pectoralis (assembly GCA_029465975.1). NCBI lineage: Eukaryota > Metazoa > Chordata > Actinopteri > Esociformes > Umbridae > Dallia > Dallia pectoralis. The sequence goes on from CM055758.1 coordinate 3,371,367, forward strand.
AATGTTAGGGGGGTGAAGAGATAGGGTGTTGTGATGGCTATAGCAATGTGAGGGGAGGTTGTTCACCTGCAAGTACAACCAGGGGTTTTGGCTTGGGAATGTGTTCACCTCAGCACCTGTGGCTGTAAAAAGGCTATTGGTTGATTGAGCAGTGTGATAAATATCACAACAGCGTGGCGAGATTTGTCTCGGAGGACACATGCCTTGAACATCAACTAACTTGCCCTTGTCGATACGTCTTTAAAGATTGTAAGTATAAAGATGACCAACTCAAACTGTTAGGCACTGTCATAAGATGGTGGATAAATAAAGATGACCAACTCAAACTGTTTGCCACTGTCAAATTATGATGGATATATAGAGAATACAAACTCAACACTGTTTACCATTGTAATTGTTGCAAATAAGAATTTGTTCTCAATCGGGCTACCTGGTTAAATAAGGTTTAGTATTTAAAAAAAAAAAAAAAGTAGGAATTTGTATCAACTTTTTGTATTCAACTTTAGCCTGCTTTTCCACGTTAACTTGCTTTGCCACGTTAACTTGCTTTGCCATGCACGTTAGTGGTTCTTCCATAACATTTGGCATGTTAACGTTTATTCAATAACCTCTGTCAGGCTCACACAACAGAGTGAATGTAAATCAGGCACCCAGACAAATGTTTGGTGAGATGGCAATTGCCCCGGCAGTTTTCTGATTTGGTTTAGTTAAAAACAATCAATGGACATAAGCAATAAAAAATGGACAAGCTAGTGGTGTTGTTTTGACTCTGTCGTCAATCTCCATTGCTAGGCAAGTGTTCATTATTGCACCTAACAGCTGAGAGGTTTTTGAAAAAAACATTTTATTATTTAACATATCAACAACAACAAAAACGAAAGTAACACAAAAAAACAGAAATCACTTATATACTAATCTTTTTTAAACATCTGACATCTGAAAACCACGCCTCCAACAAGCCACAATCAGACGGTTAAATGTTCTTTCCTACGTTGTGTCTGCTGCTGATAGATAAAGGTGTTTATTCAACCAGTTTTACTGTTACCCACACTTGTTGCATTCAATATTTCAGGAGAAAAGTCTCGTTTTTTTATCAAGAAAATGAACAATTTCATGGGGACAATTAAAGCAACGCAGGAGCTGTATGCTATTGCACAAGATAGAAGCTTGCAAATGCTTGTTGCTAGCCATCAATGAGCTAGCCTTGACCCTTGACCTGTGGTTCACTCATGGGTTTGGTTGCGATTTAGACCAGGGGCTCTTTCCTGGCCACTCAAAAACAATCGAGGGTTTCATCGTGACCCATCTCTCTACGCTTTTGATGTATCTGCTTTCAGTGTTGTCGTCCTGCTAGAAGACTCAGAACTGTCATCTAGGACACAGTTCCAGGACACTGGCTTGAGCAAGGCATTCCAAAACACCGCTGATATAATTATCCTGATTATTATATGAAGGCTGAGTTATGAGCACCATCGGGAACCTCAGAATATAACAATTCCTTCGTCATAAGTTCGAGTTCAACGAACTCTGAGGTAAAATTTGGCATTAAAGAATTTATGGTAATTGCTAAGAGGTAGTTTTTTGTTGATTAATAATATTACCGCAATCAATTAATCTGTTTCCAACGTTTAGGCGAATATAAAATATGCCACTGGCCTCACCAGCGACATCTTGTGGTGAGAAATTGTTACAACGGTCCACCAGGAAATGAGGCACGGAAGCAAGCTCCTGTTAATTAAATCCATTAAAACGGGTTCATAGGGCTGATAGTTGATTATAAGGCAATTTAAAACCCGAACTGGTAAAACATGTTGTTGTAAATAATTCAAACATATTGGTCTCTCCCCAGTAATGCTGAAATGTAAAACAGTCAATGTTGCCTCTATTGAACTTCATTTACATTTTTGTTCATGTCTCTAACTTTTGTCATTCAACTAATTCGTTTTCGTTACAAATGTCTATTAATAAAATGAAACAAAAATATTTGAACACAATTACTAACACTTGGTCTATGAAATGCCTGTTTGTTTTGGATTGAGATGTTTTGAGATTTTAAAATAGTTGACATGTTATATGTTCAATTGCTTTTATTGTTTTGTCATTTTCTTTCTAACGAATTTACTCTATAATAATCGATTTAATTTAAATCAAATCAATTTGAATAATAATATCATATGAAATAACTATATCCCTGACATGTTAACGTAATAATTGTTCATTGTCTACAACATTTGTTTTAGAAATACTGTATGTACTGTAATTGTGTAGAATATGTTTTTATAAAATCATTTAAAATGACACAAAAAGGGACATTTATTTATTTGTTAATTGTTATTTTTATATTTTTGTGTGTCCTCTGATGATACATTTACATTTTCAGCACAGAGGAAAACAATTAAAATGAAAGATTTTCATGAAAACCTGAGGGATGTTATTATCAATTTATAATAACAAAATATATAAAAATACATGTTTTGGTTTAATATCTGTTTTTACATATATTTTGATTGTACCTCTTGATTGTTACTGAAACTGTGATTGAAACTTCACTTCAAAATTGTGAATTAGTGGTAGGTCTAAAAGATTTAGTATAAAATACAAACAAGTTTATATAGCATTATGTGAAGCCCATCAGTGTTTTTTTATTCTGTTTTAATTCATCGACGTTCATGCCTTCCAGAAAAGGAATGCCAGTATTTGTTCATGTGTACCAGTATCTAGCTCGAAAACCTGATCACATTGGACATTAGATATGTGTATTGTTACAGTTTAAATTCCTTTTATCTTAATTTTTAGAACTTCAGTCAACTAATTAATATATTTAACTATGTTTTAATGGAATCACGACACAAGATTTGACACCTCTACTGTGACAATCTGTACCACCAGATATTCAGTGACCACAGTAAGTCAGGAAACCTTTTCAATCCAAAAGATGCCATGCTAAACAGGGCAATATCCCCTTCAGTGCCATGGGGCATTGGGAATTTATCATTGCCAATCTGGTCTCTTACCCAGGGAAAAAAACATGCCCTGTTTAATCACTTTATGTTTTGATACTGCGTTGTATGTTATGCCTGAAAATACATTGTGTGACATTAAAAAAAGAGACATTATCCAGTGTGTTTTGAAGTTGGGAAGCTGAATGCTAATTCCACACATACAACGGACATATTTTGAGAAATGCATGGCTATACATGTTCTTTTATTATTGTTTATCATTCGAAACCTTTAAAATATAAATGTATCCTTAACAAAAACATACACTGGATTAACTGTTTGGGTTCCGATCTAGTTGAACTGTGTCTGTAATGGCGTTAACTTTTCTGTCTTTCCGTTCAACTTGTTGTAGCCTACTTCATGCTGTATGACTGCCTGTGATTCACAACGAATAAAAACAAAATAAATAAAGGATAAAATAAAACCCTAGAAATGTTTTATGTGATTTATTTCTACTCAGTACTCTAATATCCTATAATGAATACAATTTGAATGCGGTCAGGAGGGTATCATTCAGACAGGTGCATTGGGCTGCATAACAAGTGGTGGTGTTTCGTTTCTAATTCAAACGCAGCATATTTATTTATAGTTATTAAGGCACTCCCGAACACAGGCAATCAATCATGCATAGCAACTCAACGAGAGGACTCAGGGGATTGAACACATGAAAGGTGTATCCATGGGTTACCAGATGTGCAGTGTTATCAGACACAGGCTATTTATAGGAGTAGTACTGATATGTAAATGTAGGGGTTTTCATCTGCAAATACCGAAATTAGACAAAGACACTTTCACTTTGGATTATAGAAATGAATCCCGTATCTCACGGATAGATTAATGTCCCGGTCACGTTTTCACCTATGACATCAACAGGACGACAGTGCGCACAGACCGGAGTTATTAAATAACTAATTAAGAGAAGTATGTTTAACAAGTGTGGTTCAGTGAGCACTGACTGTTACAGTGTATTTACACAAAACCCGACAAAATAGAAAGGTAACTAGCCATATTAAAATAGCTGATTTGCCAATATCAAACTAAATGCTTAGATTTTAAACAAATGTTAGGAAATACTTGTGTTAGTAAATAATCTAGGCTCCCTCCCTCACCATGGCAACCGCATCAGATGCTGCGTATTGATTGAATCTGGGTTCATGATGATGCGGCTTGGACAGGTTGGTTCACCCTCTAATCTGAGACAAGAGGGACACTGCCACTTAGACACAACAAGTTCAGAAAACGAAAGAATTAAAGTTATTGTTCAATGAATCTGATTGGTCCATGTAAAGGCATCCCAATACATAACCGATGATTGGTGGGTGACGCCGCCTGACCACGTGTCTCTTTTTGTGTGCAATTTAACTATGCAGATTGGAGGATTTGAAATTATTATTATTATTCATATCCGTACGTAGCCTACGGAAGTCGACGCGTAGCGTAAAAAAACGCAGAATGTGCTGCGGATGAGTCAGTTAAGTTACGCAAACAGTTGCGTCCCACTAGCTTCGACGTTGTACCACTTCCGTTGCGGTAAATAAACACTAAAGGCTAAACGAGAGACAACAGTAGTGTAGTTATTAGTTGCATACTCTAATTAAATAAACACTAGGCTATAGAGACAACATTAGTGTAGTTATTAGTTGCATACTCTAATTAAATAAACACTAGGCTATAGAGACAACAGTAGTGTAGTTATTAGTTGCATACTCTAATTAAATAAACACTAGGCTATAGAGACAACAGTAGTGTAGTTATTAGTTGCATACTCTAATTAAATAAACACTAGGCTATAGAGACAACATTAGTGTAGTTATTAGTTGCATACTCTAATTAAATAAACACTTGGCTATAGAGACAACATTAGTGTAGTTATTAGTTGCATACTCTAATTAAATAAACACTAGGCTATAGAGACAACATTAGTGTAGTTATTAGTTGCATACTCTAATTAAATAAACACTAGGCTATAGAGACAACAGTAGTGTAGTTATTAGTTGCATACTCTAATTAAATAAACACTAGGCTATAGAGACAACAGTAGTGTAGTTATTAGTTGCATACTCTAATTAAATAAACACTAGGCTATAGAGACAACAGTAGTGTAGTTATTAGTTGCATACTCTAATTAAATAAACACTAGGCTATAGAGACAACATTAGTGTAGTTATTAGTTGCATACTCTAATTAAATAAAAACTAGGCTATAGAGACAACAGTAGTGTAGTTATTAGTTGCATACTCTAATTAAATAAACACTAGGCTATAGAGACAACAGTAGTGTAGTTATTAGTTGGATACTCTAATTAAATAAACACTAGGCTATAGAGACAACATTAGTGTAGTTATTAGTTGCATACTCTAATTAAATAAACACTAGGCTATAGAGACAACATTAGTGTAGTTATTAGTTGCATACTCTAATTAAATAAACACTAGGCTATAGAGACAACAGTAGTGTAGTTATTAGTTGCATACTCTAATTAAATAAACACTAGGCTATAGAGACAACATTAGTGTAGTTATTAGTTGCATACTCTAATTAAATAAACACTAGGCTATAGAGACAACAGTAGTGTAGTTATTAGTTGGATACTCTAATTAAATAAACACTAGGCTATAGAGACAACATTAGTGTAGTTATTAGTTGCATACTCTAATTAAATAAACACTAGGCTATAGAGACAACATTAGTGTAGTTATTAGTTGCATACTCTAATTAAATAAACACTAGGCTATAGAGACAACAGTAGTGTAGTTATTAGTTGGATACTCTAATTAAATAAACACTAGGCTATAGAGACAACATTAGTGTAGTTATTAGTTGCATACTCTAATTAAATAAACACTAGGCTATAGAGACAACATTAGTGTAGTTATTAGTTGCATACTCTAATTAAATAAACACTAGGCTATAGAGACAACAGTAGTGTAGTTATTAGTTGGATACTCTAATTAAATAAACACTAGGCTATAGAGACAACAGTAGTGTAGTTATTAGTTGGATACTCTAATTAAATAAACACTAGGCTATAGAGACAACATTAGTGTAGTTATTAGTTGCATACTCTAATTAAATAAACACTAGGCTATAGAGACAACAGTAGTGTAGTTATTAGTTGGATACTCTAATTAAATAAACACTAGGCTATAGAGACAACATTAGTGTAGTTATTAGTTGGATACTCTAATTAAATAAACACTAGGCTATAGAGACAACATTAGTGTAGTTATTAGTTGCATACTCTAATTAAATAAACACTTGGCTATAGAGACAACAGTAGTGTAGTTATTAGTTGCATACTCTAATTAAATAAACACTAGGCTATAGAGACAACATTAGTGTAGTTATTAGTTGGATACTCTAATTAAATAAACACTAGGCTATAGAGACAACATTAGTGTAGTTATTAGTTGGATACTCTAATTAAATAAACACTAGGCTATAGAGACAACATTAGTGTAGTTATTAGTTGGATACTCTAATTAAATAAACACTAGGCTATAGAGACAACATTAGTGTAGTTATTAGTTGCATACTCTAATTAAATAAACACTAGGCTATAGAGACAACATTAGTGTAGTTATTAGTTGCATACTCTAATTAAATAAACACTAGGCTATAGAGACAACAGTAGTGTAGTTATTAGTTGGATACTCTAATTAAATAAACACTAGGCTATAGAGACAACATTAGTGTAGTTATTAGTTGCATACTCTAATTAAATAAACACTAGGCTATAGAGACAACATTAGTGTAGTTATTAGTTGCATACTCTAATTAAATAAACACTAGGCTATAGAGACAACAGTAGTGTAGTTATTAGTTGGATACTCTAATTAAATAAACACTAGGCTATAGAGACAACAGTAGTGTAGTTATTAGTTGGATACTCTAATTAAATAAACACTAGGCTATAGAGACAACATTAGTGTAGTTATTAGTTGCATACTCTAATTAAATAAACACTTGGCTATAGAGACAACAGTAGTGTAGTTATTAGTTGCATACTCTAATTAAATAAACACTAGGCTATAGAGACAACATTAGTGTAGTTATTAGTTGGATACTCTAATTAAATAAACACTAGGCTATAGAGACAACATTAGTGTAGTTATTAGTTGCATACTCTAATTAAATAAACACTTGGCTATAGAGACAACAGTAGTGTAGTTATTAGTTGCATACTCTAATTAAATAAACACTAGGCTATAGAGACAACATTAGTGTAGTTATTAGTTGGATACTCTAATTAAATAAACACTAGGCTATAGAGACAACATTAGTGTAGTTATTAGTTGGATACTCTAATTAAATAAACACTAGGCTATAGAGACAACATTAGTGTAGTTATTAGTTGCATACTCTAATTAAATAAACACTAGGCTATAGAGACAACATTAGTGTAGTTATTAGTTGCATACTCTAATTAAATAAACACTAGGCTATAGAGACAACATTAGTGTAGTTATTAGTTGCATACTCTAATTAAATAAACACTAGGCTATAGAGACAACAGTAGTGTAGTTATTAGTTGCATACTCTAATTAAATAAACACTAGGCTATAGAGACAACATTAGTGTAGTTATTAGTTGCATACTCTAATTAAATAAACACTAGGCTATAGAGACAACATTAGTGTAGTTATTAGTTGGATACTCTAATTAAATAAACACTAGGCTATAGAGACAACATTAGTGTAGTTATTAGTTGGATACTCTAATTAAATAAACACTGAAGGCTATAGAGACAACATTAGTGTAGTTATTAGCTGGATACTCTTATTAAATAAACACTAAAGACTATAGAGACATTAGTGTAGTTATTAGTTGGATACTCTAATTAAATAAACACTAGGCTATAGAGACAACATTAGTGTAGTTATTAGTTGGATACTCTAATTAAATAAACACTAGGCTATAGAGACAACATTAGTGTAGTTATTAGTTGGATACTCTAATTAAATAAACACTGAAGGCTATAGAGACAACATTAGTGTAGTTATTAGCTGGATACTCTTATTAAATAAACACTAAAGACTATAGAGACATTAGTGTAGTTATTAGTTGGATACTCTAATTAAATAAACACTAGGCTATAGAGACAACAGTAGTGTTGCTATTAGTAGCATATTCTAATTAAAACAACCTGGGGCGGCATGCGAGATTTGCTCCAAAAAAAATTGCTAAATCGAATCACCAATCCGGCCAGGTATTGATATGTCGTAGTGATCAGATTATTAGTCTCCCGGTGATTTTACACTAATTGTTAATATAATATGTTATATTTGTAATTAAGAAACTATGACCTTAGTACAAAAAACGTTTGGACACAGTTAATAAAACCATATGATTTATTTTCGCTGTTCAAGAGTTTATGTGGGCTAAATAAAATAGCAAAGGTACACAATGAACCACATCGCTGTTCAAAAACTTTATTGAAGTTGTGGCATCATATTTTGTTGTTCACATCCCTTTGAAAGCTTAACAATCAGCACATATCAAGAGGTAGAAATGAACACCAGTCAGAGGATGTGTTGACCAATCACTCAATTACACACACACACACACACACACACACACACACACACACACACACACACACACACACACACACTCACACACACACACACTCACACTCACACACACACACACACACACACACACACACACACACACACAGACACACACACACACACACACACACACACACACACACACACACACACACACACACACACACACACACACACACACACACACACACACACACACACACACACACACACACACACACACACAGTGAAATCCAATACGTCAAAAATCCTTTACCTGCTGATAATTCTGAACAGCATTCCAATTTATAAATAAATACGTGAGTGTGTCTGCGAAGCCGCGAGCACCATGTCATAATCCCACTACAGCCTTGATCAGACATCTGAAATGTATCGTCCCATCCGGTAGCATCCACCGCGCGACATCGACGCGTATCGGAAACAAGGTTTGGCCTACGAGAGTCCAAATATCAATAGAGTATTACGGCAAATCAGGACTATGGGACAGAAGTCTGCACAGACAGAGTTGGGAGCGGGGAGGTGCTGGAACCGGCCGACGGGGGTGGGGGGAGACTATATAGTCCTGAAGCCCTGCCTGATATGGACCCATACAGGTACAGGGAATTAGCAGACCGAACAGAGATCTGAAGTTAGCATTTATGAAATGGGAAAAGGTGGTCAGTACACATTAAAGACAAAGACAGACAGGCGTGTTTGGGACACGAGAAGACAAGGAGAGGAAATGGGAGAGAAGGAACAGTAGAGATATGGTTCCCGGGGGCGTCGCGTCATTCTCATTTGACCCAGGAGATGTTCAGGCAACGGGAGATGAAGGCGTACGTGTCTGCCACCTCCTGGATGACCTTGCTGGTGGGCTTACCGGCACCGTGGCCCGACTTGGTGTCCACGTGGATGAACAGCGGGTTGGTCTGGCCGGGCCAGCGGCCCACCACGTGCTGCAGCGTGGCGATGTACTTCAGGGAGTGCAGGGGCACCACGCGGTCGTCGTGGTCGCCAGTGAGGAGGAGGACGGCGGGGTACTGGACACCCTCGCCGTCAGGCACACGGATGTTGTGGAGCGGCGAGTACCTGGAGGTTGACAGGAGGTTAGAAGGAAGATACACGTGTCCTTCTGTTTTGGAAAATGTTTTAACTTAATGCAATAGAAAAAAATCAGCCGGCACAGCCAGAAGTGGACTGGCTACGCCTTAGAGCCTGGTTCTTATCCAGGTTTCTTCCTAAATTAAACCCCATCAGAGTTTTTCCTAGCCACTGTGTATTAACCTGCTGATGAACGCTCTTTGGGGTTTCTGGCTGGGTGTTTGGAAAACTGCAGTTTTATAAAGGGCTTTACAATATACATTGGATGGATTGACTTGCACCCACTTGATGAGCCAATCAAACTGCTCCTTGACTTCGCTGCAGCCAAAGTCGGTGGTCCAGGCGTGTCCGATGGTGAATTTGTGGAACTTCAGCATGTCCATGACGCCGACCTGGGCGACGGCACAGCCAAACAGCTCCGGCCGCTGGTTCACACAGGCCGCTTGGGCACAGTGAATGAGAAACACAGGTTAGCGAGAAGCAAGAGATACGGACACAATTTGAATTACACGTGAGGTCATCAGGGTGCGACGTACCTACGAGCAGGCCCCCGTTGGACCCCCCGTTGATGGTGAGCTTGGAGGGGGACGAGTAGCCCTCTTTGATGAGATACTCTGCTGCACACTGGAAGTCCGTGAAGCAGTTCTGCTTGTTGGACAGCATCCCCGCTGGAGGCACACAGAATATTACAATACTAATAGTAAAAGGGTGGTCTGTCGGTCTAGGTGGCTGCCTCACGTACATGTACTGCTGAAGCATGGGTTTGCATCTGACATGCTGCCCTTTATTACCTTTGTGCCAGGTCTCTCCATACTCTCCTCCCCCTCTGATGTTAGCCACAGCCAGGACTCCTCCCATGTGTCGGACAAATATCAGCCGTGAAACACTAGGAAACAAACAGCAACTTACAAAACACCTGTGAAACGGAACCTGATTGACCACCTGTAGCTAGCGGTATGACGTGTGGTTGAACCTGTAGCTAGCGGTATGACGTGTGGTTGAACCTGTAGCTAGCGGTATGACGTGTGGTTGAACCTGTAGCTAGCGGTATGACGTGTGGTTGAACCTGTAGCTAGCGGTATGACGTGTGGTTGAACCTGTAGCTAGCGGTATGACGTGTGGTTGAACCTGTAGCTAGCGGTATGACGTGTGGTTGAACCTGTAGCTAGCGGTATGACGTGTGGTTGAACCTGTAGCTAGCGGTATGACGTGTGGTTGAACCTGTAGCTAGCGGTATGACGTGTGGTTGAACCTGTAGCTAGCGGTATGACGTGTGGTTGAACCTGTAGCTAGCGGTATGACGTGTGGTTGAACCTGTAGCTAGCGGTATGACGTGTGGTTGAACCTGTAGCTAGCGGTATGACGTGTGGTTGAACCTGTAGCTAGCGGTATGACGTGTGGTTGAACCTGTAGCTAGCGGTATGACGTGTGGTTGAACCTGTAGCTAGCGGTATGACGTGTGGTTGAACCTGTAGCTAGCGGTATGACGTGTGGTTGAACCTGTAGCTAGCGGTATGACGTGTGGTTGAACCTGTAGCTAGCGGTATGACGTGTGGTTGAACCTGTAGCTAGCGGTATGACGTGTGGTTGAACCTGTAGCTAGCGGTATGACGTGTGGTTGAACCTGTAGCTAGCGGTATGACGTGTGGTTGAACCTGTAGCTAGCGGTATGACGTGTGGTTGTACCTGTAGCTAGCGGTATGACTTCTGGTTGTACCTGTAGCTAGCAGTATGACTTCTGGTTGTACCTGTAGCTAGCAGTATGACTTCTGGTTGTACCTGTAGCTAGCAGTATGACTTGTGGTTGTACCTGTAGCTGGGCGTGATGGAGATGTTGAATCCACCGTAGCCATAAAGGAAGGCCGGATGAGTGCCGTCAAGCTTCAGCCCCTTTTTATGGACGATAAACATGGGGATCTCTGTACCGTCCTTACTGGGGTAGAATACCTGGACACACGGAGTAGATGCACAGGTCTGTTTCACTGAACACACACACTCTCCTCACTGTTCATTATACTGGTCTGTTTCTACCAGACTGTACAGCTAAACTGTATTGTTTGCAGCCATCGGTGTGTGGACCAATCATAGAGTAAGCTCTCAAAACGCAGTTAGAACACAGGGGAATAATACGGTCAACGGTGTCAAACAGAGGAATACGGTTAATGCAATCAGTTTCTCGACCACTGTTTTCACTCGCTAGTTTGATCTAAAGGCAAACTCCTCCAAAACAGCACCTTCAAATCACACACACACACACCTCACCTGTGTGGTCTGATAATCAGAGGGGTCGAAGCCCTTGACGGTGACCTCCCGGAAGACGTGGGGTTGCAGAGGGTTCTTCGTCAGGTCACAGTGGTAGATGATGGCTGGACCAGAGAGGAGATCAGAGCCCAGGTCAGGACTTTGCCTGTATTATAACTGGTGAGTTACACTGACCCCTGACCTTACCTGAAGTATAACTGGTGAATCACACTGACCCCTGACCTTACCTGAAGTGTAACTGGTGCATCACACTGACCCCTGACCTTACCTGAAGTATAACTGGTGAATCACACTGACCCCTGACCTTACCTGCCGTAATACTGCTGAATCACACTGACTCTGTGTGTGTTAGACTTACACACTTAGTCAATAGACCCATTTCTTTACAACAATCATGGCTGCAGAGTAATTAGAGTCGTGATAACAGTGTTGACCAAGTTAACAACTGAGGTGTAACCCATTAGCGTGTGTGTGTGTGTTTGCTTGACCGTGTGTGTAACCATGTATGAGTGTACCTGGCGAGAGGAAAGATGTGAAGTAGTAGAAGATCTCCGAGTCCCTCTTGCGCCCGGTGAAGCCCACCACAGAGCCCACATCCAGGGCGAAGGTCCGGAGCTCCTCCCCCGAGCTCAGACGGTACATCTTCAGCACATTCTTCACGTCGTGCAGGAAACAGACAAACAGGAAGCTAGAGTAGGTACAGGTGGCAAACACTGGATAGAGAGAGGTAGGGAGGGAGGAAAACAAGGAAACTCATTGGGTGAGGACGCCAGATATCCCTCCTAACGGGAACAATCTCCTCCAATCGGGTTTAATGTCACACACACTGCCACACGATTGGCCGAACAGGCGCTAGCGCTGTAACGATTGGCCGGGCATACCGATGACATCCTTGTCGTGCTCAGCTATGAGCTCCTTCCAGTTGACCTGGGCGGGATGGGCAAAGTCAATGTTGATGAGGCGGTAGCGTGGGGCCTCCAGGTTGGTCTTAAAGGTAAACACTGTGCTCTCATTGGTCACATACTCGTACTCCGCATCAAAGTTGTCAATCAGCTTTACCCATGGCAACAAGCCTGTCAGGAAGAGAGTCAGAAAACCTGGCGTCATCAGCAGAACACAACCCATCAACTAAAGTAAACTAAATTGGGATAGAGTAAGTAAGGCCACCAATCATTAATTAATGACTGCAAATAAAAAACAGAGATACTTGTCAACTAAAGTACTGTAAATTAAAATTATATGATCAATAGCACATGCCGATAACACGATAACCCACAGGTGTCGATAACTGGTAGTGGAAGGTCATTCAGGTGGACCCATGTAGGAAGACAAATGGATGTAGTGGGTGTGGTCTGACTAGTACCTGTGATGCCTAGGGGCGTGATTTGAAGGTCGCAGTACCACAGACGGTTGACTGGGTCACAGCCCTCTCTTATGGAGAGGAGGACGTAGCGCCCGTCATCTGACACCTGCCAGGAGAGAGCACAGACAAGCACATAACTGTGCATATTAGAGCACAGTCAAGCACATAACTGTGCATATTAGAGCACAGTCAAGCACATAACTGTGCATATTAGAGCACAGACAAGCACATAACTGTGCATATTAGAGCACAGACAAGCACATAACTGTGCATATTAGAGCACATAACTGTGCATATTAGAGCACAGACAAGCACATAACTGTGCATATTAGAGCGCAGAACTAAACAGGTACCACGGCCAGCCTACCTCCACTCCGCTCATCCACTTGGCGTGGTCCGGGAATTCTGCGCACAGGCAGTCCTGAGACTGGGGGGTCCCCAAAACATGGAAGTACAGCTTCTGGTGAATGTTGGTGGATGTCTCAGTTCCTAGGGGAGACAGGATAGAGAAGGATATATCTCACGTCTGCCTCCTTGTGGCGAGGAGAGGAACCTGACACGAGGACAGGCTGGGAAGCAGCCAGCACACATCAACACAGGATTAGGTTCCAGACAGTTCTAGTGACGCAGCAATCTGAATTGAATAGCACCAATTTACAGATTTGATTTGTAATGTTTGGTTTCCTGACAGCCTTAGATGTGATCCAACTGCTGGTGCTTTATTAACTAGGCTGAAGTGATTTTTAAAAGGCATTTTGTTTTTGATGAATCTGTGTGGTAAAACACATGGATTTCACCCTCAGACGCATATAGAAAAACAAAAGGCGAAAGCTCACCGTCACTTTTGCCCTCCTGCTTGGGGTAGGAGTTGTAGAAAAGACCCTTGCCGTCGTGGGTCCACGACATGCAGCTGAACTTTACCCTCTCCAGTCGGTCCTTCAGGGCCACGGCTCCGTCCACCTGCAGGAAGTGGATTTCCACCCAGTCTGATCCGCTGTCACTGGTTCCGTATGCCAGGTACTCGCCGTCCTCGGAGAACGCGTATCCTGAGGAACAAAGATAGAGTCCAAGTCAATAGTTAAAGGCCAGGAACAAGCTGACAAAGGAGATCAAGGTAGCCAAAAGAAGCTACGGCGAGAAACTAAGAAATAGACTCTCAGCCAATGACCCTGCATCAGTTTGGAAAGGCCTGCAACAGATCACAGATTACAAGAGACCATCCCCCGACCCTGCAGAAAATCTCAGACTGGCTGATGACCTGAACGACTTTTACTGCAGGTTTGAAAAGCACCCATATTCACACCCCTCACGCTCAAAAGGTTTTCCCCCTACACTCAACCCCCTCCCCCCACCTGCGCTAACAGTATTCGAGAAAGATGTGTGCCGGCTCTTTCAGAAGCAAAAGATCAAGAAGGCTCCAGGACCTGATGGTGTGTCCCCCTCCTGTCTGCGAGTCTGTGCTGAACAGCTGGCACCAATCTTCACTCAGATCTTCAACCGGTCCCTGGAGGTGTGTGAAGTGCCTTCTTGCTTCAAATGCTCCACCATCATCCCAGTCCCCAAAAAAACCACAATCAAGGAATTAAATGACTACAGGCCTGTCGCTCTGACATCAGTGGTCAGGAAATCCTTCGAAAGACTGGTTCTGAGCCATCTGAAGGACATAACAGGACCCCTGCTGGACTCCCTACAGTTTGCCTACCGGGCAAACAGGTCGGCGGATGATGCAGTCAACATGGGACTGCAATATATCCTGCACCACCTCGACTCCCCAGGGACGTATGCCAGAATCCTGTTTGTGGACTTCAGCTCGGCGTTCAACACCATCATCCCTGAACTCCTACATCAGAAGCTCACTCAGCTCTCCGTACCTGCCACCACTTGTCAGTGGATCATCAGTTTCCTGATTGACAGGCAGCAGAACGTCAGACTAGGGAGCATCTCATCCAAAACCCGGTCCATCAGCACTGGTGCCCCACAGGGGTGTGTCCTCTCCCCGCTGCTCTTCTCCCTCTACACAAATGACTGCACATCAAAGAATTCAACTGTAAAACTCCTGAAGTTTGCAGATGACACCACCGTCATTGGTTTGATCCAGGATGGCGATGAGTCTGCTTACAGACAGGAAGTGGAACAGCTGATCAAATGGTGCAGCCAGAACCACCTGGAGTTAAACCCCAGAAAGACTTCAGGAGACTTCAGGAGAAGTCCCCCCCTACTCTCCCCCCCCTATAATCCAGAACAACACAGTGTCCACTGTGGATTCCTTTAGGTTCCTGGGATCAACCATCTCACAGGACCTAAAATGGTCTGCCCACATTGACTCTGTCCGGAAAAAGGCCCAGCAGAGGTTATACTTCCTGCGACAGCTAAGGAAGTTTAACCTGCCCAAGGAGCTGATGATCACCTTTTACTCAGCCATCGTTCAGTCTGTCATTTGCACCTCCATCACTGTCTGGTTTGAGTCAGCCACCAAACAGGACAGGGCCAGACTGCAACGAACAATTAGAGCTGCAGAGAGGATTATCGGAGCTGACCTCCCATCCATTCAGGACCTGTACCGGTCCAGGGTCGGGAAAAGGGCAGCAAAGATCTCTGCAGACCCCTCACATCCTGGCCACAAACTCTTCAACCTCCTTCCCTCCGGTAGGCGATACAGGGCACTGTTTGCCAAAACCAGCAGACACAAGGACAGCTTCTTCCCCCAAGCGGTCACTCTGTTAAACGCCCAATAACAGTCCCCGCCCTACACTGAACAATATAAACCAACACTGTTCTGCTTATCTACCTCATGTATATTTGTTCTCCCACATCTACACAAACCGTTATTAATATATTACCATTGCACACGATCCACTTTGCACTATATTTATTTGTATACAAATCTATATTTCTTACAGTATTTTTTTATATTTCTTACTGTCATTTCTGTTTTTATTCTCTTAGTTTATTTTTTAGCTTTTTTTGTAAAGTGAATGTTGTACATTGTTGTACATAGAGAGTTAAGTTTACCGGAGTCAAATTCCTTGTTTGCTTACGCAAACTTGGCCAATAAAGCTGATTCTGATTCTGATTAAATTGAGTTATAACCCGACACAGTGCAACATCATTTTTACATTTGTCATCACACAAACTGCACTGCACTGGACTGGCAGTTCCTGACATTTTGGGGGGGAAAGGTATAGTCTGCCAGTGCAGCTCAGTTTGCATTAGTTGCTGGTCCAGACTAATGCCAGACTGTTCAACTAATGCCTCTGGTGTGCCGAAGCCCTTCCTGTGTTCTTCCTCGTCTCTATATCAGCAATTAACTACCAGCTAAAAGGTAACGGACGTGTCGGCTCTCCACAACCTGATAAATAACCTATATATAACCTGTGCATGCCACACATAGTACCCTGGTCAACGAGACTTAAGTACAGTGGGACGTCAGAAGCACACCGGGGGTTCTCCAATGAAGAGAACCGAACATGAAGCAGACGGAACAACAAAGATTTTTCTTTGTACTAGACACAATTGTTTCAGCAAAGATGATTTGGCGTTTGAGAATCCCATGTCCCCCACCTCGTAAAGCTACAGTCCCGTCCTCAGAGAAGGTGTTCGGGTCCAGGAAGACCATAGGCTCTGCCTCCAGGCTCTCCTGGACGTACATGACACTTTGGTTCTGAAGGCCCGTGTTATAGAAGTGGAAGTACCTGGAGAGGGATGAGAATAAGATCCAGATACAAACGGAACCGCACCAGGACCTCTCATACATGAAATATGAAGCAAATGCAATCAATTAATTTTGAAGCGAATGCAAACCCCAGGCTTTTATCTTACCTGCTACCTCTCTTGAAGGGGCAACTGTATTTGGGGTAGTCATATAGTTCCGTCATACGCTCCTTGAACAGATCCCGCACCTCACAGCGCTCCAGGAAAGGCAACGTCACCTGGTTCTGA
The DNA here is from genome assembly GCA_029465975.1 of Dallia pectoralis. NCBI lineage: Eukaryota > Metazoa > Chordata > Actinopteri > Esociformes > Umbridae > Dallia > Dallia pectoralis. The sequence continues at coordinate 3,388,584 of CM055758.1, forward strand.
GCATTGACAAATGCCTGGAAAAACAACAGAATAGCTGCAATAATTACCACTTTCTCACAGAAGGGGGAGCTGCCTTATCTCCAGCGGCAGTAGCCATGCAAATACAATAGTTTCCCAATTAGGCAGAGAGATGCTAAATTAGAGACTCAAGATTTCAAGTTTCACAGTCGTCCTTGACTGAGGGCAGAACACAAGTATTTACCGAGCCAAATGAAGGTGCAGATATATTCATATAAGGATATTACCTCCTTCAGACAGTAGTGTTTACGTGCACGGACAGTATTGTTCTGGGTGAATTGACAGATGGGCGTCTACCTGTGTCTTCTCGCTGTCTGGGTCCTCCAGCCAGCTGTACGGGTCGGGTATCTTGTGACCATGGTAGTCGTCCACCTGTGATGAAGAACAGGCCGATACAGTAGTAAATGTAGTTGTAACATTTAACAAAGCCAATACTCATTCACTTGAGGTCTGTTGAGCAATACGCTACAACTGGTAAACGTAAGGGCTCTAGAAAACGTTTACACGCCGGTTGGCACGTTAGATAAAAGCCCTCGACCCCACACAGATAAATTGCACAGCTTTAATTTATTCTGAACAACAAAGATAACTACTGTAGCTAGCATGTACATGGTAGGGTAGCCTCCCTATTCAATGTAAAACGGCATGGCTAGCTGAGCATGTAGCTGCTAACAGGCTAGCTGAGCATGTAGCTGCTAACAGGCTAGCTGAGCATGTAGCTGCTAACAGGCTAGCTGAGCATGTAGCTGCTAGCTGAGCATGTAGCTGCTAACAGGCTAGCTGAGCATGTAGCTGCTAACAGGCTAGCTGAGCATGTAGTTGCTAACAGGCTAGCTGAGCATGTAGCTGCTAACAGGCTAGCTGAGCATGTAGCTGCTAACAGGCTAGCTGAGCATGTAGCTGCTAACATGCTAGCGTGTCACTTACCACTGGCTCATCGCGGTAGGCGTACGGGTACTGGAAAGACATGCTGGATGTGACTACTCGGGAATTCCTTAAAAATAAAAGTTGTGTCACAGATTGAAATAATGTGGAAGTTGGTATGACTTTCTGGATCCGACCAAACATCAACTTGAACGTTGAAGCAATAAGGCAGAAAGGGATGCAGCTCTGGCCGGACAAACTCAAAAATCACTTTGTGAAGACAGTATCCAGTTTTTTCCGACAGGAGCCGACGAGTTCTGAGATCGCCCCCTGTTGGTGCGTCTGTGCACGGATGAGTGGTTTTAGAAGTTGGGGTTGTGAAAGGTTTGAGGCGATGTAACATATGCCCCCCCCCTCCCCCACCTCCAACCCTCTCCAGACCGCACTTTCCTTTTCCCACCTCCCCCTTTCCGTCCAAACCTCCACCCATCATCGGTCCTTACCTTCACCTCTCTGTCGTCACCTTTACGTTTCTGTTTTTGTTCTCCTTACCTCCACATCTCTTTCCCCAACGTTTGATGTACTCGATCTTTGTACCATAGTCTAACTAGTTGATTGGAAATTGCATTGTAGTGGGTGAATGTAATGGCATGTCATTATTATTTTTAATGGAACTACAAATAATTAAAAATTATCGGCTACCCTCTGGCTTTTTGTATTTGCATGTGCAATCCTACGCAATCTGAAAACACAACACTAGCCTTTAAATATAAATAAACGCACACGACCAGTATTTCCAAGAGACTAAAATTGATGAGCGACAATATTTCCCTGGATGGCCCCCAGGGGGCGCTAGTGCATCTCGGGCTGATTTTTAAGAAACTCCTTACTCTTTATTTAGCATAAGCCAATGACATGTATGCCAATGAAAGTAGGTAAACAACCACTTATCACAGCAAGTTATGTATGAAATTTTGTCAGTTTATATCAGTTTATCAAATAACAAACTGTGTTCATATACTATATGCTGATTGGCTGAAAGGTGTGGTTAATAAGACAGATAATCTGGGTTGGCTATTGCATATATTTTCACTGCAATAATTGTGTTGGCAACTAGTTCTGAATAGCAATAGGGGTTTGTGCAGGAGTTTAATAACACAATTCAGATAACAACAAGTAATTTCAGTGCTAATTATCTTATTGCCTGCTAAAAAAAATATGTGTGGTTCCCCCCGAAAAAGTGGGTTCCCTCATCCTGATTGGTCAACGACTGACAAGTCATAGATGTCAGTGCAGTCCTGCGTCAACAACTGTGTTCATCTACTGACCAGAGGAGGTTGTTTTTTACCCCCTGGGGATGTTTTCTCTTTAACCCAACCATCTTAATTCTTACCCTGTAATAACCCCTCAACTGAGGGGCATTTTTCCCTGTTTGCTTATGTCAGGTCTAGAAAACTGCAGTCAACTGTAGGGTCACAGTGCCATAGTTTATATTTGCTGCATGTATCCTAAACAAAACAATGAGAAATTGTGTGTGTGTGTGTGTGACTGTATTTGAGCAAATATGTGTGTTTGTGTGGTTGACTGTTTATGTGTGGGTGTAATAGAGATGTGTTAGTGCAAATACGTGTGTGAGTAGATTTGTTTGTGTCTGCTCAGTTCATCACTCACTTGCATGACGATATTAACGCAAGGGTCCACAATGAACTCACAAGTCTTCCGGGAATCTTCTGGGAAAAATTGGTGCCGAAAGGTGAAGTAATCCTGACTGTAGATTCCTTTATCACAAACTCCAATTTGGCACATTCGGAACTGCCCTCAAATAGCATTGTCCTGGATCGAATGAAGGACCTTGAACCAGACACCTGTAGATTGATCTGCCTTAATACAATGTTCTTGCGTTGCTTAAAATGTACTCAAACTTCCAGATCAACCAGGGGCAAATGTACTAATCAATTTATTTTCACTAAGAAAATGCAGAAGGAAAGTTTGGTTTCAGGTATATTTGTGTCAGTAATTGAATATGTGTGAGTGTGTGTTTGTATTTGTGTCAGTTCTCATCTTTCGCTCTTATATTCTCCATTGTGCCGACATCGTGTTCAACAACCGTGACCTTTAGAGCTGGACAGGAAGCACCTGTCTCTCTCTGCCGTGTGAGTGGAAGGATGACCACGTACTTTCTTTAGGGCACAAGGTCATGGGGTCAGCTAGAACATAAATCTCTGCTCCTTTGTAATGGACAACTGAGCAGGTTAGAACATCAAAACATTTGTGTGTCAGAATGTAATTTTTTTTCAGACCAAAGCTCAAATACACACACAATATAGATTATTTGTAAGTTGGAGCAAGCTATTATAAAACGGTCCAAATTAAAGTCAAAATTCATTTCCAAAAATATTATAAATTCTTTCAAAAAATATTAACACTCAAATTACAATCGTTGCCAATGGTCACCAAGGACAATAAGAAAAATAATCACCTGCTAATGGCGAAACACGCTCCCAAATTCCCAGGGAGATCTTAAGCTTAAAAAACAACAACAACATCAAAACAACAACTACAGCAGCAACAACAAAAACACAAAAACAACCGCAGCGACACCGCTTTGACCAGAGAAAGCCGTCGTCTCCAATGAACTGTCAGGGTCTCTGCTCATCATCTGAGTCTTCCTCAGATGAAGGCCTACATTCACCAACAACCGGTAGTCATTGGAGAGCCAGCTGAGGAAATTACAGCGCCCAAAGCAAAGGACCTATTATGACGACTGCAAATTACAGGAAGTGTAAAGTGTGGTACATCTGTGTTTTGTACATGTGTCCCAAATCACACAATATGCTGGTTGACTCTGTGGAAAGGGTAGGATGACATTTGGGATGCATCCTTTGTCCCTCACTAGTTTGAAGGTGAGTGAGGGATTTCTGATCCCTTTGGAGTGACCGAGACAGGTGATTTATAAGAGGAGGTGAAATGAAACATGTGACTTTAGATACCACTAAAAGCGTCTCTAACCACTTTGTGAGGCAGAGACGGACCATTGGATGGTCGTGCAACTCTTTTTTCCAGCCCTTTATTTTCATAGTAGTCCTTTCAGACACACAGCCCTCTGAGAAGAAAGGACAGATTAGTGCTTGCCACTCTCCGTGAGACGTGGGGAAGTGTCTCATTGTGGTAACTGAATGTGTTGAGATGGTTAAGAGGACCAGTTGGTTTGCCTAAGGTCTTCTTCTTATGCCATACCTGCTGACAGAAAAGAGCAGAAAGGAACACAGGTGAAGGAGTTACCCTGAACGTTTTTCTTGTGAGGGCCCACATACTCACGGGTGCCGACAAAGCAGTCAAAGGGTAGCAATTAAAACATGGTATACCTGAATGGGTTTGGTTTTAGAGAACAAAAGACAACCTCTTAACCTGGTCTGTCATTCGAATGCTGCACGATCACCCAGGGATTTCAATCGTGTTCTCCAGTTTGCACCCCGACCCGGGTTAGCCAGCTGAGCTACGGATACGACTTGGTGAATGCAAGTCTCCGGGGCAAAGGCAAGGTTAATGTAATTACTACTTTTACATCTGCGAGTGGAATTTCAGGCCGACCAGAGTGCAAGCTCAAAATCCTCTGTACCACGACACAAAATACTCATGACACACCTTTAAAGTAAGTCAGAGGCAGGCTTTTGTGAGAACGCTGTTCATTGACAACAGTTTGGGATTCAACCCCTTCACTCAGAATTCACTCAGAACTGAAACACTATTGTTGTCTCAGCTACTATTACGACTGTAATTCTTATTGCATTTGCTATATTTATTATTATTATTAAGATATGTACACACACACACACACATTATCATTGTTTTTTATAATAACAACTATTGTAATTGGTATTGTTGATTATTATTACTATTTTCATTATCATTATTTATACCCACCAACCCTAACCTGACAAGTAATTATTTTGTTGTGTAGCTTGTCTTGCACTGTCTTGCACTGCGTAGTAAAACTCGAAACTGGCACATGCAAGTGTATATTTAAGCATCAGGCACAGGAAGGTGTGACATGTTGCCGATATATCATGGCTGAGGGCAGTTTGCAGGCAATTCCTCGTGAGGTCCAGTTTGATGTCTGACACCTGAGGCTGGCCAGCTGCCACCAGAACCTCACCTTCTTCCAGGCTCCAACACTCTGGTCCTCCTCTCTAGACACCTCCAATCACGCTCCTATACTCGAGTCCCCTTACTCATTGTCTCAGATCAACAAACAAAGAGAAAGAGGTAAGTAGAAGGAGAGCGAGAGAAGGATTTGTGGCTGCGTGTAGTGGTGGCGTGCTACGGATATTGTACTTTTAGAGAAAAACAAACGCGTTTGAGCTGTCCTGTAATTTGCACGTTGACATGTGCACTTACGGCGCGGCTCAGGGACAGACTTAATGACTGGGGCAGGTAACAGTGGAGACAGGTGTGGGAGACGGGGCTGGCCTGGCTGACTAAAGCGAGGGAGGATGAAGGCTGAGTGGAGAACAAAGAGAGGGAGACAGAGTTGGGGAAGTACTCAGACACATGTATCTGTGACCTCCTGCACATGTATGCAATGCAATGCATCACCTCGTGCACAGGTATGTAATATTGTAGTTCTCTTTAGTCTTCAAAGAGAGAATAAGGGAGAAAGAGAGGTATAAAAAAGCCAGAATGTAAAAGATTTGGGCAGCCATGTTAACCCCAGACAGGGAAGGAGAGAAGATAGAGGCGCAGAGAGAAAAGAAGAAAGAATCCTAATGGAAAAAACAAGATGGAAACCGAGCTGCACTTCCTACCATGCAGTCACATGCATGACAACATTATAGACGCACACACACAGTATTTTTCCCAGGTACAGTCCCACAAAGACGTAAACATTTATTTCACTACGTTGCACATTCAGCTTAAAATATAAAACTCAACACGTCACTTGTGTAATATTTACTTAATATTTTGCATTCAGTTGGGAAACACTAAACCCAAGAGACAGGGCGAGCGAGGGAGAGTCAGAGATGAAGGTAGACATTACGGCACCTAATGATGTCACAGACGTGGTCATTAGGTTGCAGTAAAATTCCCCCTTTGTTGTATACAGCCATTCCTGAATGGTGTACTCATGACCGAAAACCACACTTAGTGACATTTAGCTATCACACACAGGATCTTGCTCAGTTTATGGCTTTTCTTGTCAGACAGGAGTGAAACCCCTTCTGAGACGGAGGCAGTGCAACTATGGATCTTGCTCAATATAAAACATGCGGCTTTCTAACACCACACTGACTTCATTCCGGCCACACTGACTTCACGCGAGTCATTGACAACGAGAGGTTAGGTTAAACGGAAAGGTTTCACCTCTTGTTGTCCTTGCACTTTCATCCTGAGACACATCAAGAAGAGTTATATCCAATGCTGCACTGTCAGGGGTTGTGGTACAAACACACACACACACACACACACAAACACAAACACACACCGCTTATAAGTATGTTTCACATTTTCAGGGTCATTGCTATGCCCTGTCCCAGTTATTTAAAGCACTTACTATCTGTCTGATGTTCTGTTTCACGGGCTAACTGTCTGTCTGTGTGACTGCCTTTCTGTCTGTCTGTGTGTGTCTGTCTGTCTGTGTGACTGTTGGTATCACGTTTACTGGTGTTAGTTCAGCACCACCCTGAAGTATGGCTGGAATCTGAGAAGCATGGGGCTGTGCCTCACACACACACACACAGACACACACACAGACACACACACACTCACAGATACAGGAATAGAGAGACTGAGAGAGAGGATAACCCATTACTGTAACGATTCCATACTGTGGAATTTCCTTAGAGAGTACAGGAAGTACATGGAAGAGCCAAAACATTATGACCATGTCAAATATGCTGTAGATGCTCTGCGTTTATCCAAAACAGCGCCGACCCCCAGAGACATGGACCCTACCAGACCCCTGAAGGTGTCCTGTGGTCCATCTGGCACCAAGATATCAGCAGATCCTTCATGTCCTGTAAGCTGCGAGGTGGAGCCGCCGTGGATCGGGACTTGCTGGTCCAGCATGGTCCATAAATGCTCAACCAGATTGAGATCCGGAGAATTTGTAGGCCAGGGAAACACCTCCCTCTTCATCATGTTCTATTAACCACTCCTAAACTATGTGTGCAGTGTAGCAGGGCGCATCATCCTGATAAAAGATGCCACTACCAGGGAAAACCATTGGCATGAAGGGGTGTACCTGGTCCAAAGTGGTTCTGGTAGTTGGCACGTGTCAAATTGATGTCCAGACCCAGGGTTTCCCAGCAACCTTCTCCAAGGTCCAGTTCCGCCGCTCGCATCCACATTGCAGCTGCATTCAGTGGAAAGAGGTCACCATAGGCACTCTGAACGTTCCCCCTTCCGTAACCATAGTTACCATTTTTTAGATCTTCTGTTGGTTTAGTTGCCCTCGCGCATCCATGAGCCTGTCACCAGTTTGTGGTTTGACCCTCGTTGGACCATTGCTGACTGGGAGCACCCCACAGGACGACCCAATTGTCTGGCCATAACGGTTGTGCCCTCGTCAAAGTCGCTTAGGTCTTTTCTCCTGCCAATTTCTCCTGCATACAACAAGTTGACCACAATAACTGATTGTTTGCTTACTCATCTACCGTATCTCCACAGCATTTGGGAAAGTGTGATGACATACATCCCTTTAAGACAATGTCTGGGTGTGTGTGATTTGTAAACAGATTGTGTGTTCACAGCCTGCGGTCGGTGTGTGTGTGTGACTGTAATCTGTATGTGTGTGTGTGTGTGTGTGTATCTGCAGCCGTGAGATGGCCAATTCTACTCTTTCCTTCCTGCGGGTTCACTTTGTCGTTTGTCATACTGGAAGAGGAAGGAGGAATCAACCTTCTAGACTGAGCTACTGAACATCAGAGAGCATGGGTGTGGCCTGTAAATTAGGGAGGAAAACACACACACACACACATGTTCAGTGAACTACGGGTCCAGCTGTGTTTTGTCTAAACAATACTTTGGTCTCACCCATGCTATCTATTTACATACATGTTCCTTAGATGAGCTAGTTGAGAAACGACCATGAACGTACTGTGTTGTTCCTAGTATATGCGACTCTAGGCAACAGACAGCAAAGGAGGACATCTGTGATTATATATGGAGCTACATGCCAGTTACAGGATACAAGTTACTCTATGGGCAGTCAATGTGGTGGGGTCACACAGGGGTCACCGCTACAATTTGAGAAGAGGTTCTCCACTGGGGCGCTGGTGGAACACTGATTTTAGCAGGAGCATGCACAATGAAAGAATCCACAGATGAATTGATGGAAAGATCATACGTTTGACTGATGTAACCCAACTAATAATAATGGATTGACTGCAATTGGTGGTCCAGCTAAATTACCTTACCGTCTAGAATAATCTAATCCAGTAGACGTACGTCCATACCAATTCATTATTTTCTAGTCCAATCTAGTCCAGTATATTTTATTCTAGCTTAGACTGGTCTATATCAGTCCAGGCAGAGAATAGTAACTATGGAGATGTTTTCAGGACATCAAACAAAGAATAGTAACTATAAAGGAGGATGACAGGGAGGAATAAGGAGGATGACAGGGAGGAATAAGGAGGATGACAGGGAGGAATAAGGAGGATGACAGGGAGGAATAAGGAGGATGACAGGGAGGAATAAGGAGGATGACAGGGAGGAATAAGGAGGATGACAGAATGACAGACAACCAAATGAACAGACAGGAAGGCAGACAAACAGACAGAAAAACAGACAGCAAGGCAGACAAACCAACAGACTGTTTAACAACTGAATGCCTTCAGCTGAAATGTGTCCTCTGCATTTTACCCAACCCTATGGTGTCACATATAGAATTACTCAACCATTACAACACATATACAGTATGGATATTCAGTGTTCATGCATGTGTGTGTGATAAACATTTATGTGTACTTGTGGGGACCTAATGCCCCCCCCCCCAAATAATTTTTAGGAAAAATGTATAAATGTGCATAATCTCAGAACTGGCGTTACTTTTAGATTCAAGCATTATCAGCTAGGGTTAAGGTTAAGTTCATCTTTAGATTCAAGCATTATCAGCTAGGGTTAAGGTTAAGTTAATCTTTAGATTCAAGCATTATCAGCTAGGGTTAAGGTTAAGTTAATCTTTAGATTCAAGCATTATCAGCTAGGGTTAAGGTTAAGTTCATCTTTAGATTCAAGCATTATCAGCTAGGGTTAAGGTTTAGTTCATCTTTAGATTTAAGCATTATCAGCTAGGGTTAAGGTTAAGTTCATCTTTAGATTCAAGCATTATCAGCTAGGGTTAAGGTTAAGTTTATCTTTAGATTCAAGCATTATCAGCTAGGGTTAAGGTTAAGTTCATCTTTAGATTCAAGCATTATCAGCTAGGGTTAAGGTTAAGTTCATCTTTAGATTCAAGCATTATCAGCTAGGGTTAAGGTTAAGTTAATCTTTAGATTCAAGCATTATCAGCTAGGGTTAAGTTCATCTTTAGATTCAAGCATTATCAGCTAGGGTTAAGTTAATCTTTAGATTAAAGCATTATCAGCTAGGGTTAGGGTTAAGTTAATCTTTAGATCAAAGCATTATCAGCTAGGGTTAAGGTTAAGTTTACTTTTAGATCCAAGCATTATCATCTAGGGTTAAGGTTAAGTTTACTTTTAGATCCAAGCATTATCAGCTAGGGTTACGGTTAAGTTAATCTTTAGATTCAAGCATTATCCGCTAGGGTTAAGGTTAAGTTCATCTTTAGATTCAAGCATTATCAGCTAGGGTTAAGGTTAAGTTAATCTTTAGATCCAAGCATTATCAATCAATCAATCAATCAAATTTATTTATAAAGCCCTTTTTACAACAAAAGTTGTCACAAAGTGCTTTTACAATCACCAGCCTGAATCCGACAGAGCAAACATCAACAAGTTGAACAAGTTGACACACGGCGGCTAGGAAAAACTCCCTGAAAGTCAGATTTAGGAAGAAACCTAGAGAGGAGCCAGGCTCTGAGGGATCACCAGTCCTCTTCTGGCTGGGCTGGGTCAGTTTATGACAGTACAACAAGCGAGGTGTGAAAACTGAAAACGCAAAATAGTCCGGGATGTCCAGGAGGGATGATGGATTTGATAGGACTTGGAGGAAGAAGCTCCGGTTGCACCAGCTGTTCTGTCAGCCGCACAATCAGGGGCCCCAGGGAGGATCCGGCATATGCTCCAAGCTGGAGCGGTCCCCCTGACAGAAGTGGACACAAACACAGGGAAAGGTTGGACACTAGTTCCCTGTACAATAGTATACCGAACATAATACTTTAAAAGGAGACAGGGGGTTAGTGAGACAATGGCCATGAACGGGTAAACCCAGGACAAGTCCAGACAGATCAGCTAGGGTTAAGGTTAAGTTTACTTTTAGATCCAAGCATTATCAGCTAGGGTTAAGGTTAAGTTTACTTTTAGATCCAAGCATTATCAGCTAGGGTTAAGGTTAAGTTTACTTTTAGATCCAAGCATTATCAGCTAGGGTTAAGTTTACTTTTAGATCCAAGCATTATCAGCTAGGGTTAAGGTTAAGTTAATCTTTAGATTAAAGCATTATCAGCTAGGGTTAAGGTTAAGTTAATCTTTAGATCCAAGCATTATCAGCTAGGGTTACGGTTAAATTTACGGAATAAGACACATGGATTTCTGCGCCAAGGTCCCCACTAGGATAGAAAGATAAATGTCTGTGTTTGTCTGTGTGTGTCCCTGTGTGTGTGCATGTGCTCGCCACTGTGTGTGTGGTGTGCATGTGTGTGTGTGAGAAGTGTGTGTGGACAATAGTCATGTTGAGGGATGGACAGAGGGGGGGAGAAGACTACTCATCCTCGACAGAATGTGACGAATGAGGCGTCTGAGGGGGCAGAGAAAGCGAGAGAGCTGGACTGTATATTACACGCCGCCTCATGTCAACACATCTAATTATTACCCTCGTCAGGCAGAGGACTAGACTACGGAACAGGTTAAATGAGTCCTGACACATTTCTGAGAGGCGGATGTGCTCGCCATGGACTTACCGTAACAAGCAAAAACAGTTAACAATAAATTACACAGGTTTAGACTTTCTCATGCCACGGTATGGCTGAGTACTTGCTTCTGATTGGCCAGAAGTGAGTTCTAGAATCCTACAACGTTTGCGACATACCTAATGTTTGGATGTCTTCCGGACAGATACACAGTTTCCAGAAACATCATGTCAACATATTCCGTTGGAAATACGTGCCTTTTTATGTTTATGTGATTTCACGGTAGGGACGCAACCCAGAAGTTGGAATTTCTGAAGAACTGGATTGCATTTGTAGCACACAAAACATAAAAAACATTCATCTATAAATTTAACACATAACGTGTACTAGTGAATGTTCATGTTGTTTGTATGGTGGTGGTAAAAGCTGAATAAACATCCCTATTCTGTAGATTAGCTCAGGAAAATGATCTGTCTGACTACTGTCGTTCCCTCACGTGATTGAAGAGAAGATCAACAGTTAATAATTGGTCCTGCAAAACCCCTCCGGGCATGAGACACAAACAACATGATAGACAGGACAGGAAATAGACAATGAGACAGACAGGAGAAAGACACAACAGACAAGACAGGAGACGGACAGAACAGGAGACGGACATGACATACAGGAGACAGCAAGGACAGGAAACAGACAGGACAGGAGTCAGACAGGTCAGAAGACAGACAGGAAACAGACAGGAGAGGAGACAGACAGGAGACAGACAGGACAGGAGACAGACAGGACAGGAGGCAGACAGGAGAGGAGACAGACAGGAGAGGAGACAGGAAAGGAAACAGACAGGAGAGGAGACAGACACATTTATTTAACTTTTCTGCAATGATCTCTGTCAATACTATTTTAATAAAATTTTAATAACTTTCTAATTCAAGTAATTCTGCACATATTGCATATTACAGTGTTAATTCCTAAACATCTCTATTAACACCAATGGGACTGGCTAAAACCCTTATGGGCTAAACCTCACATGTATGTTGATCACAAGATCTCTTACACACGCACACACACTGGCACGAACATGCACATGCATGAACACATACCTGAATCTCTTCCTGCTGTTGTTTGTGGGGCACGTGTCAAGCATGTGGAGAACGAACACTCTAACACGCTGACAGATCCGTCTTGCTATCTGACATCTTGCCAAGGGAAATGTTTATACGAAGCAGAGGATGAAAATGCTTTCGCCCGCAACTCTTCCGACACACACACACAGATACAATTTTCTTTTTGTGGGGACCACATTTCCCCCCGCTAAACATTACACTAACCTTAATCTTAAGTAATTAACCTTTCTGCCTAAACTTAATCTGGCTCTAACATCAAAATCCACTCAGAAGAAGCCATAGCCAAATGTTCAAACCCAAACGCGTTGGCCAGGCCCAGCATAGCAGGGCATTGTCAACGAGGCTAGCCTTAACGCACCCCTAAGCTAGAAATGTCCTTTTCCCTATGGTGGGACCGGCTAAAAAAACATTTGTGTCAGTCAGGCTTGACCATCTTTCTGGGGACCTCTGTACACGTGTGTTAGACCTTGATACAGACACACAGACCATTCACATCAATATTCTACAAATCAACTTCCTTCGCTGGCAAGTCATTTGGCATTGCACGTTGTAAGCAATGTCAGCTCGCCCTCACTGTGTATTTACCGCCAGAAAAAGACATAACAGGATCTTGTATGAATGCAAATCAATGAATGAATGTACAGCATTCTGCTTGTCGGTCCACCTTCTTAACCAAGGCAGACGCTGGCGACATCAAACAGAACGTGTGGCGGTTTGACGATGTGCTAAAATGTGGTTGGTAAAGAAGGAATCTGCAGAATTAATTACGTAATCTTTCAGGTATGATTTGAGTCCAGAGTTCAATGTCAAAACTTGGCCTACTGTCCCTCTTGTGAAACCTAGGCTGTCGATGAAGCAGACTGCTAGACTGAAACGACATGTCACTCGCATGGTTAAGACGCAAATTCTCTTGACCTTGCATTGTGTGTTAACATTTATGTCACTCAAATGCCAAATACTGACATTGACAATAACATTATTTCTGACTGCAGCTGTCATGTGGAGGGACTGTATCCGATTTCTACACATCGACGAAGCTTTAACTGTGTTGCTCAACATCAGAACACCTCGGCTAAATGCAGAAAGCACGCCACACACAACTGTCGTCAGAGACAATCATGACACTTCAACTATGCGAGCCTCCTATGTCATTTTCTCCATGCACAACTTGTAGCAAACATTTACATATGGCTGTGGTTTGGAAACAAACCAAAGTCTCGGTTTCACTTTGAATTGAACTCTCCGTTTCAAAAGAACTGACAAGAAAATGTGAACTTCTCTGAATCAAACAGTCCCCCGTGTCCCTCCTTGATTCCGCCCTCAGATCCCTCAGGCTGTCAACGGAACACAACACAACATCCCTTAACATACACAGCTATGCATCTACACCCAATTACTGCGCAACAGAAGTGGTTGTTTCAGAGAAAAAAACGGACGGAGATAGATGTCTCTGAACCGGACATATCTGTCTGACAGATGACACGCCCCTGGAAGAGAAAGCTCTTCACGTCGGTCTTATCTCGGCCCGAGTCCCCGGGGCCACAGAGGGAGGGAATGAGCCATGCACAGAAGAACAGATCACTGCCCCAAAGGAGGAGTCACAGGCAGGGAGGACAGAGAGAGGGTGAGAGAGAGGGAGGAAGAGAGGGGGCAGACAAACACACCCACTAGAGAACGAGACAGATAATCTCTCACACACACACCACTGTCAGTCTCAACAGGTACACACGCAGAATACAGACCTCACTAGAGAGAGGGAGAGAGAAGGAGAGAGAAGTCAGACACTCAAGGAGTACCCAGACAACCTGCCCTATGTGTGGACCCCATCAAGGCTACACAGTAAGTACACTTTCTACACCCCCTGCCCTCCCCTGAGCAGATGTTGGTGCTTTTCTGATGCTCCCTCTGTGTGTTACAAAGTTGTGAGCGTTTTTCTGACACATTTCGCTTTGCCGTCCTGTTACAAATGTTTTCTGTCATATAAGATCACAGTGTGATAGGGATTTATGTTATTTTAGTCGTAGGCATTTCCTTTTGTGAAACTGGTGAAAGTTTTTGTTTTTAGTCACACTGCACATGTTGAAGTTTACTCAGCACTTTTTTTATTATTGTTTTGTACTGATAATCTGTGTGATAGAAATATGTTTTGTGATGGTGTATATCTTCAGAAATATCCCATATCACTCGTTCCCCAAAATATCCTATTGTGTAACACAATGATGACAGTGCTAATTGTTATCCTTAGGTCACAGCTGTGAGTCACTGAGTCATCAGAATTTTTGTGTATTTTCTGTTTTGTCACTAAGTTTCATAGTCCGCTGTAAAACTCTGCGGCGATGCCAAAAAACTAAATATTTGTAACCATTTTGACTTTGTCTATGACTTTCCAGTAGAGAACATATCATTGATCTGTTCTTAAATGGATTAGTCATTAGAATTTTGTTGTGTGATATAATATAATATTGTTTGGTTTCATTGAAATTAAATAATAAATATTGATCTACTATATTTCATTATCTGCCGCATGTGAGTCATGTAGTTTTGTTGAATGAGCATGTAGATATCAAGAATCACACAGGGAATCAATACAGAAAGTAAGTCTTTCTAGACTGGAGGATCTGCAATATAACTGAAATTACATGAAACAGTTCTCAATATATTGTTGTCATACATTACATATCTGAAAATAAATGAATGAAAAATAAAGCAAGTAACAGGGACTTATTTCCGCTTCTTCTCATTTAACTAAGACAACATTCCGCAAAAAAGTTTCAGGCCAATATAGCTTGTTTCTGATTTAAGATTTTGTAATATCGGGCAGACAGACAGCATGGCAAACAGGTAGAGACAGACAGGATGGCAAACAGGTAGAGACAGACAGGATGGCAAACAGGTAGAGACAGACAGGATGGCAGACAGAACATCTGACGAGCAGACAGACAAGCAGCATGGCAGTCAGACCTGAGGTGGGGGCCAGATGAGGTGGGGGCCAGATGAGGTGGGGGCCAGATGAGTTAGGGGCCAGATGAGGTGGGGGCCAGATCCCTGTCAACTTGGAGAGGAAGCCTGGACTGGCTCATTGGGGATGCTGGTTTCCTCCTGTGAGAGTGGTTGCTCACACTCCCCTGCTGACGTGCACCGAAACCTGCTGTCGCTGCCCCGGGTCGTGTTTTGGATGGTCACAGGATGTTTGGGACGGCTATGGGAGGACAGGGTGGTGGATGAGGCCTCTCCTTTGAAGTGTGTTTGTCCGGTGGTGTTGGCCAGGATCAGTTCTCCGGCTGATGGACAACACTCTCGTACCACGCTGCTAGCTGCCCCCTCTGACTCTCTCAAACCTCTGCCTGCTTGCATTCAATTTTAGCTTCATTCAAGTCGGACGAGAGCTTCCTCCTTCAGCACAGTTCATCCGCTGTTTGTGGCGGTTTATGATGGCATGAGGGAGAGAGTGGGAGAGCGAGGGATAAAACATGAAGGAAAAATTGGACTGATTGATTATTTGGACTGTTGAGCATTTTAAGATATAATCCCTGTACTTCATCCATAATCCCTGTACTTCATCCATAAACAATGTCCTTCATCCATAAACAATGTCCTTCATCCATAAACAATGTCCTTCATCCATAAACAATGTCCTTCATCCATAATCCCTGTACTTCATCCATAATCCCTGTACTTCATCCATAATCCCTGTACTTCATCCATAATCCCTGTACTTCATCCATAATCCCTCTACTTCATCCATAATCCCTGTACTTCATCCATAATCCCTGTACTTCATCCATAATCCCTGTACTTCATCCATAATCCCTGTACTTCATCCATAATCCCTGTACTTCATCCATAATCCCTGTCCTTCATCCATAATCCCTGTACTTCATCCATAATCCCTGTACTTCATCCATAATCCCTGTACTTCATCCATAATCCCTGTACTTCATCCATAATCCCTGTCCTTCATCCATAATCCCTGTACTTCATCCATAATCCCTGTACTTCATCCATAATCCCTGTACTTCATCCATAATCCCTGTCCTTCATCCATAATCCCTGTACTTCATCCATAATCCCTGTTTCTCATCTATCATCCTTCATCTTCATCCATAATCCTAGATCTTTATCCATAATTCTTCATCTATAAACCAGCTCTTATCCTCGCTCTTCCGTCTCTCTCAGGCCTCCTGCTCACAGACCAAGACAGCGATGTTAACCCCAGACCGCTCCCCCCCGCCCTACACCACAGGGGTCGCGACCCCGACCCGGTCCAGCCCAGACTCCGACATGACACTCTGGAGTGAGGCTGAGTTCCAGGAGAGGTGCAACTGCTTCGTAAATGACTGCACTCGGGAAGAGTACCCAGGGGACAGGGGGGAGGACCGGGACAGGACCATGGCCGAATGGTCTCTACCCACAAACCTGGTCCTAAGACGAAGCCCTGACTCCGGAGAGGTATGGGCATACTGAAAGCGAGAGGAACACACATTCCTGTACACGCGTGTTTCAGAAGTGAGAGTTGAGAGTGAGAGCGTGTTGGTATTTGCATGCATGCAGGTGTGTGTGTGTTTTCGATTTTTAGGCGAAGTGCATGGTGCTTCTCTGTGGGGCCCGGAAGTGTGTTAGTTTGTGTGTGTTTGTGTGGGTCAGCCAGATGTACGTTCACATGTAGGTGTGATCATGCCTAAGTGTTTGTATATGCGTGTTTTATAACGCTCCACATGTTAGTACCACATCGTTCCATCCTCCCGTTGTCTAATTCCAGCTCTCCCTGATTCTCCTCCTAGACGTGTACATCTTAAAACAGCCAATTGACTATCTAGTGCACTGCTTGACCAGAACCCTATGAGGCCAGAGAAAGGAGTGAGTTGTAGTTCGGGACACACACATCAGATCCCTGGCCCTGGGGGTTACTTGGACGATATGATATTTTACATTTCCCGTTCCCATTATTGCCAATAAACCAAAAAAGGGGAGACAGGGCAACGCACAGCTACTGTATTTACCCCCGGCGGATTGTAAAAACACCACCGCTCCCTGAGTGTCAGCTGGTTTGATCAGCAAGAGAGTAGGTGTTTGGTCAGATTGATGTTTAAAGGGCGAGTTCAAACGTCCACCTAAGTAGAATGTTCTCCTAGCCACGATCCAGGCCAGGATAACTGTTTATTCAGTCAGTCCTCTGGGTTTGATGAGTTAGTATTCAGTCAGTCCACTTGGTTTGATGACTTAGTATTTAGTCTACTGGGGTTGAATAGTCAGTCAGTACACTGTATTTGTATGACAGTAGTTTGTTCGCTTAGTAGAAGGCTCAGTCACAAGTGAGCCAGTAATTAGTTCATCCGGTAATTAAGTCACTATTTAGCCAGTAGTGTGTTCAATTAGTAATTTGTTCTGTCAGTAGTTAACCAGTAGTTTGTTCTGTCAGTAGTCAACCCGTAGTTTTTTCAGTTAGCAATTTGTTCAGTCAGTAGTTAGCCAGCTGCCGGTCAGTATTATGGGGAGTCGTCCTTACATTGGTGTCTGCTCCTTGGAGTGGAACACTTCAAAACAGACAGTGTAATCCCTAGCTGAGCCCAAAGTGGTAACCGTCTGTAAGATCAGAGTGCTCTCTGTCCAGGTGTGTTCAGGTAAATAATGATGTCTGGCTGGAGTCTGGACCACACTAAACCACTGGGAGAATTAGAGCAGTGGTGTCTGTTGATTTGGGACTTGGAATGTTTATACTATTCAGAGACATTGAGAGAAGTTACAGAGAGCTATGCTATAAAGACACTATTTATACAACAGAATGTTCCCTAGCATCCATGCTAAAACAGCCCGGGCGCTAGCTACCTTTAAAAGTCAAAGTGTGACACAGCAATTATCACATCCACTACTTGGTTTTCCAATAAGTTTAGGGAGTGTCCGATGAAATTGTATCTCTCCTCATAACCACTCCGGTGTTCAGGGGTGCGACAGGTGTGAGTTTCACAATTCACACCGTCAGGAGAGAGAACAAGAGTTGTGTTAAAACTTTAATAGGCCTCCGCACTCCAGTTAGCCGGTCTGATTAAATTCTGAAATATTTACCGTGTGAAACAGGACAACCTCTCTGTTTCACACCCTGAATGTCGGGCCTCGTTCTTCTATTCCCGAGTGTGTGAATCATATGACCCAAATCCAAGCCTAAATATACGTAGGAGGCCAAGTAGAAAGTGCGTCGAACTTCTAATGGGCTGACACTGTTTCTTGATATTCCCGACCCGCTAGTAACCCGCCAGTAGAAAGATAAACAAAGTAAAGTCCCTAATCTGTAAACTACAGTTTTAGTAGTGTTTGACTTTGGGAGAATAAAGCTCATTTACAGTGCTGGCACCGGGTCTTGTTGAAGCCTGACATTGGTCTGTTGCCCCCCATGCTTTCTCATCGTATTTGCTTAGGCTGTGATCTAGGAAAAAATGTGTAGGAAAAAAACAGCTCTGTGACAAAAAAAGTACATCTAAATGTTTTGTTCTTAGCCGGAGTCATCGCAGACCTGATGACGTGGCAGTCATATAATGAGAGGATGTGCCATTATGAAAATAGTGTTATTATTGCAGTCTTACTGTAAGTCAGCGTCACCTCTTTGTCACCTCACACCCTGAATGGGCAATTGTTTGATGACGCCATTTCCGACGTTTCTCTACAGGTGCTCGGTGTGGCCAGTCGGGAGTTAATTCCGAAGGGTACGCGGTTCGGACCTCTGGTTGGACAGTGCTACAACAATGACACAGTGCCCAAAAATGCCAACAGGAAGTACTTCTGGAGGGTACGTTAAGGGCATTGTGAGAACTTATGCTGCTCACATCCTGTTCATAAAACATAGAAACCACTGAGGGCAGACATTAGCCGTTGTCTCACATCCTGTGTAATAACTATGCGCATGTTTCATGCAAAATGTTCTTTTTGAATGTTTTCTGCAGTGGTTGTGGGTGTGTGTGTCTGTGTGTTTTTCTATGTACGTGTTCTTGTGTCTGTGTGAGTGTCTGTAAGTCTCTATGTCTGTGTGTATGTGTGTGCCCATTGCAAAGTAGGCTACGTTAGGTCACAGACACAGCTGTTTGGTTCCTGTGATGCAGCATTTCGTCTCTCTCTCCACTCCATCCAGCATCGCCATGGTCTCACTACCGGGAAACACAAACACACAAACTTTCACATAGACATGCGCATTGACACACACAAACACACACACACACTCACATTTGACAGACTCCATTTGAGCCCATTCTACAGCGTCTGTACACTAGTACATTTAGGGGTACACCTCATTCTCCCCACTGTAAGGCAGCCCAGGACCACTAACTCTGGAAGGCGGCCACATACTCGCAGCCCCGGGAACATGGTCCAAACTCCCAAATGTAAACTCCACCAGTTTAAACCGACAATCTTGGGTGTTCCGAAGCACAAGGGGAAGATGTATTAGCGTTTGTCGACAAGCCTCCAGCCACGTAGAGCGTCTCTCTGTGGGGACACGCCGAGTACAGCTGTTGGGTTTCAATGAGGCAGCATTTATGCTCTCTCTCCGCTGCTCTCGGCATCGCCATGGTCTCACTGCCGGGAAACACACGCGCGCACAAACACAAACCCTGACTCTCACATTGACTAAGCAAGGAAGTGGCTTTCAGTGTCAATCAGCTAAGACTTCCACATGCAAACAACCCGGCTGACAATCTTGGCCTGCGAACAGCAACGCCACACAACCGCTGAACGGCGTAGCCGCAATGCAGACGTGGGATCGACACCGGCATCGACGTAGACAGCCAGAACACTGATGCCATGAGTCAGTTGGCCTACGACACTGTACTCAGACAAAGACCAACAAACCGGATTTAGAGAGTGTGAGAGCAACATCCCAAATTATGTTAACGCTATGTGATCATAGTGTCCACGGTTGGTCACTACGATCACAGTAAGCGGTTGTCGAGGGAGCCCCCTTCATTTGCTCTCCAGGAATATGTTTAGTCATATGGTGGTGTGAAGTCTGATTGAAGTTAGAATTGTGTAACTTCGCACAGTCAGTTGGGAACTGATTCAGTTGAGTTTTCGTACCGTCATTCCAGTAGATGAACAATGGCAAAAACAAAACCCTGAGATTATGGCTACACCTAAATCACTGCCATCACACATCCCCAATCTATTTTCCAATTTATTCCGCACATTCTCTTTTTCACTCTTCGGATGTATCCAGTCTCTTTGGGTGGTCTTTTGGTTAACTTTATGTACAAAACACACAACTGCTTGAGAGTGGGTAGAATCCAGCCCTGCACAGTGCTAGCCTATCTATTATATTTGCCATTTGCACATTGCTTACTGTTTGTTCTATCCATTTAGCACTTTCACAGATGTTCTCCGCTTGTATTGCCCTCTGCACATTTGCAATTTGCTACATTGTTGAACTGAACTGAATGAGTCGCTCTAGATAAGTGCATCTGCTAAATTACAAAAATGTACTGTAAACATATTTAACACCGAGTCTCACGCTGTTCAACCTCCCACCCTTTCTCTTCAGGTGTTCTCAGATGGTCAGTTACATCACATCCTGGACGGCTTTGACGAAGGGAAAAGTAACTGGATGCGGTATGTCAACCCTGCCTGCAGTCCTGCAGACCAGAACCTGGTGGCGTGTCAGATTGGCATGGCCATCTACTTCTACACGATCAGAGCCATGCCACCGGACCAGGAGCTTCTGGTGTGGTACTGCCCCGAGTTCGCCTGCCGCCTCAACAACCCAGCCCTAGGAGCGTTTATCACAGAGAGAATCGGTACGTTTCTGTTATGATTCAATAATGTGGAGGTCCTAAATCCTCTGGTCCGGGAGCAACATCCGGTCTGAAAACTGCTGTTTTGCGGCATCCTCATTTAACATCAGAATTGTATTGAAATTAAGGCTGCAACTAGTGTGCTTAATAAGGTTCACTTGTATACCAGGCTATCAGATCCAATATGGATCCTGTTGAGTAGAAAACGAATACGGTGAACAAATGCTCAAGCACAACTTACGGAAAGGGGCATGGAACAACTGCTAGTGTTTCCCAAAGCTCTGAGTAGATGTATGGACAGAGAAGACTGAGTGGGTCGATATTTAAGGTCGAAAGTGCTAAGCAAAAGATTAAATTGCCTGACACACTCTGTTTGTGGGTGTTTAACTAGTAACAGAAGTTGCCCCCAGCGCCTTTGTGAAGCAGGGTGACAAAGAAGAGAGGAGGGAAACAAAGGAGGATATTGAGTTCCAGGTTCACCGACAGAACTATTGTCTTGATGTAAGACGAGACCGATGTCAGGTCTCAAAGCAATGTTTCAGTTCCAATTTTTTGTGTGTAGACGCACATAGCAGGACACGTCGCAACCTGATGTATCCACGCTTGCAAATTTTCAGCCTTTTGCATGGCGAGACTGGGATAGATGCTTCAACTAATACGGTCAGATGTGTTTAAGGAGAAGGTCCAGCCAGGTATTGGCCGACATGGGGTGAAGTGGTACTCGCTAAGCCGGAAGTGTGATATCCTATACATGTATATGCACACACACAATCACACAACCACACACATACGTCCATCCAGGTGGTGCCGACAGATCTATGGCACAACTGCTTTATTTATTTGGCTCCTCGTGAATTAAGTGAAGATGGGTCCATTGACTACCTCAACTTCCTGGGAGGCACCCTGCTGACAGATTGATGTCTCAGAAGTTTGTTTTTCTTCCAGCTCAACACTCAAAAAGAGGAAAAGGGGTGTTCCTGTGTGTGTGTGTGTATGTGTGGGTGTAGTCAAGTAATGTGCCATTCCACTTACTTTCCAACTAAGTGCAACTCATTGCTGTCGTCTGTTGGCTATGAGGGGTATAGAAGTATCACTCTGAGTTATAGTTGAAAACATTCTGGTTAGCAATAATCAAAAACAAAAAAGATCCAGAATCCATTTGACTCATTTGGTCGGCATTTGGCATTTTTGTTAACATGCCAATCACCAGTCAACACAAAAAGACCTGCTGGCTGTAGGCTAAGAGCCAATCCATATGCACACTGAAGCGGACAAAGTGTTAATGTTGTAGAAGGATTTTTGGTTTGTTGTTTGCTTGTCACCAAATGGATAAAGTATCGCCTTACAAAGATGTGTTCGCTGCTCAATAAAAACATCTCCAAAAAGACTGTACATCTATTAGTGTAAATCTGGGTTTTAAGGGTTTGCACAATCAAAGATCTCGTGCTCATCAACAAGACATTCCGTGAACTTGCTTTGACTACTGTGAAAAGTAAGTCTGGACTCAGTAACCTTGCAGCAGCCTGTAATTGTGCTGTGGATATTTATTAAGATGACTAGCCTCCCTTTGCCTCCATCAGCTTGATGTTCTCTATTGTTAACACATTCAGTCTCAGCTTTCGTAGAGAGCCAAGGTAGACGGGTCTGTTGAGTGAGTAGACCGAGGATGTTATAAGTTGCAGACAGACCTGACGTACAGCGGCCACGAGATCGAAAACACAAACGTTCTACTAAACATGGCGAACAACTGGTTGAACGAGAGTCGGGAACTAGAGACGTGATGATGATAGAACAGGACGGCTCAGTTAAACAGGACGTTACCTCACGACGTCCCTAGCATATTGTCAGTGGGCGTTCTTGTGTCTCGGTGTCTACTGTAAAAGAACAGTGACACCGAGACTCATAAATGTGTCATAGGGTTGACGGGTGCTAATGTGTCACTATTCAATTAGTCAGACAGACACCGGTAATTCTATACGCACTGTTGGTATGCAGACGGTAAACTTGAACTTTACATGGGTTTGTGTGAAGTCAGCATGTGAGTTGATCGTTCATTCGGTTCATTGGTCACGTGCAATTGGCCGAAAACAACACAGTTCAGCAAAGCTTATTTGGCACAGCATCGGCGTCCTCTGTAAAATTGTACGTAGGCACTACATTAAGTTGATTAAGATATAAAATATCTGCTAAATCACATGAATGTAAAGAAAATAAACAATGCATTTTAAAAACGCTTGAGAATGCATATCATTTGCACATTTGACGTCCAAAGACTACATGCATCTTAAGATTGTGTACATTTTAACCCATGTATCTATAACAATTCCAGCCAAACGGGACAGTTCCAGTCCTTGTTTTTCGTTTTGGTGGATTGTGTCATGTCCTTATTTGGAGTTCCTGTCATTGTTAGTTGATTAGTCCATGTCTTTCGCCTGTGTTTGCTCCAACTGGTTTCTGTTTCTAGTCTGTGTATTAAGTTTAACCCTTGTTTCCCAGTACTTGCCGTTTATTGTTCTATGTTTCGTGTCACAATCCTGTTCTGTATGAAGAAGCTTTGTTAAATGCTAACTCTGTGTCCTGACCACTGCTGAAAAATGACAGTACCAGACAAGATCTTCGAGCTGCCACTCATAATGTAATTTTAATGGCTTTTCTGAATCATATTTCAGCTGTTTACGTTCACATTTAAGATTAAAAGTGACAGTTGTGTCGATCCCACAGGGCGGAGCCAGATTGACTGTAAGAGTTCAGTGAAAAGAGGTTACAGCATGTCAGACATCCTACGCAAGGAGCCAGCCAAGCCTCCGCGCCCAACAACCTGCAGCCCAATCCTACCCCTCTGCCCTCGTGTCATCTACTCCACCTGTACCCCCGTCAGCTACTTCAGCCCATCACTCCCCCAAAGAACCCAGATTGACAGCCCTGTCACTCCGCACATTCCCTTTCCTGTCAGGCCCACCCCGGACAACCTCGTCACAACCAAACATTACCCGGAGTACCCGCTGCTAGGCCGGATGTACCCCAGTCCCTACCTCCCTCCTCACTACCTAAACAGCCAGCTAACTCTCACATACCCGCTGTACAGTGACAGACTAGCTCCTTGTCTGATGACTCCAGGAGGGTACCCACAATTCCTACACCCATCAATCAACGGAAACAAAGAGCTCCGGTTGGGGCCGACCACCAGGCACCAGGAGCCGTCACTGACCAATGGCCGCAGAGAGCTGCCCCTGGCACAGACCAGTAGCAATAAAGACCTCAGTCATTTAGGCACCAGTGGGTGCAAAAACCTCATGGAGCCTGCACATTCCCCGGGAAACGAGGTCAGAAACCTGACAAATGGCTTCAGGGACTCAAAGCACTCACATGTTATCGGCACCCCCAAAGGCCAGCCTCTACCAGCCAGTCCTAGGGCCTCCGCCACAACCTCCTCTCCTGCATTTAGGGGAGGCTCGCCACCTGCTGGCCTGGTTGCCTCCTCTGACGTCCTTCCCTCCAAGTCCACATCTGCCCAGCTGAGCTCCAGCTATAGTGCCGGGAAGGGGGCGGTCGACCTTCGGAAGGAGAGGCGAGCTGGCCGGGTCATCGGGTACAAGACCCTGTCTTACCCGCTCACACGGAAGAATGGGAAGATCCGGTACGAGTGCAACGTCTGTCGCAAGATCTTCGGGCAGCTGTCAAACCTCAAGGTCAGTCTCTCATAGTGAAAAATAACCATTTTAAAAAATGCTGATGCATTATTATAAATGACTGACATTAATTCATGATCACATCGCAGACATTGTCCAGTTTGACCGACCTGTCTTTTCTATTGTTGTAAGTTGTCTTTTTCATTGGCTGTCCAGGTTCACCTGCGGGTGCACAGTGGAGAGAGGCCCTTCAGGTGTCAGACCTGCAGTAAGGACTTCACCCAGCTAGCACACCTGCAGAAACACTTCCTGGTTCACACTGGGGAGAAGCCACACGAGTGTCAGGTATAGTTAGTTGCTTGTCTGTCACACAAAGACTGTGAAATGCTGTTCCCAATACCCTTCAAAAACACACATGACAATACTTGGCATCCCACATCAAGGCACCTTTCCAACATTATTCTGTATGTGAATCTTATATCAAACTTGAGTTACAACATTTGTCTCTGACACAACAAAGCATACCACAACAAGCTACCATCCAAACCAAAGCTCAGGACAACAAAACATTCCGCATCACAAAGTTGTAGCGACATTAGCCACAATTAAATCCTCGGCTTTACGACAACTGACATATCAGCGTATCTCTTTACCTCTCCTACCAGGTATGTCGCAAACGATTCAGCAGCACAAGCAACTTGAAGACCCATCTGCGGCTTCACTCGGGCGAAAGGCCCTACCAGTGCAAGGTTTGCCCAGCCCGCTTCACCCAATACGTCCACCTGAAGCTACACAAGCGTCTGCACAGCGGCGAGCGCCCCCACCGATGCCCGCATTGCCCACGTGCCTACCTCCACCACTGCAGCCTCCAGGTGCACCTGCAGGGCTTCTGCCGCTCGGGCGCTGCTCTATCAGGCTTTGCTCCCTCTGCTGAAGAGATCTGTAGTGTCAACGCGGAAATCGAGCAGTTCGACCTGAGCGAAGCGGCAGAGCGCTTAGAGGCACTGACAGCGGAACCAGAGGCCAAAAACGGGGACAGCCAAATGAACGCTTTGCTGCAGGAGATGGAACTTAGGTCATCCGGCCGCCGGGGCAGAAGCGACGACACCATGTTGGCGCTGGCGCATGGTCTCTACAAAGCAGCAGCAGCGAGGTAGTGGCTGGTCCGTAGGTTGCGGCATCACAGCAAACATCTACCTCTGCATCCAAATCAATCAGGAGTCAAGCCACAGATCACTTATACCCTTTAAATATGACTTGAGATGCTGTGGCATGGTCACTCTTTGCAAACTCTGCAGTTTACATTATAATGATAACTGACATTTTTATAACTTTATTATATAAAACAGGCGGGAACCTGCAAGTAAGAAGGTTATTGTGTTTTTTTGCTTTTGTGTATCCTATGCATTGAACTATTCAAATGACAGAGGAAATACCCAACTCAGCAGGGATATTTTGAAGAGTATACAAGAGACAGCATACTTATACTGACATTTGTTTGATTAACTTTATTCTTTGAAAAAGGGCTTGGTTGCCAATAAAGAAATACTTTTCTCTCAGGGCTATGTGAAGAAGTTGAACATTACTATGGGAACCTAACTGTAAGAACATACAATATTAGATGTATCTATGTTATTCTAAGCCTTTCTAGTAATTTATTATGTATGTCATTGTAAGCAGAGGAAGCCAGCCACAAAGAAATAATTTATATTTTTTTGACAAAATTCTGGTATGAAGAGACAATCCACTCTTAAATAAATGTTGTGTCTTAGATTTGAATGTGTTTTTTTCACTGTGTGTGTGTGTGTGTGTAAGTGTATAAGAGAGCTGACTTGAATTTGCCACATGCCACAAGTCTGATAGGTTGTTATCTTGATTAGCTCAGCTATTCACACACACATACACACACACACACAAAGCTATTCGTATCAAAACAAATTATTAGTTGTGCGTGATTGGATGTTGATCAGGATTCAGAGGTCAATGGAATAAGCTGTGTGTGTGTTGGGTGGGTGGGTTTGATGGCATATTCCTCCGATGTATCACTTCCAGTTGCAAGCCGCAGTGTAAATCATTTCTACGGGAAACTGCTCACACATGAGGTGTTCCTCACTTTCGATCACATGCACAACCACCTACACACACAAACACACCCACACACAAAACACACCGGCAGCATACACACGCACACACACCTACGCTAGTACCAGTTTGCAGGCTCCCTGCAGCTATAAATGATGTATAAATTCAGTCATTATGGAAACCGAAACTGAATATTATGTATAGGTGAATGATTCATTTAGTTCCTTCCAACAATCCAGTAAATACTACACAGGGTGGTAATTTAGACAATCTATAAAACAACAACCTCCTCAGAGTCCTGTCTCTGCCTTATCAAATACACACAACAGGCCAGGTTTAGACTGCATACACATGGCGCGAACACAAACAAGCGTGTTCAAACACATACAAGACAAGAACTTTTAGTAACAGCCAAGATCAGTAAAGAAACAAAAAGATTACACTCTAACATGCATTAGACAGCATAATTAGTCTTTTTCCTCCCGGCTCTGAAACAAATGAACTGGGGATATGTAAATTTTTAGAGGTCTTAAACAAGGTAGCATGATAATAGTGTGACTGCACCACAAATGATCACAATGCTACATTGTTGGATTTTTTCATGTTACGCAATTTATTCTGTTGTGACACAAAATTGTTTATAATAAACTACAATAAATAAGAACTTAAAAAATGTCTAATAGTAATCATAACGGAACTTCTCCTTTAAAAACCGCAAGGTGACGTCAGTTTTTTTTACGGGAGCAAGCCCAAGCAAGCCAGCAAGATGAGTAGGTAACGGATCCATCCAGAGAGAATGATGACAATAATAATGTCCACGGCTATTTGTCGCGGCACCCACGTCTCCGAATCATGATGAACGCAGGGCCCGTCGTCCGTGTGATGCCCTCATCGGCTCGGAGCGGGTGCTGGATCGCGTGGTGCCAGGTTATCCTTTTCGGGGTTTCTGGGTTGGTGATACTGGCCGAAAGAACCGCGCGTAAGTGCACTTCAAATGCAAGCCACTTTGTAGTGTCCCTTGCTGCAAATAAACATTCACGACACGTTCAGGTGAATCTTGCACTTGGATGCGTGACCTTCAGTTCACTGACTCTCATGCAATGATAGAGCTGGAATTGCTTTCGTTAGTCGACCGGGATCATTTACAGTCGCTTCATGGAATATGTATTTGGCTATTACAGTAGCCTTCGTTAATTGCGCGTTAATTTCCATTAGGCTTATCATAGCTAGCAACACCAGCAACAATGATACTTATTATTAGCAATTGTACTAGACTAGATTATTAGCAACTGATTTATTCTGTATACGTATACAGCACTGCTAGAGTTTAATTACGCTATTATAATGAAGTATGCTTGGGTGTAATCACATGGTAACGTTAGTACATCACTGACCCGTTATCAAAATCATAGTTATTATGATAATGTCCGTAGACTTGAACTCGGTGAGAGCCTGACTGGCTTTGACGCTAAAACCAAACCTATTATACAAAATAACCAAATGCCTGGTACCTTGTTTTGGGCCATGGGACTCGTCCTTGCCATCATTTTCCGGTAACATACAATCACTTACCAACCTATTTTCTGATACTGCCGGCTAGCTATACTATCAAACTCAATTTGAACGCCACGAATCATACAGTTAATATAATACACATTAGCTAGCCAGATTCGGTGACGTGTGCTTTTGTCACCATAGCCACAGTAGCAGGCTATAATGTCACACGCGCGGGTCAGTCGAAGGGCACGCGAGGAGCAGGTGACGTCCTTGATGCGACGTTGTTGTCCTGGGAACGGTCGCGTGGCGTCCTCGCTCGAGAAAAGCCGCGGGT
This sequence comes from Dallia pectoralis, assembly GCA_029465975.1. NCBI lineage: Eukaryota > Metazoa > Chordata > Actinopteri > Esociformes > Umbridae > Dallia > Dallia pectoralis. Next base: position 3,416,930 of record CM055758.1, read on the forward strand.
AATCAGATCGATGACGTAGGGCCAAGTGCGGCCGGAAAGGTGAAGGCACTTCCGATGGCTTTCAGTCACATAAAATGTAATGCCCGGAAATCTGAGGGGAAACCGTAGTAATAATACCCTGTGAGGTGTATGGTCAAAAGGCATGCCTGCACTCAATAGCAATTTAGTTTTTAATTAATGACTATTAAGGTATTTGATATGGTTTTTTGTTGTTGCAGTGACACTTAAAGCGTTGTAGTATCCAACAAAAATGTCAGTTAGTATACCTAAGTACTTAAGTGAAGTTCACAAATGCCCAATTACAATGTTTTAAATCTTCAGTCTGTGTGTTTTCGTGTGTATGTGCTTGCGAGATACAGTAATCTACTGTGTAGGATTCTACCTGTGGAATGAAGAAACTCAGTGGGCAGGGTTGACCCTTGCCCTGCTGTTGCCGGGGATACCAGTCCAGGTGTTGAGTCTCAGGTGGTACCGTGACGATGGGGAAGACTATCATTGGTTCCTGACCATTACGCACATCTTGCAGTTGGGAATATTCCAGAGGTGATGCATTATGTACAATGCATGGTCTCCGATGTGTGTTAATAAGGACTATACAAACTGATTCAATTCTGGAGGTGCTATCTCATTTTGCCTTGTTTGGTGTATGTTTTTGTTGCAAAATGCTGCATGCCTTAGAGATCTAATTAAGACTTATTAGGCCTAATTATTAACCTCAAAAATTGAATTTGACTTAGATGTTACTTAGAGTTTAGAGAAACTAAAAAATAACTCTTATTTAGAAACCCGAAACTGATCGACAAGAGAGGTTACTTTGAAAGTATACTGATATAAATCCTAAAATATTAGCATTTCTGTGTATCTAATCTGTTTAATTCCTTATTGCACCAGCAATCATTACATGCATAATGCTTGTATCCAGAGCAACTTTAACGCTAGCGCAATGCCTGCATCTTCCTTGCTTCCTGGAGTTGCTCCGGCTGTCACAAACCTGTTGGTCTTTGTCTCTCCCTACTGGTAGACTGTGGGACTGCATGATGTCCGTATGGGACATGCAGGGCACTGCGGGTGAGTTGGGGGCAGCTGTGATGCAGCAGGCCGACGTGTCTGCTCTCCGCCTCCTGGAGGCGCTGGTTCTCACCCTCCCCCAGGCCCTCCTGCAGACCTACATCCTGGCCGTCACTGACGTGGAACTGGACTCCCCAGGTGAGAGGTCACTGCACGTCTGGCGTTGGTTTCGGTCAGTTCTGACGTTGTCTAGATTGATTGAGAGTTATTAGCATGTAATAATTCACATGCACAGTGTCTCCAGTGTGGACCTGGGCTAGGAGTTCTGATCAAGGGTCAGGTCAAGTCCGGTCCATGTGATCTATTTCATTGTTATCATAAAGTAAGACACGCCCCTTTGAGACTCTTGCGTCTACGAAGTGTCTCTGAGCAGGAGTGCTGTTCGGGGATCAGTTGATCCATTCAGATTGTAATGAAAAAGATAACATGTAGTAAAGAGCGCCTGATCTCAGGTCAGTACTACAGCTCTGAGACGTTTCATATGTACGGAACTAGGGCTTCATTTGATTGGGAGCATTGATGAAGCTGTGTTTGACTGACAAATCCTGATGACGCATCAGTGTAGCTTATCCAATCGCGTCCCTGCATAAGTCCGGAGGGATGTAACACTGTTGCCTGGAGACCCATGATTGACACCTTAGTCGGTTCGGATGCGTCACACTGTAGTTATGAACGTAATCACAGCACCTACGTCCTATTGGTGCACAGTCATTTTAATGACTCCCTCAGCAAAATTACACTGACGCAGAGCACAAAAATGTCAGCATGACCCCATGCTGCTAATATAAAGGCTAAATGAAAATATGAAATAAAAATCTGTTTGTAATCAAATGCAGTTTAAAAAAAATACCGACACATTGCCAGCTCAAAATGTATAATTATACTTCCTGTTTGATACATATTTTATGAATTTCAGCACATGAAGTAACCTGTGATCTGAATTCTGTGTGCGACCCTGTCAGCCAGTCATACACTGTCACATAATATCTTCACGGAGAGTTAACGGAAGCCCAGTTGCCAAAAAAGCAAAAAACAGCGGCACTTACCAGGTCACAGTAATTCGATACGTAACCATATCGTTATTCTGGAAGAGTGCCAGTGCCGTGTCAATTAGTGTCTGTGCCTTCTAGATGTCCTAGATATCTCACTTTTCACCCAGTGCCGGACCATTCAGATATACTGAAAACATGCTATGTAGTCTAATCCAGACACAACGTGATCAGTAAATCATCCCTGAGATAATGAACACTAAATACACTCTGCACAAAATCCTTTTATTGTGTCCTCGCTTTCTTTTTTTCATCTCCTCTTCTCTCTCCGACCCCCTTCCTTACAACCTCCCGATGGCAGTGGCGGCTTGTGCCGGACTGTGCCTGCTGTCTCTGTCCTGGGCACTGGTTCTGTTCAGCCGGGCTTGTTGCCTGATCCGCCCGGGCCACCTGGCCATGCCGCCGGCTGCCTTGCTGTGCCAGCTGCTCTGGAGGGCGGGCATGCTGTGTGCCCGCGTGGCCAGCCTCATGTCCTTCGCCCGCTACTTCCACTGGTGGACCTGTGGCGTGGCAGGTGAGGGAGGGTGGAGTGTGTGAGTGATATGTTGAAAGATGGAGTGTGTGAGATGATGAAAGATGGAGGAGTGTTTGAGTGAGATGATGTAAGATGGAGGAGTGTGTGAGTGAGATGACGAAAGATGGAGTGTGTGAGATGATGGGATGGAGTGTGTGAGATGTTGAAAGATGGAGTGTGTGAGATGATGAAAGATGGAGGAGTGAGTGAGATGATGAAAGATGGAGGAGTGTGTGAGTGAGATGATGTAAGATGGAGGAGTGTGTGAGATGATGGGATGGAGTGTGTGAGATGATGGGATGGAGTGTGTGAGATGATGAAAGATGGAGTGTGTGAGATGATGAACGATGGAGTGTGTGAGATGATGAAAGATGGAGTGTGTGAGATGTTGGAGTGAGTGTGTGAGATGTTGAAAGATGGAGTGTGTGAGTGAGAAGATGAAAGATGGAGTGTGTGAGATGTTGAAAGATGGAGTGTGTGAGAGATGGAGAGATTCGGAGAGAGAGAGAAATAGAGAAAAACTATTGAGCACAGCCGAACAATGCTGGAGCTGTGAAAGCCATAAAGCCATAAAGCCAATGTAAGGTGAAGATATGCCCACCGGGTCTGCATGTTAATTGCTGTTGGCATGATTGTATTATTGTCTTAGCGTTATAACTTACTTATCAACAACGCGTCCTGGTTATACTTAACAATGCAGGAATTTTAATTATTCACACTCATCTCACCGGCATTTAAAAATAATACAAAGATCTTTGTTTAAAATATCTTAACGGGAACTGTCTATCACACTACCAGACACACACTAACACTACCACACACACAATAACACACTCTCTATCTCTCTCACAAAATATTTCACTCACTAACACATATACACACACACAAACTATTTATCTCTGACTTGTCTGTGGCTGAGTTTCTCACACACGTACACAAACACATCCACACACATCATCTCTCTGGCTTTGACCGTGTCTCAGTCACTTTCCCACACTTTCACCCAAACTAACTGTCTCTCTGACTGTCTCTCAATGCCACACACACACACACACACACACACACACACACACACCATCTCTCACTTACTGTCTCTCAGCCTCCCTAACACACACACACACAAACCATCTCTCACTTACTGTCTCTCAGCCTCCCTAACACACACACACACAAACAAACTATCTTTCACTTCCTGTCGCTCAGCCTGCCTAACACACACACACACAAACCATCTCTCACTTACTGTCTCTCAGCCTCTCTAACACACACACACACACACTCACTGTATTCCCATATTCCCAGCAGAGTACTTATACACTAATGTCTAGCGATCTATTTTCATCCTGACCTCCAGGCTTCCACTGGCTCACAGCGTCCTTCTGGCTGGTTGCCCAGCAACCCGACATCTGCACTGGCCGGTGGCGCTGGCGCCTGTTTAACGCAGCATTGGGATTGGTCCACGTCTTCCTCTTCCTGAACGTCAAGGACAGCCCCTCTCGCTATCGCATGGCTGGCTTCTATGCGGTATGTAGGTGGAGGGATGGAGAATGGAAGGTCGTAAGGTCATGTCCCCATCGACGGTCCCTTGGGACTCACCTTTGGTCATTCTTTATTTATATTTAATTTGTTATATTTTCCACTTGCTTTGGCGTTACAGAGATATGTTTCCCTGGTCTACGTGCTCCCTGTTCACAAAACCAGGTGGAAACCGAGCTGCATATTCTACTCTCCTGCCAAGTGTATTACAACATTAGGGACACGTTTCCCTCAAATCATAGACATTTTAAATTCAATTCAATGGGGGTAGTCAGTTTGGTTTAAATATCTTCCATATGGTATGAGAATAGGAGAGTTGCTCTGCATGAGTTCTGTCTGAAGCACACACTTCCTTTCCTTTATTCAGACGCCTGGCCCTTCCATGTCGGGCTGTGCTGGTTGGCCATGGCTATTGTGAATCCTCGTAACCTCTGTACCCTTTTATAGGCCATGTTGCTGGAGGACGCCACCCTACTAGTAGTAGCATCGGACTTCCTCAGTGAGAAATCCTGGGATAGCATTATCCTCCCTGCAGCGGTGCTGTTCAGCTTCCTGTTTGGTGAGTCATTGTCTCGGTTCTTCTATTTTCGGGTGTAGAATGCAGTTTGAAGCCCCAGGTTACGCCAGAGGACTGTTGACAGATCATAGGCCGATGTAATAAAGGGCCATCGCTTAGATAAAGTTGAAGCTATTACATGTTCAAATTACGTTTGTTTTATAATTTAAACGTCAGGAAGTGATTTGAAATAGTAAAGATTAGAATTAGTTTTTAGGTAACTTTTTCAACTATTGAATACTTACTCGACTGTCTGACATCGGTTCAAATGGAAGTCTCTCCGTCTCCTCGCCCCTTCTCTCTCTCCGTGCCCCTCCTCTCTCTTTCCCCCTGTGTCTACTTGCTCCTTCTCTCACCTCCCCCTCCTCCCTCTTCTTTCTCCCTGTGCTCCAGGCACCATCTCGCTGGTGGTGTACTATCGCTTCCTCCACCCCAAGTCCACGGAGATCGCCCAGGGCCAGGGGCCACATGGCCGCAGCAACCACATGGGCTCCACCTGCCTGGAGGGCCTGGAGGTGGGCGAGTCCACCTACTCCCTGGGTGGCTGCGGTGGTGACAAGAGCCTCCGCCAGGCCGCCCCCCCGTCCCTGCACAACCATGGCAGCTTCTCCCTTTCCGGCGTGGCCGGCTCCCTCCTGGATCATCCTGGAAGTTGCGGTCCCAGGCTGGGTAACAAGTGCCCCTGCAGCCACCACCACTGGCTCCTGATTCGCTTGGCGCTGAAGACAGGGGACGTGGGCAAGATCAACCGGGCCTACGGTGCCGGTGGGGTTGATACCATTTTGGACGAGTCCTACTGTAACACAGACGGCAAGAGTACAAACGGCGCTGGCGGCGTCGGAGGGGGTGGGGAGACGACTGCGTGTGGCGGCAGCTGCGACATGACCTCCGTCACCCAGTCGCAAGGGACGAAGGCCGGCGTGGCGCCTCTCTCCGACTGCAAGGAGGAGTTCCAAAGTGTCAGCGAGGAGCCGACGTCCGCAGAGACGCCTGCTGAGGAGGACGAGGAGAGCGTGGAGAGCCTCGAGGCCATGGAGAGCCCGCTGGAGTCGCCGGCGTCTGACTCCTTCAAGCGTAGCTCGCCCGAGGGCAAGTCAGTGTTCGGGGACAGCCCAGAGCCCTTCTTCTGCCCCAGCACCACCCTCTCCAGCTCCACGTTGTACTTCAGCGCCGACCCACAATCCCCCAGCAGCACCAGCAACCCCCGTCTGGACCGGGCCAGCCCCCCGATGGGGTCGGCCGGCCTTAGCTCCATCCCCAGCGACCCTGCGCTGCACAGGGATGTGCGCGGGCTTCAGATGGGGCGGCTGGGGCCGCGCTTCACCTCCACACCCAAACTGGACTCCGTGGCCCAGGGGGACTCTCGGCCCAGCGTCCCGCACCTGAGCGGTCCCCGGAGGCAGCTCGTGCTCTCGCGCCGAGACCAGGACGACGGATTTTAGCGCCTACAACGGGGAACGGGAAGGAGAGAGAATGATTAGGCTTCCGTCACGCAGACTTGTAACCTCATCGCCAGCTCAAAGCTCAAAAGGTCATTTGGAACAGCGGCAGTCGATTCTCAAGTGCGCCCGGGATTTACGTTGACAAGTTGAGCCGGCGTGCTCGACCACGGCTACAGTTAAAACGTGCGCTGTGGAGGGTGCTCGGAGGCCTGGAGTTGGGAATCACTAATTGAGAAGCACAAGCATCTTATGTAAAATACGTCCTATATAGGTGCGCTGATATCTACTCTCGCTGGTCATTCCAAGTATCAAGTGCATTCTCCTTAGGAACGACTGACATTGGCAAATCATGGTACAAATTGGCAGTTACTTTTCAGAGAATTATAACCAGTTTATCCGAAGCTACCTCCTAATCAACCAAACCTAATGCAATAAAGAAGTTATATAACATACATGTCACATATACAACATGTGCTTTAAACAAATATGTATTATTTTTTTCACAACAGCCAGTTGCGGTCGAACATAGGGGAGACATGATATTGTCTAAAGTGAAGAGGATATCTGTCACAGTGTGCAAGCTATATATCTGAATGTAATATCGGCAAGTGTTTAGAGATGCTCTGCTGACTAATACTAAGTAGCATCGGACCATTTGTGCTTCTCAAATCAACTGGGGTGTTTTTGTTAACCCATGGCAACTATAGTATGTCTGCCCGATCCTCAAACATGAACTTTTACAATAACAAATTCACTTTTTTGGTTATGCTACTGCTCTGACAACTGACTGACAGTTACAGACAAGGACTGACAAATATAGACAGATACAGACAGAGGCAAACAGTTACAGACAAGGAAAGTGACCGACAGATACAGACTGGCCAACAGTTACTGACAGGGACAGTCACTGACAGTTAAAGGCAGATACAGACAGGGACTTCTCAAAAACTGTTTAATGGTGAAACTGGATTATTATCCCGCGTTCATGTGACACCTTTTGCTAAATTGTTCATATAAATTAATGCATTTCTTGTTAAGAGCTAAAATAATTAATATTTTTTAAGGTAGGTTACGGCGCAACGATTCTTTCTTTTTTATTGTTTGTCTCAAAGACATGTTGAACATGTTAAAACTTGCTAAGTGTCGTTTTTCTAATGAGATACAGATGTTGCGTTGTACTGTCTCAGGAGCGTGGTTGTGTTTTTGAACTGTTTCAACACCACAAATGTGAAGGAAAAAAAAGGATATCCAAGACATATTACTTGTTTTTGCTGTGCTTGATGTTTTTTATCTCATGTTATAAATCATTGTATTATTGACAAAATGTTGTTGTTAAGGACCCAGGATAAGATCCATGGACAAAACGCATACAAAACAATTAAATTCTGTACGGTTTTCCCAGTATTCATTCTCTCAGGTACTTACCTATTGAAAGTTGTTCCATAGGTAAAGACCGTTGGTGGCTTATGTCAAACGAGCAATAAAGATTATATTGAGTGGGCTTTTGATTTTGTGGAAATTTATTGAATTCTGTGGTAGGAAATAGATCAATGCATTAAATTGTAATTTTCTATCCTCGGTAAGTAGTTACGGAATTGTGATACAAATCTGAAGGGGACGGGGTTCACTTATCAACACTTTTGGTCTAATGGTGAGTTTTACCCGAATGATCAGCCGTTTTCCACTAGAATTACTTTAGACAGGCTTCTACAGAATATGTATCAGATTATAATTTCAAAATGTCTGCTACTGACCAATACACATTAACATGGCCAAGAATAGACACATACATTTAAAGAAATCACTAAAGACTCTGTTCTAAGAAAATGTGCTTAAAGTGTTAGACACTGTCAAGGACTCAATAGACATAGTAATTATTTTTCACACTCTTGATCTGTTTTACTCATAGAATAACTTTGGCACGCAGGCTCGTGGATTTGAATGTTGCAAACCCATGTGAAAGACCAGGGGCAATTTAAAACATGATTTTGCCTGTAGCCTTTCACATTACACTCGTTCAAAAAGAGGGTGACTTGAATGCAATTCTTCATATTGATGCTAACAATGTTACACACATACAGTTAAAACATTGTTAAAAATGCATACACGCTTTAAAAGTTCAAGAAAAAATCTGTAAATTCTCCAGAAAGCAGTTAGTGTTACTTGCCTTGCCTAATAACATTGGACAATTGTATTTTCACTGCCCAGCCAAAGGGCTTTGCCTTTTATTGGAAATCTACTTGGACACGTCCCCTTTAACAGCGTGCGCATGCGCAGAGCGAGCGAGACAAGAGTTAACTCCTGAACTTCGCAGTCAGTTTTTTTTTTGAACGGTGGAAAAAGTAGGAAAACCTAAATTGTGCCGAGATGGCATTCCGGAGGAGAAACAAAAGTTACCCGTTCTTCAGCCAGGAATTCCTCATCCAGAACCACGCCGACGTCGTGTTCAGCCTGGTGATTTTAATTCTGATCGGATTGATGTTCGAGGTGAGATGAACTGTGTGCTTTTCCCTCTTCTCACACTCAGCTGTTTTTATTTGTTGGCAGCTTCCAGATGAACTATATGGGATCATCCGGTGGCATGTTGTAGGACTACGGGTGAAAACGTTCCTATGTTTGGCGACATGTTACGTCGTTTCTGCTGTCTGTACTATTATTTCAGTGTGTTTTGCAGACATAGTGGTGATTTTGCGGATGCATTGTTGCAGTTAACTTTCTGTTGCAATGCCGCAGTGTTGGCAGCACACATCTCTGCAAATGTCCCAAATTTAACGCCGTTTGATCGCGATAAAGTAGAAGTGAAAGACTGGACATGTTTTTTTGTTTAGTCTACGACTTCCTTATTTAATTTTGTATTACAGGTCACCTATACGTTTGTGTCTGATATAACTACAGTCGCCCTCCGGATCTAGACGTTTTGCATGCGATTAAGCAACTTTATGAACAATAATGTCTATTTTTCCTCACTCTTACATTGACATTCAACTTTAATTTATTAAGCATGTGTTCGATATTATGGACCAGGTCATTTCGGACACATCGATATGTGTGTGTGATTGTTTTGTGCCTTGGTTCTCCCTGTCGGCGAGCCCAATTTGATCCGGAGTTAAGTGCCACGTCTCAATGTTTGAGTGCTGCTGCTGCGGGCTGTTTTACCGTGAGAGAGAGAGAGCACACGGACCCGCTTTAATATGATCCGATCCGATCTGTTGCGTGTTATATTTGCGTCAGAGTTGTCATTTTAATTGAAGGACACATGCATGATTACACCTTTTTTGACGACCGCGTTTAGATAATTGAACGCTTCGACCAACTGTGGTCGTCACGCTCTGACCGGCTGATGATGATTAATTCGCACTCCGACAAACCGAGTTGAGGTGGTTTCCCTGAACTTTAAAGTTTCGGAAGTATTGAAACTCGCTGTTTGAACACCACAAACTCGGAATGGACTCATGCAAATGAGACCCCTCTGGTATTTTGACGTGGGCACCTGTGTGCCCCCCCTTCCCCGGAGCGACTGGAATGGGCTCGACAGCTTTTTGCTCTTCTGCACGGTCGTACGGTTCGCAATCCACTTCCGAAGCACACTGTAACCACTGGGAGGTGGTTAGTTAGAGTTGACCAGACATCCGATCTCAGCATATATCTAACTTAATGTGTTCTTCTGCTTGTCCTATAGGCCACGGCGAAGACCGCCATCCTGTTTATTCAACCCCAGTACAACACCAGCACACTTACACCAGGTTTGTTCCTGTACCAAACAGCCAGTAAACAACAATACACCATATCAGTTATGCATGCGAAATGTGCCCCTGTTACGTAATCAGTGCCCTTCTTTTGAGCAGGCCGCATAGTGTATAGGAAACCGTTTAAGACACAGGAGAGTGACCCGGTTTACCAAGTATACCAATGTATGATATCAATTTAATCTAGGTCAAATACTTTCATATACTTGAGCGGCCCTTTGTTTAGTTGGTCTGTGCCGAACAATGCCAAAAGACAAATCAAGTGTAGTGCACTTGAAATACTTTTAAGTGCTTGTGGAAAATGTGGAGTTGACCTGTTTTAGGTTCTGTATTCCAGTTTGTCACCTTTTGGGTTGGAGCGAACGAGGTGCAGCTGTTCACCGTTTATCTGGGGGTACAGGTTGTTGTCAGGGCAGTCTTTACTGCAGTACTCATGTGGTACTTCTGTTTTTCTGTCCATCCGTCCGTGTTTGTCCATCCTTCCATCCAGAGGGTGAGGTGACGTTGTACCAGTATGGCTGGCGGGACGGCGCCACTATCCTCTTCTATTTCTTCATCATCGTCATCCTCCACGCCGTAGTGCAGGAGTACGTCCTTGATGTGAGTATTGCCTTGCCCCATTGCATTGTGGGTATCTGTGTCTTTGCTGTTTCCCACAGGGTTGTCTTAATCAGGCTGCAAAAAAGTGTCTGGCTTGCAGCCGTCCACACTCCTAGGGCTCGTGGCGGTATGCCCCGGTTCGTCTTGGGAAAATCTGCCGTGTCGCTCACGGAAACGGTTGGTAGGCAACCCTGGGCGGGTTGACCTTATGGATTTGCGTGTGAGGTATACCTTCTTAAAACATGTAAAAAGGCATTCAGTGTCAGTCACCCTGTTCTCCGTCATGAGAAGACCTTCCACCCTCTATGAAACGAAGCGCCAAGTCCATCAATGCTCCTCCGGAGTTCTAGTCGTAGGAGCATGGAATATATTCATCGCGGGGGCTCAAAGTTTATTTTGGATGTGACTGCGGTACTATCAGTGTTTCTGTGTAGAAGCGTTTCCACTTTACAGACACAAACATTGGCCACTCTTCTGGATGTTTTATGTCCATTGGGGTTGATGTGATCTCAGCCTCTCAGCCGTCGTTCCTCGGGACACGCTCTGGCCGTATTCGTCGTCCCGTTGTATTGGTGTCCCGTATGTAACTTGACAGCTGGGGAGACTGGCTGTAATAAACAGTTGATATAATAATAACGAAGGGGCTTTTATTGTCCAGCTGTGTTTATGTAAGTTAACACTAAGGTGATTGGACGTCGTCTGCGCAGGGGGCGTGTCCGCCACGTTAAAAAGATTTCTTGTCGCATCAAGGAAGCAGGAAACTAATTTCCAATTTTGTCGGTAATCCCTTTTGACGCTTCCGGGATATCTGGAGCCTGTTTTTAATTGCGCGTTGTTTGTTTCTGTTATTAGAAGGTGAACAGACGTCTCCACCTCTCTAAAAGCAAGAACACGAAGTTCAATGAGTCTGGACAGCTGTGTGTGTTTCACCTGGTGTCCAGTGTGTGGAGTCTCTACATACTCATAACAGTAAGAAACACACACACACACACACACACACACACGGACACATACAGACAGACCTCATTAGTCTAATCATTATGTATATTTCCACTAATGCATACGTTTCCCCATTCAGGAAGGATACCTGTTCCATCCCAGCAGCCTCTGGGAGAACTACCCCCACGTCCATCTTAGGTAGGACGACTAGCTGCTAAACCGGTGTGCTGGCCCAATGGTACTCTATTCTCTGTGTAGTGCACTTCTGTTGACCGAACTCAATAGGCTGAGTAGTGCACTATATAAAGATGAGGCTGTTAGAGACATAACTCTCTTCGCCTTGGGAGAGCAGAGTGTCTGCAGGTCCACAGTGGGCTGAATGGGAGATGTTCCTGCCGGGCTGGAAACACATTAGCTGATCTCACCTGTGTTGCTCTATAACCATTAATAACCTGTGTGTGTGTGTGTGTTGCAGGTTTCAGGTGAAGGTCTTCTACCTCTCCCAGTTGGCCTACTGGCTCCACACGCTCCCTGAGCTCTACTTTCAGAAAGTCCGGAAGGTCAGTGATTCTGAGGACAAACAGTCGGTCAGTACGGAGGCTTAGGGAAAGCAGACGGTCAGTACGGAGGCTTAGGGAAAGCAGACGGTCAGTACGGAGGCTTAGGGAAAGCAGACGGTCAGTACGGAGGCTTAGGGAACACTACATCCTGTCTGAAAAGGGCAGTCCACCCTGATTCTAAGCGGAACCATTCCAGAAACAGACACAGAGGGTCGTCAAACTGCAGGCTGCACCCACAAAGGACGTAGGGAAAGATGGGAATGGCGCTAGTCTGTCAATGAATACAGTGGTTTAGTGGTTTGCCGTTGTAATATGACTTGCCACCGTGTGCACTAATGAACGCTTCCCCCTGGTGGCCGGTTGTGGTTCTGCAGGAGGAGATCCCCAGACAGCTGCAGTACATTGGACTGTACCTTCTGCATATTACGGCTGCATACTTGCTCAAGTAAGTCCACACGGAAGACTTACATTTAGTAACGCATACATATGCACTCATGAGCTCATGAATGTCTTTTGATGCATGTGTATGCATCTATATTAGCATGTGTACGCTGCATATATATTAGCATGTGTACGCAAATGTACTGCAGGAAGAGGCTAAGTTGTGGTCCATTAGCTTTGTACGACAGTTGGCTGTAGGAACTGCTAGTCAGCTATGTAGATAAGGGTTTTGTGTGTTGTGCGTGCGTAGCCGGTAAATGTAAATATGATGTACTTTAAATTGTTAAAAGGAATTAAACTTATGGTGATCTTGAATTTTCTCCTCTCCATTCATCACTGGCCTCTTTCTCCTCTTCTCCTTCATCCTCTCCTCTTCTCCTTTTGTTCTCTCCCTTCAGTTTGACCCGTGTCGGTCTGGTGCTCCTCTGTCTCCAGTACTTATCAGAGCTGGGATTTCACATCGCCAGGATGTTCTACTTCACTGATGAGAGCCATCAAAAGATGTGAGCGTCTTCTCAGTTGGTTATTGGCAGCTTTGAAATTGGAAGGTTGAAGGTTGAATCATACCTGACTCTTTCGAATAAGAACCGATGCGCCTCACAGCTTGGCACTTCGCATTAGGCAGATATATTCTGGGGAAGGTGTCGATGTGTCTGGGCTGATCGCGTACACTATGTTCCAGCTGCTTCACACTGCCAGAACCGAAGATTGGTTCCCGCAGATTGGCTTTTTATTTCCAACCGCACAATGGCCAATTATATTTCGGCGTCTACCTTTTAATGAAGTGCTATTCATGTCTGTTGTTTTCTAAAACAGCATTAAAATAGTCTGTATTATCAGATCACCAGACCCCATGGAGCTACAGTTGGGTCTTACCACACTCCTCAGTTTGGATTCTGTTTCTCAATAAAATAGTTTACCACCTATGAATGACACGGTTTTATTGCAGATGCTGTCTTTTTAGAGTTATCGTATGTATTACTTTTATGAAGTACTTTTGTAGGAATCATGGCAGAGTGCATATAGGAAATACTTTTGTGTCTAATTTTCCCATTTCTAATCCATGTAAATGGGGCGCTGATTCACTGGCTGTGTTTGCAGGTTTGACCTGTGGGCGGTGAGCTTTGTATTTACGCGGATGGTCACCCTGACCCTGATGTTCCTGGCTGTGGGGTTCGGGTTGGCCCGTGCTGAAAACCAGGGGCTGGACTGGGACCATGGCAACTTTAACACTCTGCTAATTCGGTAAGAGCTTGTTGGTGGGGGTGCATGTATTTGCATGCATGTTTTGGACACACTGATACACACACACACACTTTCATAACGTGCTCCATTTGTTCCTCCTCGATCTAGAATGACGGTTTTGATAGCGGTGTGTCTGACCCAGTCCTGGCTCCTGTGGAAGTTTATCCGTTTCCAGCTGCGGCGGTGGCGAGAGTTCCGACACGAACAGGCCGCCAGGAAGAGAGCGGTCGCCAAACAAACCCCCCGGCCGCTGAAGAGAGATTCTCGTGAGTGGACGGACACACACACACGCACACACACACACACACACACGAACAGACAGAAACGGATACTGACAGAATGAAATCAGCTCTTAAAGTGAAGATTAGTAGGGATTGATATTTATACCTGAAGTTCTACATTCTTTCACGTTGTTTATGTTTTTTTCCCAACTGCTAACCCAGAGTGACATTTTCTCAAAACTAAAAACACAATTGTCAAGTCACACCATGTTGATTAACACCCAGACCTATCACACAAAATAAAAAAGATTATACTCGAAACCATATTATCTGTCCGAAACTAAACTTGCCCTCAGGTGCTGCAAAAGCGTCAAATTCAATGACGCAACCTCCACCACAGGGAGGAATTTACAAACACTATAATTTAACGGTTTTAATAAACCAACAACCATTGCTTCCAGATTCCCCTATGAACGCTGCAGGAAATTATAGGACTGTTAATTGTGTCGGGACTGTGCTGTGGTTTTCAGAAAATACGGAAATACCACAAATGTTAATTTTTGTGCAGGGCTCTGTAATAATGAACCCACGCTAAAGATAAGAAGGCAGGAGTGTTTTTCAGGTATCAGGTTGTCATAAAATAACCATTCTGCCTCAGGGTTTCTCTCTAACGAGGGGCAAGAGTTTTCACCAACATATCAGGTTATATTTTCAGAAGATCAGAATAAAATGACCCGGTCCTAAACTATTCTTCTAAAATGTATTTCTTTCAACGTATAACGTCGTTTTGACAACCCTGTTTACATGGGCTAGTTGTCTAGCCACAGAAATAACGCATGGTCAACCACAATCATCTGTCTCCTTCTACATTAAAATAAGTATATGGCTACCATATAACTTTTATAGGCTATGAAAACGAGTCTAAGGTCCATGTCGTTTTCTTGGGCTGTTCTGCTTGTGCTTTGTTTTTGAATTTTGCAGTGGTTTGGGTATATTGTTTATTCAACCCGTTCTGGCAATCGTGGGGCGGGAAAACGGATCATAAGATGTTCTGAACTTTAAACCTAAAAGATTAATCTGTTTTGTTGCTTTCTATGTCCAACATTTTATTTGTTGGTTGGGAGTATGGTTGTCCAACAACTTTTTGACACGCGTATGACTTCCCTCCCTGTTTCCAGTTGGCCAACATGAAAACGGCGTGATCAAAGCAGAGAACGGAGCCTCTCCACGGCCCAAAAAGATCAAGGCCCCCTAACAGACCGGTCGCCACGGCGGCCCTAACGGCGGCCCTGATCAAGTGGTTAACCAATCAGAAGAACAGGAAACTGGCGCCCACACGTGGTTCATCCTCTTCTTGTTTCGTGCGTTCCTGACGCGATGAAGGCTCTGGGTTTGTCGCTATGGGCACGACAAGTCTTAAAAAATGCTGGAGGAAAATATAAAACCAACCCCCGTATTGGGCCTCGGACAGACATTTAAACTCTCTGCCTACTCTCTCTCTCTTACTCTTTTATATATCAGTATTTTTTTAATACAGCCACACCACCTGCTATGGCCAATGTGTTTCTGGAGCTCCCTCTTTATATAGGATGTGTGTATGTTGTTTATGGCACGCTGTATCCCGTGTCCTGTTGAATGTTCCTCAGTCGTCTGGGGTGTGTCGTCGTCGTCTCTGCTGTCCAATGAGCCTGCTTTGCTTTAGTTTTTTAGCTCGGGTTGTTTTCATCGGTCACCAAACGGAAGAGACCCTGACCCGTCAATAGGCCGTCCGGACCTCGCCAACGTGAGACTCGTATTTTCCCTTCTCCCCTTTGGTGTCCAGATGAGCGCAGCCGTGGGTTGCTTGGCGCAGGAAGAATGTCGCTGATGCGCTGTGGTGGTTTAAGAGGGAAACGTCACCCAGTGTTTCGGCGCTGTTAAATGGGTGGTACCGAGTGTATTGGACCAATCAGGGGGCTCTGGTTACTACTTGGCCCCTCCCTCTGGGTTGTGGCCAGTGTCTCTGGGACGCGCTGTGCTCAGACTGTGTCTGTTCTGACGCCCATCAGCCTGCCTTGGATAACACCGCATGACCCTAACATTGTCACTGTCAAAGGAGTGTATATTATTATTATTACTTCATTAAATGATGAATTTTTGCAAATGCCTGGAGTTGGATTTGTTATTAGTTGCCAGGATGTTGGAGGGGCATCCAGGAGGTTTTCAATTGGCTCAGTTAAACCGGAGCGCTGTCGACATTAGGGCGGGGTTGTACAGGTGTGTGTCAAACATGTTTCTCTCTATGCTGTTGGTGTCATTCCGCCCCGACACAGGAAACATACCCGCTGTTGTTTTTTCTGATTTATGAATAATTAATTACCTACTATAGGGGGTGGGGTTACAGAGAATGCAGGAGAAGGTTCTGTAGAGGTACAATACGGTGCAGGTATTGAGGTGGAGGAGGAGCAAAGGAGGTGCAGATGAGGAACACTACAGGATTTCTGTCATCAAGAAGAAGGTTCTGCTTTTACGTTGTCATCTGAGGAAAGAAAGGAGGGAATAATTCATGTGCTTTTGGAAGATACACACACGTCATCAAATGATCCTCTATTTATTAATGAGTACATTAGGAAGACTTAAGTTCCTACCTGACTCTGGGTCGGTCTGGGTGGTCAACCCCGGGTCAGCTAGGCCCAGACTCTGTCTCACGGAGTTCAGTGTTTGAGAAGGTATCTGGTCCCAGATGGACTCCAGGTAGGTGAGCACGTAGTGGTCAGCATCGGTCAGCACAAAGCGATGTCTGAAGACTAAAAGGTCAGAAGGGGTCAGGTAAGTGGTCAGCAACCTGGGGGAGCTTCATCTGGTACCAGGCTAGGATGTAGAGGAGCTACATATCACACTACATCTCCAGCTGTAAGCGTTCTCTGTAAACAGCACCACAATGAGAAGCCTACCTTCCACAGTGGTTCCGATGGAAAAGTCCCCCGGGCCGTAGAACTCTGGCTTCTCCAAGGTGGAGCCCGGCTTGGGGACACGCGTCTTCTCCAGGAACCGTCCACCGATTATGCCGGAGTTTCGTGTGGATTTCTCAAAGATGCTAATCATGTCGTTGGACAGGAAGTAGGAGAGGATGAAGCGGCGGCCCTCGTCATGGGGATTCTGGGAGTCCTGCGATGCCAGGAAGAGAAGGGCTAAGATGATTGGTCCAAATGATACAACTAGAGATGCGCTGATTGGTGAAAATGGGTATTACAGACAACTCTCCAGTGAGGCCTCACCATCCTGGCTGCATAGCGCAGCACTTTGTGGTCGTTCTCCAGCATCTTCACCACGTCCTTCTTAGGAGGCTCAGGAATCAGAGACAGGCAGTTCTGAAGGGAGTCCTCCAAGGAACCAAAGCCATTATAGGGTGGTACTTCCTGTGGGCAGACAGCCGGCAGTAGTAGTGAGCAGGCTGAACTGACAGGCGGAAATACAGTCAGACAGACAAGCGGACAGACAGCCCGTCTCCCTCTCACCTTTGGCCTGTCCTGCAGCTCTACGGTCTCCTGGACGACGGGCCTGGGTTTGAGCTCCAGCTCAGGGTGGTTCTTCTGGTAGTATGTCTTGGTGAAGTCGTCACAGTCGTACAGCAGGAAGTGCCTGCCCATCAGCTGCACGGTGTCGCCCACCAGGAGGTCCGTGGAAGAGAAGTACTGCTGAACATCCTGCGGGGACACCTCCAGCACACACCTGGGAAAGGGCTCTGGGGGAGAGACGGGCAGCCATTAGAAGGAGTCTTCTGGTGGATTGACCAATCAGATAGCAGATAAACGGTTCATCCCTCTAACGTTATTGTCTGAGACAAGAGGAGGCTGTCGGTGGCGAGAGAGCGTGAGCTGACACTCCTGCTGGTCACAGGGTAACTAGACTCACCACAGGCTGGTTTGATGGCTTTGGGCAGCCTTTGTCTGCGCAGAAGCACAGGGAACGGATCCCGTCCGCTGTTGTGCTGGTGGACCTCCCGGATCTCCACCGAGTCGTCCACCAGGTAGTAGTGGATGGTCACGGGCCGGGTCTCTCCGTACAGAGACTCTGTGTTGTCCCACAGCGCGAAGAAACGCAACACCTAGACGCACAGGTCAACAGAGTTCAACTGAGGTCAAATGTTTTGGACATTCCAGTTGAGGCCATGCAGAAAAGCAAACAGAGAGCCAAGCTACCCGGCTCACATTCGGCAAGCTCTCACCGACGTAATGAGGGAAGCTTCACACGGTGCGAGCTGACAGGAAAGGTGGTCAGTCGTATATTTAAGCATCGTGAGAGTGTGGTTGTTCGCGGGGCAATCACCTGGCGGTCCTTGGTCAGGAACTGTTCCAGGCGGTCGGCTTCAGCGGGGGAGACGAAGGAACGCACAGGCTGGCTGCGGCGCTGGATGTACGGATCGACTGGGGTCTGCTCGGGGTCGTTCAGAATCAGACCCTGGCTCTCCATGAAGTCCTAACCACAGGACACACAATTAGATGCTAAACTGTGTGTTTTCTAGCTGATGGCAGCACAGGGTATTGACTAGAGCGCAGATGTAGTTAGCATACGCTAGTCTAGTGCATCCCAACATCATGCAGGCATTCAGCACAGTGTATTGACTATAGTATATTTGTCACAGTGTGTGTTGTGTGTACTTGTGTGTATCTGTCACAGTGTGTGTTGTGTGTACCTGTGTGTATCTGTCACAGTGTGTGTTGTGTGTACTTGTGTGTATCTGTCACAGTGTGTGTTGTGTGTACCTGTGTGTATCTGTCACGTTGTGTGTACCTGTGTGTATCTGTCACAGTGTGTGTTGTGTGTACCTGTGTGTATCTGTCACAGTGTGTGTTGTGTGTACCTGTGTGTATCTGTCACAGTGTGTGTTGTGTGTACCTGTGTGTATCTGTCACGTTGTGTGTACCTGTGTGTATCTGTCACAGTGTGTGTTGTGTGTATCTGTCACAGTGTGTGTTGTGTGTACCTGTGTGTATCTGTCACAGTGTGTGTTGTGTGTACCTGTGTGTATCTGTCACAGTGTGTGTTGTGTGTACCTGTGTGTATCTGTCACAGTCTGTGTTGTGTGTACCTGTGTGTATCTGTCACAGTGTGTGTACCTGTGTGTATCTGTCACAGTGTGTGTTGTGTGTACCTGTGTGTATCTGTCACAGTGTGTGTTGTGTGTACCTGTGTGTATCTGTCACAGTGTGTGTTGTGTGTACCTGTGTGTATCTGTCACGTTGTGTGTACCTGTGTGTATCTGTCACAGTGTGTGTTGTGTGTACCTGTGTGTATCTGTCACGTTGTGTGTACCTGTGTGTATCTGTCACAGTGTGTGTTGTGTGTATCTGTCACAGTGTGTGTTGTGTGTACCTGTGTGTATCTGTCACAGTGTGTGTTGTGTGTACCTGTGTGTATCTGTCACAGTGTGTGTTGTGTGTACCTGTGTGTATCTGTCACGTTGTGTGTACCTGTGTGTATCTGTCACAGTGTGTGTTGTGTGTATCTGTCACAGTGTGTGTTGTGTGTACCTGTGTGTATCTGTCACAGTGTGTGTTGTGTGTACCTGTGTGTATCTGTCACAGTGTGTGTTGTGTGTACCTGTGTGTATCTGTCACAGTGTGTGTTGTGTGTACCTGTGTGTATCTGTCACGTTGTGTGTACCTGTGTGTATCTGTCACAGTGTGTGTTGTGTGTATCTGTCACAGTGTGTGTTGTGTGTACCTGTGTGTATCTGTCACAGTGTGTGTTGTGTGTACCTGTGTGTATCTGTCACAGTGTGTGTTGTGTGTACCTGTGTGTATCTGTCACGTTGTGTGTACCTGTGTGTATCTGTCACAGTGTGTGTTGTGTGTACCTGTGTGTATCTGTCACGTTGTGTGTACCTGTGTGTATCTGTCACAGTGTGTGTTGTGTGTATCTGTCACAGTGTGTGTTGTGTGTACCTGTGTGTATCTGTCACAGTGTGTGTTGTGTGTACCTGTGTGTATCTGTCACAGTGTGTGTTGTGTGTACCTGTGTGTATCTGTCACGTTGTGTGTACCTGTGTGTATCTGTCACAGTGTGTGTTGTGTGTACCTGTGTGTATCTGTCACGTTGTGTGTACCTGTGTGTATCTGTCACAGTGTGTGTTGTGTGTATCTGTCACAGTGTGTGTTGTGTGTACCTGTGTGTATCTGTCACAGTGTGTGTTGTGTGTACCTGTGTGTATCTGTCACAGTGTGTGTTGTGTGTACCTGTGTGTATCTGTCACGTTGTGTGTACCTGTGTGTATCTGTCACAGTGTGTGTTGTGTGTACCTGTGTGTATCTGTCACAGTGTGTGTTGTGTGTACCTGTGTGTATCTGTCACAGTGTGTGTTGTGTGTACCTGTGTGTATCTGTCACGTTGTGTGTACCTGTGTGTATCTGTCACAGTGTGTGTTGTGTGTACCTGTGTGTATCTGTCACAGTGTGTGTTGTGTGTACCTGTGTGTATCTGTCACGTTGTGTGTACCTGTGTGTATCTGTCACAGTGTGTGTTGTGTGTACCTGTGTGTATCTGTCACAGTGTGTGTTGTGTGTACCTGTGTGTATCTGTCACAGTGTGTGACATGGTAACTGACTCCATACACATCCAAATCCAGGCCCATGTTGAGGTCCTTCCAGTGGTAATAATCCCCAAGGTGGTTCTTGGGCAACAGCTGGCGTTTGATCAGCTTGCCCTGCATTTACAGATGCAGTTACAGATGCTGCTACAAACCGGAAGACCGCTCTTGTCTGATTAATAGATTTTCAAGTCTTAGAAATAACACAGTACCCCCCCCAAAAAAAAAATGCATGCAGGAAGTAGAAGCAGAACTGAAGGCAGTAGTAGAGTAGAAGGCAGCCGTTCATTTGATTGGTTGACTAGATGGAGAGTTCGGGGTCTTGCATCTTAACCCGGGTTGACACTTGACCTTGGTCAGTATTTACCCTAACCCCTGACCTTTAACCCGGGTCGCGCAAACTACCGGTTTCTACCACGCTGCCAGTCTCACCGGCCGTCTTGACAACGGTACCGCACCTATGACAGAGGTTGTGGGTGAGCCCTGACCTTAACGCGGATGATGGGGATCTCCTTTCACGAACGTCCTACCTGCGGGATGCCCGAGTTCTCCACCGGCGGCTCCATTATGGTCATGGAGTCGTCCTCCAGGAAGTAGGAGATGGCCACGGGGCGCACGCGGTACTCCTCGTCTGGAGAGTGCTGCACCTCCTGCTTGAAGTAGCCGTAGAAGCGCAGCACCTGGGGAGGAGAACCGTGGAGAGGAGGTGGATGAGAGAATAAATAAATAAATAATGGTGAAATAAGGGGTGAGAAGGATGAGGATGAGACTTGTCTACCTTCTTGTCATAAGCCACGTGAGCAGGGATGAAGTCCGGCACCGTACTGCGTCGTGTGGTGCCGTAGGTGAGAGCAGACATCTGACCAGACAGCTGGTTGAGCTCATTCTGGGTCAGCTCAGTGGACACGAGAGGGGCTTGTCCTATACCCACCTTGGGTCGACGGGGAAGCGCATAGCCGTTCTTATAGGCCAGCGTTTGAGGGCGATGGAAAGCTGACTTCTAGACGGAAATATAAAAAAACATCAATGGAGATGGTCGAGTCAACACATAATAATTAGTTATTTTGGCCGGTGGATAAAATCAGTATCTCAGCTCCGGTCTGTAACATGAACTGTCCTTCTACTATATTTGTCCAATAGTAAACCGGTGCACAAGTGGGTTGTTTAAAATGCATTTTTTTGGCTTTTACATCTAGTTTATGGGTGACTTGGGGGGAGTCAAACATTTGTGGTATGTTGAACTTTAAAATAGAGGCAGACAACTATATAGTTACACAATGATTGTAGACACCTGATTCATACTGCATTAGCTGGAGTCAAATGTATCAAGTTGCAGTATTTCAGTAACTAAGTAGTGGGCCAACACGAAAAGCTGAGGATATACAGGGATTTATCTCTTTAAAGCTTTCTACAGTATTTGTATTTTAATGTAAAATACAAAAGATGCCACATTCCACCTGTAATTAAACACTGCATGGAAAACACATTTCATTGTAGACTACAGGCAGAGTTGTTTATACGTTAAATAGCCGTACAACAATATTTATATACCGGGTTCATTGGTCCCGTTGATAAACTTACCGTGACATCTCGAAAGGTGTTTCCTGGCAAAAATGGCAAGCCATGTCCCATGTTGACCGACATTATTATTAACTAAAACCTGTGATGTTCAATTGCTACCAGAGGATATTCACTCTTTATTTCTCGGGTTCCGGTGGAAATTGAGTTGAAATAGGTTTATTTATGGCGACCAACTGGGCACTAGGTTATCATGTCGCTATGGAAACTATAAACAAAACATCCGGAAAATGCCGGAAGTTCAAATGTATTACCACTAGATGGCGCACGTACTTTAAGATCCAGTTACCATGACGAAGCAGTGCAGTGAATCAAATACAACGTGTAGTTTACACATTACCTAATAAAACAAGAGTCCAGGAGTTATTTTCAACAGTTTATTCCAAGCAAAGCAGTCATATTTTGGTCTCACTCACCAGCTATATTGCATATTGTTCGTCCTATTCAAATCGAAACACAAAAGCTTTTCATTTGAAAATATCTGGATATAAAACCGTTTAAGAATTGCAGTTGTCGTGAACACCTTCACTGCATTCTCAGCTGACCTCGCAGTCAAGAAAATCCCGAACCTCTGAACAGAAATGCCTATGCTTCAACCCAGTACAAAAGCACCGGTCTGATAATAGCTTATATTATATTAACAACATGATCACTACAATTAGACCTGGAGATTCTGTGTACCAAAAAGCACAGCCCAACTTGGGACTAAATGACCACAGTAATCACAGAAAAGCTTCTTCACTGGTGGACAATTTACACGTGTTCCAAGTGCGATGTTGGGGTTATTTTAATTAACGTAGTTGTTTTTATTTACTGCTTTTAAGTATTTTTTGCACATTTCCGTGTGTATTAGTGTAAAATAAAAAAATATTTGAATTCCACTTTCAAGTCATATGGCAAACTGAGTAGAGGCTACACAAACATTAATGGAATAAACTATTTGACAACATGAGAAATACGAAAAATTGATAAACCTGGAAAATTACATGATTACAATTTACTCATTGAGAGTTTGATATAAATCTAGATTGAAAATTGACACTTATTATGTCACTGCACTGTTGAACATATAAAAATAACCTTATCAAATCATTTGACCTCTGAGGTGTTATAGTTTTATTCTTCTGGTTTTTGTTTTTAAAATGCGAACACATCTGGAGTATCCCACTGGGCCTGTAGTATTTACACATCTGGAGTATCGCACTGGGCCTGTAGTATTTACACATCTGGAGTATCGCACTGGGCCTGTAGTATTTACACATCTGGAGTATCGCACTGGCCCTGTAGTATATACACATCTGGAGTATCACACTGGGTCTGTAGTATTTACACATCTGGAGTTTCACACTGGGCCTGTAGTATTTACACATCTGGAGTATCGCACTGGGCATGTAGTATTCACACATCTGGAGTATCGCACTGGGCCTGTAGTATTCACACATCTGGAGTATCGCACTGGGCCTGTAGTATTCACACATCTGGACTATCGCACT
Organism: Dallia pectoralis; assembly: GCA_029465975.1. Taxonomy (NCBI): domain Eukaryota; kingdom Metazoa; phylum Chordata; class Actinopteri; order Esociformes; family Umbridae; genus Dallia; species Dallia pectoralis. The sequence continues at coordinate 3,440,486 of CM055758.1, forward strand.
GGGACTGTAGTATTTACACATCTGGAGTTTCACACTGGGACTGTAGTTTTTACACATCTGGAGTTTCGCACTGTGCCTGTAGTATTCACACATCTGGAGTATCGCACTGGGCCTGTAGTATTTAAGCAACTCAGACAGCAACAGTTGATCCGCGGTCTATAATGGCTGGCCTCTTTAACACTGCGCGCGCACACACACACACACACACACACACACACACACACACACACACACACACACACACACACACACACACACACACACACACACACACACACACACACACACACACACACACACACACACACACACACACACACCCGAGACGGACAAAAACATGTGTACTATCCTGGCATCTGCCCTCCTACACAAATACCCAGATCCTCTTCTTAGGAAGCACCTGGAAACACCCACACACAGAAACACTTGGGCTATGTCCAAAATGGCACCCTTTCCAGCTTATGTGTCAGCACTCCTTTTGGCCAGTAACTAGTGAGGTTCTAGCACCAATAAGTGAATAGGGTGCCATTTCAGTCTTGACTAGGACTGAGTCCCTGAGGTGCCAGACAATCTTCGATCAGCAGTAGAAAAATATCTCAGAAAAACATTTTCAAAGCAACAACAACCATTTTACGATTAAATAATATATAAAATAGATTTAATTAAGCGTTTGAGATGCATATAAAAAAATGTACAAATATATTTTCGATTCGAAATTCCAAAAGGCAGCGTCGGTTGACCGCGCACGGTCGTTTCCCTGTTAAAGATTGTCTGTATTGTTGACGGTTCACCATCCCACTTCCTGTCTCAGGGTTAGTCCCACACGGTCCATCCCACTTCCTCTCAGTGTTAGTCCCATACGGTCCATCCTACTTCCTGTCTCAGGGTTAGTCCCACACGGTCCCACTTCCTGTCTCAGGGTTACTCCCACACTGTCCCACTTCCTGTCTCAGGGTTAGTCCCACACGGTCCCACTTCCTGTCTCAAAGTTAGTCCCACACGGTCCCACTTCCTGTCTCAGGGTTAGTCCCACACAGTCCCACTTCCTGTCTCAGGGTCCATCCTACTTCCTGTCTCAGGGTTAGTCCCACACGGTCCATCCTACTTCCTGTCTCAGGGTTAGTCCCACACAGTCCCACTTCCTGTCTCAGGGTTAGTCCCACACGGTCCATCTTACTTCCTGTCTCAGGGCTAGTCCCACTTCCTGTCTCAGGGTTAGTCCCATACGGTCCATCCTACTTCCTGTCTCAGGGTTAGTCCCACACGGTCCCACTTCCTGTCTCAGGGTTAGTCCCACACGGTCCATCCTACTTCCTGTCTCAGGGTAAGTCCCACACGGTCCCACTTCCTGTCTCAGGGTTAGTGCCACACGGTCACACTTCCTGTCTCAGGGTTAGTCCCACATGGTCCATCCCACTTCCTGTCTCAGGGTTAGTCCCACACGGTCCCACTTCCTGTCTCAGGGTTAGTACCACACGGTCCCACTTCCTGTCTCAGGGTTAGTCCCACACAATCCCACTTCCTGTCTCAGGGTTAGTCCCACACGGTCCCACTTCCTGTCTCAGGGTTAGTCCCACACGGTCCCACTTCCTGTCTCAGGGTTAGTCCCACACGGTCCCACTTCCTGTCTCAGGGTTAGTCCCACACGGTCCATCCACTGTAACTGTTAGATCTCTTCGCAAGCCATTCACTCGTTCCAATACTGTAGTCAGGGGAAAACAAGCTTCCCACTTTCAGAGTTGCCCAATCCTCGATACAACCTGGTGGCGAGTAGCACTCAACTCTAGGCCTCAGAACCGACAGCATTTCTGGTATAATTCGGGGACTGGTTCAGCCTTAGGACACCAGGTGTATAGAATTAACCACCAGGTGGAAGAGACAGGAGCAGAACCAGGCTCGGGTCACTGGAGTAACATTGACCACTGTCCTCGGGTCACGTTTCAGGCTACAGTTTTAGTTTCCCATGATCCTCCACTTCAGGAGAGGGTGATGAGGTCAAATACGCACAATGGCCTTTCAATGCCAGCCTCCACCAGAGGAATCTCAGTGCTGATAACAGAAAGGTCTTGTGCTTTGTCCTATCCACACGGCCACCGGCAGACATCTCTCTGGTCTGCTGTTGTCACTGTTTCCCATCATGCAGTTCTGAACTGCCACAGTCCAAAGTGATTTCATTGTGGTCGTCCACAAATCTGCAGGTCCTCCATTTCCGAACTCTACAAATCCCCCATAAGGCACTGCTCTCCAGCCTTTACAAACCCCATACCATTTTTAGGTCAAGTAGCTCTTCATTTATAGCCAGTAATAGCAGTAATATCTATTTGAAATCTGGAGTTAGTCATATTGTGTCAGTTATCATCTGGAGTCAGGAAAAGCAGTCAATTTACAGTCCCGTGTCAGTAATATCGGTTCATTTCCTGTCCTGTGTCAGTAATATTGGTTCATTTACAGTCCTGTGTCTGTAATAACCCATAATTTACAGTCCTGTGTCTGTAATACCGGTTAATTTACAGTCCTGTGTCTGTAATACCGGTTCACTTCCTGTCCTGTGTCAGTAATATCGATTAAGGCTCCGCGTTCCCGGTATATCCGGTTGACCGTTCATCCAGATCTCCCGTATGATCCTCTCCCGTTCCTCCAGACGCTGCGCCCTCTCCAGCTCCTCCGCCGACGTGAAAACGTTCATGTTGAGGGTACGCTCAAAGCGTCGGTGGCGACGTGCTGACAGGTCAGACGCGTTGTCCCAGTCCGAGTCTGAGTCGCTGGAATCGGACGAGGAGTCTGAGGGCCGCGGGCGCTTCTTGGTGACTGCGCCTGGTCTGTGGCGGTGGGACTGGCAGTCTGTGCGGCATGAGATCTGGATCACCAGGGCGAAGAGGGTCAGGAAAAGACCCAGGCACACGCCGCAGACAAAGTAGAGAGCCGCACGCTCTGGGTGGTCTAGAAACAGAGAGAGAGACAGAACCCGTGTGTGTCTAGAGCCTTTAGTACAGAACCTGTGTGTGTCTAGAGCCTTTAGTGCAGAACCCGTGTGTCTAGAGCCTTTAGTACAGAACCCGTGTGTCTAGAGCCTTTAGTACAGAACCCGTGTGTCTAGAGCATTTAGTACAGAACCCGTGTGTATAGAGCATTTAGTACAGAACCCGTGTGTATAGAGCCTTTAGTACATAACCTGTGTGTCTAGAGCCTTTAGTACAGAACCCGTGTGTCTAGAGCCTTTAGTACATAACCTGTGTGTCTAGAGCCTTTAGTACAGAACCTGTGTGTCTAGAGCCTTTAGTACAGAACCCGTGTGTCTAGAGCCTTTAGTACAGAACCCGTGTGTCTAGAGCCTTTAGTACAGAACCTGTGTGTCTAGAGCCTTTAGTACAGAACCCGTGTGTCTAGAGCCTTTAGTACAGAACCCGTGTGTATAGAGCCTTTCGTACAGAACCCGTGTGTATAGAGCCTTTAGTACAGAACCCGTGTGTCTAGAGCCTTTAGGACAGAACCCGTGTGTCTAGAGCCTTTAGTACAGAACCCGTGTGTATAGAGCCTTTAGTACAGAACCCGTGTGTCTAGAGCCTTTAGTACAGAACCCGTGTGTCTAGAGCCTTTAGTACAGAACCCGTGTGTCTAGAGCCTTTAGTACAGAACCCGTGTGTCTAGAGCATTTAGTACAGACTGTTGCTCTACCTGTTATATAATTGTACGTTGCAAAGGCACTGCTGATCAGAGCCATGTCCGAGCTGCTCTTGGTAGAGTTGATCACAGGGTTCATGTTCGGAGGAACGCTGTCTCTCTCTCCTCTCCCGTTCGTCTTCACCTCCCCAGAATAGGGGCCAGACTCCCTCCCTCGCTCCTTTCCTGGTGGGACAAGACAAGGCGGTCATACGGATGGCAATTATCCTAAACACACACACACTTTTGATGATTTTACTCAAGCAAAAAGTCAATCTGCACATATGCAACTACTTTACATGGACAACAACTGCAGACCACCCAATCTGGGTACTGGTGCCCATCGTATGGGTCAGAGTGAAACTTCAGATTTACCGTAAGTACTTCTGGTTAATAGTTCCCGAGCATGTGTTGTCATGTGTAACGTCATACAGATGTGTTTTTTGAAGTTAAACAACTGGTCATGCATCTTCACTCAGTAATGCAGACTGGAAGACTGAGTCACACATACACACAGACATACACACTCGTTCAGATGCTTTAACACACACACGCACACGCACACACACACACGCGCACACACACACACACACACACACACACACACACTTCATTACTCATTGTGTACCCAGACCACAACTATGACTCACACCACAGCGTCCTACAGCAGTCCAGCTCACCACGGGGACTCTGGTCCGTTACAGCAAACGGATCCATTACAAGGATACCGGAAAACGTTTCTGTACAATATGTTTTTGGTTGAACCTTTTTGAAAGCCGGAGACCTTTTCATACGATCGTAGAGTGTGTCACATTTGACTCCATCCGTGAAGTTGAGTGTGACAGGTCGTTGCCATGTTTTCACAGAATCAAGATGCTCACAGAACACGCAGTGTCACAGTTCCAACCACTGCTTCTGATTGCATGATTAACATTATGCGTATTCCTTAACAATTTACCACCCCAGAGAGTTTCCATTTCTAGGTTGGACGAAACCGTCTGACGGTTTTAAACGCGCCACAGGTTTTGTGAAAAACCCCAACAAAGAATCCTCTCTGATTCAGAATGGCCCCAGACCCAGTGACATCTGCCGGGGGCCGATCCCCTGGAAGTCACGTTCCAATGCTGGGGTGCTGGGGTTCTGAGGTACTGGGGTTCTAGGGTACCAGTGTGATGGGGTTCTGGGATGCTGATGTTCTAGGGTGCTGGGTTCTGGAGTGCTGGGGTTCTAGGGTGCTGGGTTCTGGAGTGCTGGGGTTCTAGGGTGCTGGGTTCTGGAGTGCTGAGGTCCTAGGGTGCTTGGGTTCTGGCATGCAGGGGTTCTGGGGTGCTGGTGTTCTGGGGTCCTTCGGTTTCTGGGGTGCTGTGTCAGGGCGGCACACAGCTTTGGCGAGACAGCTAGTGTATATTAGTGTGTTTGTGTAAACATAGATGGATAGGCTCTGTATTATATTTCACCACTAAGTGGACTGTGTGTGTGAGCATAAGCATGTGTAGCTCTCAAATAGAGACACACACACACACACATACTAATTCAAGGTTCAGTAAAGTGTGTTGCACACAGTGTTTAAATGTAGTGTAGAGGTGAACTGGTAAGTATCTCAGAGTAATCTAAACTAGATACGTATGTGTGTGTGTATGTGAATAGATATGGGTGTGTATGTGCCTGTATGTTTGGTCACATGTATGTTTGTATACACCTGCGTGTGTGCGTGTGTGTGTGAACAGTCACCTGAGAGTTTGGCGTCTGAGGTTACGCCCTTGGTCCCGCCAGGGGGGGAACTTTCTCCAACCACGTTTGGGTCGTGGGCGTGGGGGACGTCTGGGAAAAACTCCTGAACTCCTGCGTTGCCGTCATTCTGAAGCAACTTCTTTGGGACTGGAAAGAGAAAGACGGAGAGAATTAAAGTGAGAGATGGACAGAGCGGGGTTCGAAGGAGCGTGAGAGGACAACCGTCACGATGCCCAGAGAGATGGAGATACAACCGTGTACCCACAATGCACCTGGGTAATACAATTCCTGTCCCCCCCAAACGTGTTATTTTGAGCCAACCGTACCACACACTGACGGTTGTCTGTCTCTATCGTGGGCGATTTATTACTTCGATAATCGTCTGTCTGTCAGTCCGTCCGTCTGCCAACCCTTCAATTCACACTGGCCTGGCAGCACCACAACCAACAGCCACGCATCAAGAACCAGTTGCTATTTGCTGAGCTCAGCAGGAGCACGTGCCCTAAGAAAAACGTTTACATGCAATTTGGGGAGAAAAAAAGGAAAATTCACCCACTCAAATATTAGTACCTAATATCCCAATACGTTATTTGGCTGCTTTCCATAAGAGACAATAAAAGTGCTGGCCTTAACCTGGCAAAGCTTCTTAAGGAGTGCGCGGCTTTATACGAGAAGGCTCACGTTCTCTGGAAAGACACGGATAAACACGATAAACCCACTCACGGCTGGATAGAGACTGAGAAAATATATGCGTCAATATGGGCAGGTTGGCCACAGCCACATTGTGATGTGTGTTAACCCAAAATACAAACGATGTATAATACGCTCACGGGAAAAGTCCAATATTTAACTGGAGTTCAGTTAAAGAATACTGCTGTATCCCTGTCAGTTGCTGTAGCCTGTGTCCATCACGCAACTGAGACATTTAGATGCAGACACAATTTACATCAACGGTTTAAAGAACCAGACGTGGAAAATGTGGAAACGGTGGTTTTGGCGAGCGACGACCACGGATTGAGATGGATGTCCAGAGTGAAGTCTCACAGCGAATACAATCATGATGTAATGACAGGGTATATTTCCGTCCATGGAAGTTGCAACGGCGCGTAACTCCATCAACAGAATAAATATTTTAGGGGGGAAAATAACAACAGAAAATATGTGAAACAAAAAAAAGCCCTGTCCAACACTTTCCTGTTCCACTGTTCCGTACGAAAAAGCAAATCTGGAAAATGCAAAAAAATCTGAGAGGAATATGGCTCCCCCAACTCCCTTCCCCCCTCCCTCCCTGCATCCTCCACCTCCCTCTCTCCCCCTACCTCCCGTCTGACACATTAATCACCCCCCCATTCCCCATTCCAACTCACCCTGCTGCTGGCCCCTCCCACTGGCTGTGATTACAGGGCACTGATTGGTCCTAATTGGCAGCACATGTGGCTTCACATTACAGCAGGTAGACTGCATGTGATGATGTAGGCCCTGCTGTCACTTATTGAACAGACACGATCAGAGATGCACACACGCACGCACGCACACACACACACACCACACACACACAAAGTCCAAATCTCCCCAACTCTCTGCAAGCGTACTGACTCTTCACTGTTATTCACGAATTCCAATGCATTTGCAGAAACCCAGGGCCTGTATTGTAATTGGAAACTCTTCATAGTGTTTACAGAGCTGACCACCAGGAAGTAACGTATGTTTAAACAACGTTTGATTGGCCGTCTGGAAAATAATGGATAGGCTTGGTGGAGGGTTGTTGAGTCTGTATTTATGTATAGGTAGTTTGTAAGTCTGTATTCATGTTTAGATCATTTGTGAGTCTGTATTCATGTTTAGATCATTTGTGAGTCTGTATTCATGTTTAGATCATTTGTGAGTCTGTATTCATGTTTAGATAATTTGTGAGTCTGTATTCATGTTTAGATCATTTGTGAATCTGTATTCATGTTTAGATCATTTGTGAGTCTCCAAGTCTGATTTGCGTTGAAACGTCTGCTTTGTCATGTGGCTTCAACGTTGCCTTTCACCAATCGCCCATGAGATTCACCTGGTGTGTCTGGGCTTTCGTTGCGCCTGTTTGTCTCATTTGGTGCGATTTCTGTCTGGGCTTTCTTACTGCAAACGTTTATAACCAAAATAAATGTACTTGCGCGTTTCCTACCTGGTTTTTGTCATGCGAAATAGTTTAAACGCTAAAACATTTCCGGTCATCAATTTAATAGTAAAACCAGATATGTGCTCATCAGTAACAGAATGTGCTTATCAATAACAGGTGATCAAATGAGCGGGTAAATAAAGCTCAGCAGTGTTTACCGGAGTGTTTGTTTGTCAACAACTTGAGGCCATCACAACCATGAAGCTTAATTGGCGTGGGGGGGGTCAGGGGGCGAGGTGTGGCTGGGCATTGCCTGCTCACAGACGTCCCACAGTCAATTTGCCATTAAATGACCATTGGCTCCACAGAGCTTAGATAAGAGCCCGCTAAGACATGAATGAGACACAAATAAACTCCACTATATTGGCCTGTTGGGACCAAGGCTTTCATGGAGGTGTGGTTATTTTATCTTTAGTGAGAGCAGCTGTGAGAAAACTGTACATGGGACTTTAATGAACAGGCGCCAACAGCTGTGACATGAACGAGATATGCATCTGCTTATTGGGACCTGGGGATTTATGAAGCCTTCAGACAGCCTTCAAGCAGAAAGTCAAACTAATTTTAAACTGTACTTTTTTAAGAACACATTGGCTTGGCAACCAGCTGCAATAACTGGGAGTTTGTTCAGAAACAAAATGTCAAACAAATGGTTAATTGGAAGTAGAAAAACTCATATGACATATAAACATTTTTACAGAGATATCGAGATTCTGTCCAGCGTTCACACCGTGTTCAGTTTGAGACAATTACTGGCAGGAAATCAGCGGGCCAAACAAATACAATATTGACAAACCATTTATGGCAATGACAAAGAAAGAAAGTGATGGAATGCTTGCTCTCCACATTCTCTCTTTAGATCCCTCTGTCTCTCTCTCTGTCTGTGTCTGCCTGTCTGTCTGCCTATCTGTCTGCCTGTCTGTCTGCCTGTCTGTCTGTCTGTCTGCCTGTCTGTCTGTCTCTATATCCTGGATGGCGTCGGGTGCAGTCAAACCAAACTGTGCTTGAACTAAGACACAGTCCATACACCTCTACAACTGCTGCGTCTCAGTGCGACTCTTCCTGATCTAATCGCCAAGGTTTCCTGGAGACTGTCGCTCTGGATGGAGACACGCTTGGTTAATTATTTCTGTAAATGCCTGCTGTGGGGATAAACTATTGAGACAAGACAAGAGGCCAGGGCCATGTGCAGAGGCCTTCTGGGTATTTTTATTATAACAGGTTCACAATGATGAGGAAATGACAACATCTGCGACCTGACTGGAGAACCGATTTCAGCCCATGTGTCTGACTGTCTGATCGTACAGGTATCTTATCATGTTGTTGTTTTTAGAAAGAATTAATCCGCCTTTACATTAGGCTATGTCCCGCCCACCTGGAGGCGGAGCTTTCATTGTGGCCAATGTGCTATATTTACTAATTTGTTACGAGACTACAGGACGTCAGAGGGCCACTCGAGGACGAGGGCAAAACATAGGGGCGTGAAAGCCCCCCCCCCCATCTTCCACCCGACCATTATCACTATTCTAATCTAGTCATTCTATTTCTATGAGTGAAACATGGTATGACATATAAAGAGCACAAGCCCAGAGTAGACCCGGGCGGTCCCGCAAAATAGCAGCGAATTCAGAGCCAAATAACACGTCCGTCGGTGTCACAGGAAATGTGGCAGGAATAGCTGTTCTCGATGAAAGGAAGTGCCTTTAGCCTTAGGGACAATGAACTGACCAAAATCAGATGAATCTTATTTGACAGTTGGATACGTTTCTATTGCAGGTTAGGCCTCTATCATGTTAGGCCTCTACCACGTTAGGCCTCTACCACGTTAGGCCTCTACCACGTTAGGCCTCTACCACGTTAGGCCTCTACCACGTTAGGCCTCTACCACGTTAGGCCTCTACCACGTTTGGCCTCTACCACGTTTGGCCTCTACCACGTTAGGCCTCTACCACGTTAGGCCTCTACCACGTTAGGCCTCTACCACGTTAGGCCTCTACCACGTTAGGCCTCTACCACGTTAGGCCTCTACCACGTTAGGCCTCTATCATGTTAGGCCTCTACCACGTTAGGCCTCTACCACGTTAGGCCTCTACCACGTTAGGCCTCTACCACGTTAGGCCTCTACCACGTTAGGCCTCTACTCAGTTATACAGTTATACACATTTCTTCAACAGGATTGGGGTAAGTGGTTAGGGAGGAAAACATTTATATTGGAAATCAATTCTGATTAGCAAAAACATCTCACAAGTATAGTAGAACAAACGTGTGTGTGTGTCTGTGTGTGTGTGTGTCTGTGTGTGTGTGTCTGTGTGTGTGTGTCTGTGTGTGTGTCTGTGTGTCTGTGTGAAGAAGTTGGCAGGATGGACACAGCTGGGAAAGTCCACCTGGCTTACAGCCATCCAGTGTCCTGCTTTAGACCCATATGTGGTCTGTCATTCCTGCTGTTTAGAAACCAGTGTACAGCCTGGTCCAGGAAGAGAGGGGGAGGAGAGAGGGAGGAGAAAGGGGAGGAGAAAGAGGGAGGAGAGGGGGAGGAGAGGGGGGTGAGGGGGAGGAGAGGGGGAGGAGTGAGGGGGAGGAGTGAGGGGGAGGAGAGAGGGGGAGGAGAGGGGGGAGGAGAGGGGGAGGAGAAAGGGGGAGGAGAGAGGGGGAGGAGTGAGGGGAGGAGTGAAGGGGAGGAGTGAAGGGGAGGAGTGAGGGGGAGGAGAGAGGGGGAGGAGAGAGGGGGCGGAGAGAGGGGGCGGAGAGAGGGGGAGGAGAGAGCAACAGTGCTTTTTTTTATAAAAAAGCACTGTTGCATTCATATAGTTAGTCCATCCCTCCATAACAACCTGTAGTTGGGATGTCAGTCCTCGATAACAACCTGTAGTTGGGACGTCAGTCCTCGATAACAACCTGTAGTTGGGATGTCAGTCCTCCATAACAACCTGTAGAATTATGCCAAATATCTACACAAACACAGAATAGAGATATCCCTGTTCAGCTTTTATGTTTTATGTCAGGGACCTCTGTGAGATCTTCATTACACACAACACATTGGAAATCAAGTCTTCCGAGTTGATGCAGCTGGGAATGGCTCGAAGAATTCCTGCATCTATGGACTGGCTGAGGCGTTCCCAAAAGGAATTTCTATGGAATTCCCATCGTCATTTCAGCCATCCATTTAATAATTCTGACATAATTCCAAGAGAATTACAAGGCAGAAACCACCCCGACACTTCATCCATAGGGGAACGGTGGATGTCGGCCAATGTTGGTTTAAAGGTTTGGAAAACTCCACTTGATCTATTCAGACCGGATGTCTGGCCGGCTTCAAAATAATCAATCATCTCTATGTGTTTTGGTTGTGTGAGGCTAAGCACTAGACACAAAACCAAGTGATGAGGAAAAGAGCAGCAGTGCGCTGACAGAAGTCAGAGAGTTCAAGTTAATTTGTCATCACACATCAACAAGAAGCACGGTAAATCAAGTAAGACGTAATGTCAACACGTAGTAAAAAAATGACTCAAGACCGCGGTGAGAGAAGGAATAAGCGATGAATGTGACTGGAGGAGAGAGAAACAAAAGAGATACATCTATCCTCTCACCAACAGATGGAAAGGGATACCACTAAATGACATTCGTGACCCAAAATGGACGTTCAGGCAACCAGGTTTCAACTATCTCACCATCCCTGTCAATTAGCCCTGGGAAACTCAGCAGTGAGCAAGAGCCATATCGTGTAGGCCTACACCTCAAGGTCCAGGGCACCTTCCAGAGTCTGAGGGACGCTCTAATAAAGAAAACGAGGAGAGGTAATCCTCTCTCATCCTGTTTCCCTGACTGCCACAATAACCTTCTATTGGATAAGATGTTGCCGTTTGTGACCAGTGCTGGAACTGACAGCCGAAAACTTCAAGCTTTGGCTAAAATGGAAAGATACTTTTTCGGCTAGCTAATTTCACACTAAGGGAAGGATAGACGTTGGCTAGCTAGTTTCACACTTAGAGAAGGGTACACGTTGGCTAGCTAGTTTCACACTAAGAGAAAGGTACACGTTGGCTAGCGCCACTAAAATAACACTAGTGTAATAACATAAGGTTGTTGGCTTGTATTTCTAAGATAACAGGCATAGAATGCGTCCACAATTCTCTTTGTAATGCACTACTTTGACCAAGGGAACCCTCCTGCTAAGAAGTACCACACTAATAGAGGGAATAGAGATGCTTGGGACTTATAGCCTGAGAGCTATATAGAGAAAGACCTGGATTTACGCTGCCATCGCTAAACAAACACTCAGCGGAGGTGTAGCGTTGGCTTATAGCTGATGGATGCCATTATAGCCAGCGTTGAAAAACAAACATTAAGTGGGGGGAGACTTATTGGACTCTGATGGTGTGGGTCTGACCTGGAAAATCCCTCCAAGGAGAGAGTTGGAGAGGTGAGGAGGAGGAAAGAGCTAGGAAGGAGGAAAACTATTTCGAGAGGAGGAGGGAGAATGGCTATATCTGCCAATGACATATTTTTCTATGAGAAAGGGGGCGAAAGAGTAGCAACAACATTGGGAGACGGAGAGCAAAGTGCAGAGACGGAGGTGGATAAACAGAGAGATCTTGGGGAGTGAGTGGGAGGTTGGCAGCAGCAGAATGTGCAGTAGCTGTGTCAGACAGCTCAATTGTTTACTGGTGGTAACCGTAGCAACACGGACTCAGAGCTAGCAGCAAACCGAGACCCCCCCGTTGTTCATTATTTAATTGTTTACTTACGACCAGAGAAGGTGAGCCTCGGTTTGTTCACCCGGCAAAACCATAAGAGGACTGGCCACCCGTCGGAACCTGGTTCCTGTCTAGGTTTCTTCCTAATTTAACCGATCGGGGAGTTTTTCATTGCAGCTCGGTATCAGCCTGTTGATGCATGCTCTGTCGGGTTTTAGGCCGGGTATTTGAAAAAAAGTTATAAAGTACATTTCATTTGATTTGCGTAAAACACAGTACTTAAAGTGACAACCTGCAAACCACTCATACAACAGGATAGCAGAAACACAGACGGTCAGCGCCCAATTTTTCACCTCAGGCCCAGTTGCGGTGGTGGGGGGGGGTTCTAGCCCAGCTCTGTGCAATAAGTCTGTCAGGAGGATCCCTGCCTGCCTAGACCAGCTGAGAGAAAGACAGTCAGCAAAAGGTAGATGTAACTGACTCATAACAGCCACCCTCCTCCCAAAAAACAGCTCTGTTTACACCCCACATCGTAGAGATTTCATCACATTCACAGAACTGTGTTAATGCTCTATGAACGTCCAGGTCTCTGAACAGATAAATCTAGGTCTCCCATATCAGCCACCTCACAGACTTATGCGGGTTGAAATCGACCTTGAATGAAAAGAGCGGTCGGTCACTTTCACCATGGCGACCGCTCTCGGGGTCCAAAAATAAAACACGGGACCTGGCTAACAAGATACCGCATTAAATGAATTGCCGTATTAAATGACAGACTACAGGCGGCAGCAATAAAGTTAACCTCAGTCTCCCAGACCTCTAACTGAAAAAGGCATCGGCGCTTGTGGATGCACGATCCAGAATAGCATGTTTCCTGTGTTAGGGCAATACAGCTAAATGAATGCTGCCATTTATTCACATACACAACCAGTGCCGGAAGTTGACAGGAATCATTAAAGCTAACTGCTGTGCAAGCACCTGGCGGGGACGACGTCAACCAAAAGAATCCCAGCACCCAGGACGTGTGGGCCATTTGGCATCTGAACAGCGCAGCCGACCATAGACCACATACAGGATATTCCTTGTGCTGGTTGAGAAAGTAAAATATACATTTAAGGAACGTGTTAAAATGAACAAACCTTTCTCGAAAAAAATGCCCAGTGCCTGGTGTTCGCCGCCACTATTCAGAGTTTTAATTCCCAAATGCAGTCACCCCACTCTCACATAATTGCCATTGCCCCACAATACTAATGGTTGAGCAAAGAGTTACTTTATCCAACTGGCGCCCGGGGCTTAGTTCACAAACCCGTTTTACAACTAACACACCAAATTACAACACGGTTACAACATTTCCTATTGGGGAATAAAAGCACAAAGAAGAGTGGAGAGCTATCTGGCCCAGAATCAGCACCTGGAAACCCCTCCGAATGTGGTTACTGATAAAACCTTGACATGGTACAGGCTCAGTGAGCGCTGCCCTGCCACGGACAACGGTTGACAGAGGGAAGATGAGACGACGAAGAGCAAAACTGGCTAACCTTTCATGTCGTGGGCACGAGAAACAAAATAGTCGAATTTTCACAACTTGTAATATGTTATAAAGCACTATAAGGACAAATAAATCTGCAATGATGTGGGATAAATACGAGCCTTACAGAGCACATGGGGAGTTTTATAGTTTGTCTCTACAGCATTACAACATTATAAAGCCAAAGAGCCCCAGGAAATAATGTCTAATAATAATTTACAATGTGAAGCAATCTAATATAACTTGAAGTGGGTCTTAAGTCCCCATTAAGGAAAGCAGAGCTCTGAAATTGAAACAGGATTGGAAACGTTGGCTGTAGAGGAAAGAATGTGCGATCAAATCACTACATCAGAACCTGAGACAGAGCCGACTTTCCTGCCAGGCAAACAACATAAAACGAATAAAAAGTAATTTTCTCAATTTCAAAAACATAATTCATCGAGCGACAGACGGCTAGACAGCGGGGAAGATGGAGGTTAGTCTGTGTTTGTTGTTTCAGGTATTCATTTCCAGTGATCTAGTTATAAGGGTAGGAACCCAATAGGTCCATCCAACTGATAAAACGTTATTCAGTTTTCTTTGGACATTCAACAACTGCTTTGGAAGATGCAAGTAGAATATAGCAGCTTCAGCAGGTATGCTTGTGCCAACATCTCAACCCTCCTACAGAACCAGAGGCTAATCGCATGTAGCATCACCTGTAGCATAACCTGTAGCATAACCTGTGGAATGTAACATCACCTGTGGCATGTAGCATAACCTGTAGCATAACCTGTGGAATGTAACAAAACCTGTGGCATGTAGCATAACCTGTAGCATAACCTGTAGCATAACCTGTGGAATGTAACAAAACCTGTGGCATGTAGCATAACCTGTGGCATGTAGCATCACTTGTGGCATGTAGCATCACTTGTGGCATGTAGCATAACCTGTGGCATGTAGCATAACCTGTGGCATGTAGCATCACTTGTGGCATGTAGCATCACTTGTGGCATGTAGCATAACCTGTGGCATGTAGCATAACCTGTGGCATGTAGCATAACCTGTGGCATTTGCCTCTGCCTCTCAAAAGACTGAGAATGGAAATGGGTGGTCTAATATTTCATCATCAAAAAAATAAAGTGATTAGTTTACATTACATACGTTATATTCCAGTTACAAATTGGATAGTTTACATTACATAGATTATATTCCGGTTAGTTTATATTAAACAGATCGTATCTCTTTGAAAACTTGGTTAGTTTACATTACACATACTCTGGCCGTGTTACAAAGTGGTCAGTTTACATAACAGATTTATCTGGGTTACAAATCGGTTCGATTACAATACATTGTTTCTCCTGACCAAGCGGATTACGAAAACCTTATGGCTTTACAGGCATTAACTATTACATAAATAAATATTACAATCTTTGCCAGCATTGCATGGCGTTGTCATGGTTTCCCTGCGGTGACGTGATGCCGTTGTAGGAGGGATTGGGTTACAGAACAGGAAACAGATGGCGCCAGGCCAACCCAGGCCAACGAGGGAAACACCAGCGCTCACTCTTTCATTCCTGATATCTTTTTCTCTCTCCTCACCGTTCCTTCCGTTCCTTTCGTTCCTTCTCTCTCTCTCTTTCTCTCCGTTCCTTCTCTCTCTATCCCCAACTGACACCGTTCTTCTTCCATCACACCCTATGTCTCCGTAGGAATTACGAGCTACGCAATCGACTTGCACAGTGGGATTCCTGGCATTAGATCAGAGAGGCTGTGTTTGGTTGAAGGGATCTTTAAATAACATTTCATTAGCCAGGGCCCCGGGGCCCCACACAGCCATCTGCACACGACCTGAAACTGTTCGCCCACAAAAAATAAACAAAATAAAGAATAGAGGCCAGACTAAAACCACAGGTGGAAAAATTGGACTTAAACGACTGTAACGACCCATCATGGTTCATTTGAAGAGCGGCTGGAAGAATGATTCAGAGATTCAAGAAATAATCAACAGAAGACCTAATCAGTAGATTACCAGCATATGATAACAAAAACAACGTCAGATAATCCAGCAGACAGCTTCTATGACAGACAAGATGATGCAGCAATATACAGCTTCCTTCAGAAACACCACAGGTTGTAAACACAATCAATAAAAGTGTCTGCTAATTTCTTTAAATCCTGAAATGTGGGAGTAGTAAAACTACTTAATGACACAACACAAACACATGGTACCAACATGTGTGTGTGTGTGTCTGTGCGCAGTATGTGTGTGTGTGTGTGTGACTAACTGTAGCAACGTCATCAATAAAAAACATCATGCTCGAGGCCTGAGCTGTGTTACGAACTAGATTAAACTATTTCTGTTTTAGACGGCTTCACACATTGCTGACAGTCTGAGAGGAGAATGGTTTTCATTAGACTGTTACAACATGTGTTGGGTGCTTTTATGAGACTGTAGTTTCGTAAGAATTAGCCATTAACAGTTCAGCATTAAAGAGACGGGGCAATGTCGCCATGGTTACAGACGATACCTCACTCAGAATGCTAGTAGGCCCAACTGACACGGATCTTAACATCATAAAAATACAATATTTCTAATTTAAACAAGTTAGAACCGACTCGCTGGTTCATCATTTCTCATGGTCTCTTCTCTTTCATTCTGCAATTAGATTTTCTCTTTTTCTCTCTTCCACGCTTTCTTTTCATCTCTCCACGTGTTTCTGGAAATGCAGAAACCCCTCGCTTCTCGGAAAGAAGTGAGTTTAATGAGCGTGAGGAGAGATGAAGAGAGGGAGAGAAGAGAGTGAGAGAAGAGAGTGAGAGAAGAGAGCTGGAGATCAGTGGGGAAAAAGGGAGTGAGAGAATAGCGTGGTTGATCAGTTATAAATGTGTTATAAAGGTTGGACCAGATCTGGTCATCACACACACACACACACACACACACACACTAGATGCCACGACTGGTGGATGTGAACACACTACCTAAAAAACACTACAATGTCTTCAGTCAGCAAGCCTTTTCATATGGCTTCTAAACGCTCACCATCCAGCTAAACTTCACCTGGTCACAACCCGCCATAATGCGTCAATATATGACTTGAAAACAAAGATGTAATTATGACTGCGACGGCTGTGAGTTCAAATCCATGTGCACGCTCGTCTATCTTTTAATTTTTTATTGTGTGTGTGTGTGTGTGTGTAAGAGTGTGAGCGTGTGTTTGTGCGGCCGATTCATCTGAAGCTCGGGTTCGAGGGGGTTTAGGAAGATCCTCGCTAGGAGATATGACCTCCACAAAACCCCCCGGCAGAAAAGCTGTTGATCCTAAAAAGCCCTCTTCTGAAATCCTCTCTGATCTGGAAAAACCACCTTCAGGAGGAGCCCGAAGGAAAATCATATTCCAGTCTGGAAACGGAGATAGTTAGAAGAAAAAGCTTTTAATGATTATATGTTCTTCCCACCATGTAAACGTCTAAACTTAAATATATACGTTAAAAATCTACATTAGGCTACTACTGAGCTATAATGAATTTCACTGTCATGTTACAATGGAGTATTAGCCGACAGTTGACCTGGATATGAAACCGAGTAGTGGGGTTAGGGGTCAACCTATGACCTGGATATGAAACAGAATAGTGGGGTTAGGGGTCAACCTATGACCTGGATATGAGACAGAGTAGTGGGGTTAGGGGTCAACCTATGACCTGGATATGAAACAGAATAGTGGGGTTAGGGGTCAACCTATGACCTGGATATGAAACCGAGTAGTGGGGTTAGGGGTCAACCTATGACCTGGATATGAAACAGAAGTGGGGTTAGGGGTCAACCTATGACCTGGATATGAAACAGAGTAGTGGGGTTAGGGGTCAACCTATGGAGTAGAGGGAGGGTTGAAGAGAAAAATCCCTTGGCGATAGAGACAAATGAGACAAGGGTAAAAAAGTTTTGAAATGAGAAAGAGAGGGAGATTGAGCGAGAGATGAGGAGAGAGAGGGAAAGGAGAAGAGAAAAGCGGGAGGGATCTGGAAGGAGGAGACGTTAAAGAGTGAAATACACAGACAGAAATTAAATATCTACCTCTAAAACGTAGAAGTAAAGAACCTTCCAGACGACTGGTGGTTATCAATGTGCATGAAAGGAGTGAGGAAGAAGGACAAGTTACTTCCTGTCATTAAGATGTGACCAAGTGTTGACAGAGAGATAAGGCTGTTAGTCTTCATGACATTTACAACCTCTTATCAGACGACCAGGTTCACAGAGACCTAGGCCACAACCTGGGTGTGTCCCGTGTCAATGTGTGTGTGTGTGTGTGTGTGTTATGTGAGGACACACAGGGAAGAGGGAAAAGCAGAAATAGGGAGAGAGGGCATTGAACGAGAGAGATTTTTGCAGGAGAGTGGGAGGACGAGAAACGGAGAGAAAAAGAAACAACCACTGTTGACCTGCCCTGTAATGCCACTGTATAAATCTGTCTGATTAAAGAAAAAAGTCTGTGTGCTGTCACACAGGGCCGGCCTAATCTAACCCCAGCCTAATCTAACCCCAGTCTAATCTAACCCCAGCCTAATCTAACCCCAGCCTAAACTTACCTCAGCCATGCATACACAAACACAAGCAAATGCATTCACACATACAATCATACACACACACACACACACACGCAGAGGCATTCAACCCCCCTCCCCAAGGGACCAGTCTAGACTGCGGTTAAAGCTTCATCCAACTGTTGACTCATCTGGGGTCAGATCTAAACACTCAATCTGGTGTGAGGGTCAGATCTACTGGTCTAACAATGTTTTTGGATGACAGATAATCTGGTTAAACCGAGCATTTAGACTGAGGATCTCAGGCCCAAATTGAGCGTAATCAACAAATAAACGTTCATTTAGAGATGTTCTATGAAGACAGACCTCCACAGACTAGCTCCCTCTCTCCGTCTCTCCCTCCCTCCGTCTCTCCCTCCCTCCCTCTCCGTCTCTCTCTCCGTCTCTCTCTCTCCGTCTCCCTCTCTCTCTCCCTCTCCCTCTCTCTCCGGCTCTCTCTCCCTCTCTCTCCGGCTCTCTCTCCCTCTCTCTCTCTCTCTCTCCCTCTCTCTCTCTCTCTCTCCGTCTCTCTCTCTCCCTCTCCGTCTCTCTCTCCGTCTCCCTCTCTCTCCGTCTCCCTCTCTCTCCGTCTCCCTCTCTCTCCGTCTCCCTCTCTCTCCGTCTCCCTCTCTCTCCGTCTCCCTCTCTCTCCGTCTCCCTCTCTCTCCGTCTCCCTCTCTCTCCGTCTCCCTCTCTCTCCGTCTCCCTCTCTCTCCGTCTCCCTCTCTCTCCGTCTCCCTCTCTCTCCGTCTCCCTCTCTCTCCGTCTCCCTCTCTCTCCGTCTCCCTCTCTCTCCGTCTCCCACTCTCTCCGTCTCCCTCTCTCTCCGTCTCCTCTCTCTCCGTCTCCCTCTCTCTCCGTCTCCCTCTCTCTCCGTCTCCCTCTCTCTCCGTCTCCCTCTCTCTCCGTCTCCCTCTCTCTCCGTCTCCCTCTCTTTCACTTCGTCTGTCTGTCTCGTTCTCTCCATCGCTCTCAGTCTCGGACCTGATCCACGATCACATGTAACCCCCTCATCCATTGTCATCCTCTCTTTACATGTATTCTCTCACTCCGTCACACAACACCCCCTGGGACTTCATCCCCGTAAATAGCTCTTCTATATCAGGAAGGTCCTGTAGCAGTTGTCACTGAGTTTCTCCTGTCCGTCCGCACGTCAGCCCGTTTCCACTCACACTCATCCGTGTGCAGTGTGCCAGACATCCTCCAAACACTCATCCCTTCCTGTCCCTTAGGAGACGCGTGTCGGGTTTTCAGTGAACCAATGAGAGTCAAGAGGTCAAGTGTTGGCCCGGCAACTGTCCACCTTCCCTTGAGCAAAGCGCTTAACACGAATGTCTCCGGAGGAGGCGTCAACAGTACGCGGACGAGTGTTTTAGGCACGCCGTATCTCACGTTTGATGAGAACTGTTACTCAGCGATGACCGAGAGGCAACAAGTAAACCGCTGTTAAGGAACAGATAACCTCAGATATTCAACAGAGCAAATATGTTAAATGCTCTACAGTGAACCTTCAGCCAGAAGAAAAGGAAGAGAGACGAGCTAAGCTTTCCTATCGGCAGCATCTGGCCGTGCTCCATTCTAAGCCTCGACTGATCATTTGATGCAATGATAGAAGACTTCTCCTTGTGACGAAGGTTTAATACCAAAATGTGTAAATGTCAAAATGTCCCCCAGCGACACACATAAAGTCCCAGAACCCGGCGAGTGCCAAACCCCAGGAGAGCTTTCAGACCGAGAACCAAATTGACCGCGTCAATCGGAAGCTAGGGGACATGATGAACTGTTTCAACAAACAGACAGAGAGAGAGAAGTCAACAGACAACAGGAATGTGTGAACGCAGGTTTATAGAAAAGAAATAGAGGAATCACTTACACAAACATGACCGCCTGAGCGTTAAATCCTTCAGAGTCCAGGTAGTCTCTCTCTCCCTCTCTCTCCTTCCTTCCTTTCCCCTGAGGCTCGACTTGGGTCTGCCTGATTTAGCGTAAAAACTGCAGCTCACATGAGTGATCCTCCATAAGAAAACGAGATGGAGCGAAAGAAACTACGGCCCCTTGACGTAGGTATGTGGTTCACAACGCGACTATAGCCCATCGTAAACCCAATACACGCCGCACAGAGTTTCCTCTTTTTCTTCCCCGGTTCGAGCCGGAGAGAGAGAAACTAAAGAAGGTAGAAAAGGGAAGGCTGGAGTGGGCGGAACTCGTTTCTTGCTGTGCTCTTACTCCTCTTAAAAGTTTTCCCTCTATCGCGGGCAGCAAAACTTAAACCCCGGGCTTCAGAGCAGTGGAATGTGACAGCAGGAGAGAGGGAAAGAGAAAGAGAGGGAGAGAGAGAGCGTGGGGCCGGGGTAGGCGAGAGAGAGCGTGGGGCATAGGGTGTCCGCCTATAAACCAGAGAACAGTGAACGCAGAGACAGAGAGAGAGAGTGTGTGTGTGTGTGAGAGAGAGAGTGTGTGTGTGTGTGAGAGAGAGAGTGAAAGACAGAGCGGATTGGGGGAAATCGGCATTCAGAGACAGGAAATTACCAGAGAATTTCATTCAGCTGAGATTTGGGAATCTGGTAATGCTCGACTGTCCAGGACTACCTTGAAAATTACTGCCCAGACTCGATATCCGTCTCCCCCTGTTTCCCCAACTCTCTCCCCTCCCCTATCCCCCTCTCTCTCCCCCTTTTCTCTCCCTCCCTAAACCACAGACGGGAAACTAAAACAAGCCATGCTTGTAAATAATTAGTGTGACCAGAGAACTAAAACACGTCTCACACACCCAGGCACCCGGTGGGTATGCAAACACCACGTAGCTCCAAAACAGCGTTACAGAACACCTGTATGTAGAACACCTGCAGGTAGAACCGTATCAGCATGCTGGCCTGTTATTATCTGTCACCGGTGTACCTGACAATCCGGCCCGACGAGATGACGTTCACAACCACACGCATGGCAAATCCCTGCATGTTCCTTTAGTCCGGTTTCTAAAGCTTCCAAGACCAACACAATGGCTTGGCGGGAACAACGGCCAGAGTTCCTGCCTCACTAGAGGAAAGCCAACTCTAATTAAACCGTTCAAACGGAGAGAAGGACGTGGAACCGTGACAAAGGGAAGAACACAACCCCGCGCTCGCTCTGGTTGCCACCGGAATCATCCGTCCCCAAAATCACGATCCAGCCGGTCTTTTGTGGAAACAGACAGTAGGGGCCCGTAGCCCAACAGAGCGCTCCGAACCACTTTGATAAATAATCCTAATGACCCAACGACCATCCTTCATTTTTCGTTTTCTCCAAGCAGCGAAGTTCATACAATGTAAACAATGTTCTTATTGAATGCTGCCCCGTTCTTTGTCCCTCGGTGCAGCCGATAGTTATATAAAACTCCCAGAGGGAGGTTTGTTGGGGTCATTGGGGTGCCAGGACAGTAAAAGGCTTTAAGCAGACGTTTAACTAGGATCAGCCAGAGCTCCAAAGTGGACCAGCGGTCGAGCTTGGTGCTTCAACCGGAAAACCTGTTCGAAAGTTTCTGGGGTGACGTGGAGAACGAAAAGCGCTGGACCCCAGATTCTGGAACCGTTGCAGTGCTCTGATGTCACAAGCAGGAAGTGCAGCCTGGATAAGGTCTAGCTCCACGTCCACAAAACAAATATTGTTTTCAACGGTGATAAAGAAGAGCAACTCTATCTTGTCACGGTTGAGCTTGAGGGAAAGGGCCGACATCTAACCTGGGTTTCAGACAGTGAAAAACTATTTCAACACGGATCCTCTCAGTGTCACCTGGTAGGAGACGTAAACGTGGCGCCTGAAATGCCTTGACACGAGAGATTGGAAGATCTGATGGTCCACGCTGGATGAAAATATTGGTGCAATTCTCACATGGGTTCAGCAGAAATAATGATGTACTGACTGCTGTCAGTTACTATGGATACGGGCTACATTCCTGGTTTATGTGTATAGTTATAAAAACCGTGTTGGTAGTTCAGCTGAACAGATCAGAAAGTGTACTGAATGTACCGTAACAAAACAAGCTCTATGCTTACAATTGAACAGATGGTACTATATGCAACATGACATTATTCACAACTGATAACAGATTTACAGAGTTGATACCAACAAACAGTTGTGAATGGAACTATGGTTGGCGTGGAAACAAGTGGACAGTGTTCATGGGTGAAGAACGGTCTCCATTTTGGAATTTAACTTAAGGGTTTGGTGTGTATTGCTCAGGACCGGTTTTAACGTAAATCCTTACGTTAAGAAAACAGGTCAAAGATGAAGAGATAGAGAGTGAGACAAAGGGAGATAAAGGGATGGGGTGGAGATAGAGAAATATTAGCAGTTATACACAAAAGACTACAGCTCAACCTGAATGTCCACCAGGAACCAAACTCTGATCCCATATCAGGTCAAATTAAATCTGCAAAAGCTCATAGAGTGTGTGTTTGTGTGTGTCTGTGTGTGTCTGTGTGCATGTCCTTGTGTCGTTCTCTTATTCTGTGTGCATGTGTGTCTGTGTGTCAGTGTGCATGTCCTTGTGTCGTTCTCTTATTCTGTGTGTGTGTGTGTGTCTCTGTGAATCAGTGTGCATGTCCTTGTGTCGTTCTGTTATTCTGTGTGTGTGTGTGTCTGTGTGCATGTCCTTGTGTCGTTCTGTTATTCTGTGTGTGTGTGTCTCTGTGTGTCTGTGTCTCTGTGTGTCTGTGTGTGTCTCTCTGTGTGTCTGTGTGTGTCTGTGTGTGTGTGTGCATGTCCTTGTATCGTTCTGTTATTCTGTGTGTGTGTGTGTGTGTGTGACTGGGGCAGAGGTCAGCTGAATACACACTCTGACCAAGCACAATCCTCAGACCGGCTGGCATCAGCAAATTACCACGGCAACCACACACCTGCCTGCCCATCAAACAAGGCCAAAACACCACCACCAATCAGACAGAGCCACACTGAATTGAAAACACCACAACCAATCAAAAAGAGGCACACTAAACTGAATTCATCACGGACCAATCAGTTAGAGCCACACTGAATTGAAATCAGCAGGAATTACAATCAGATCCAGTTCAACAGATCAAACCCATAGAGTTCAGCATTTGGGATAGGATGAGGGGACACAGACTTGTTATTCACTTCCCCACCCTATTAGTTATACTGGATGTGTGTGTGTGTGTGTGTGTGTGTGTGAGTGTGTGTGTCTGAGTGTTTGTGTGTCTGAGTGTTTGTGTGTCTGAGTGTTTGTGTGTCTGAGTGTTTGTGTGTGTGTGTGAGAGCCTGCCTGTAATGCAGGTCTGTGTGTATGTCACATATGTGACACACAAGGCCGGAAGGAGGATACAGAGGCAGGGACTGAGTAATTACTGTCAGCAGCTGAAAACACACACCCACACACACACACACACACACACACACACTGGAGCCAAAATAAACATCTCCCCTGCAGTCTCTTACTATGCTGATGTCATGGATGTGTGTGTGTTGGGGGTTTGGGTCTGTACTGCAGACACACGCACACACACACACACACACACACACACACGACTCCCTAACTAGCCCTGAGCACTTATTTTCCTTCAGGCATTAAATCCCCACTGACTCACCAAGATAAAGACTCTATTTAAACTTCTCAACTTCCCCCTCTCGCGCACACACACACACACTCACACACACACACACACACACACACACACACACACACACACACACACAGACACACACAGACACACACATTCAGACACACATGCACTAACAGCTCCTCTGGACGACAGAACAACCCTCTTTGAAGACAGGATGTTCGTACAGGTGAAAGGCATGTCAAAGATTAATTACTGCCGCACTTATCCGTCTGGGATGAGACAGGAGGGTGGAAGGGTGGTTAGGGGGAGAAAAGGGGTGGGAAAGGGAGCATTTGGAGACGTGGAGCACAGATCCAACCCTAAACCAAACCTTTACTTACTTAAACATAAACTGTCCGAACTTCACCCTATTGGGGCTCAATCTGAGAAGTTGAACAATTGTGTCAGAGACAGAGTGTTAAATCTAATCTGTCAGGCCAAAGGACATAATTAAGTCTTTACAAAGTCAAATAGCACCAGTCATTTCCTCAGTTTTTCACATTGGTAGAATCATAGTGAAGACATTTAAACTATGAAATAACACGCGCCTATCAAGTGTCAACCAAACAAGACAAACTACAGATTAAAATAGGTGGAATATTGTAGGTTATTAAAAGCAGCAACCATTTGATGACGGTCACTCTATGTTTTCTGTCAACCAGTTTCATGAAGGAGGAACACACTGACTGAGTAGATGTGTCCAAACTGGTGACATTGTTGTATATACATATAATGTAAAAATATAGTGTTAGAAAATTAAATGGGCTCCATATCAATCCCATCCACCTCCTTTAGATGAAAGAACGTCTCCCTCTAGTGTCCACTTAAGGAAGTGCTGACAAGACGTCATGTGACATTTTTGCTATCTTCTTACCAGGAATCTCACTCACCACAGGTGTAAATGACACTCAGGTACTTCCTGGTCCCGGAGTAACAGGGGTCCCCAAACTCTCGCGTGGTCGCCCGGATGAAACAGCTCTGTTTCCCATGACAACGGGCCGCGATCACCTGGAGAGCCACGTCCGACTGGCAGTCTGAGGGAGGGGGGAGAGAGTGGGAGAAAGGGGGAGAGATAAAACAGGGTTTAGAGAGGGGGAGAGAGAGAGTGGGAGAAAGAGGGAGAGATAAAACAGGGTTTAGAGAAAGGGAGAGAGAGGGGGAGAGAGAGAGTGGGAAAAAGGGGGAGAAATAAAACAGGGTTTAGAGAAAGGGAGAGAGAGGGGGAGAGAGAGTGGGAAAAAGGGGGAGAAATAAAACAGGGTTTAGAGAAAGGGAGAGAGAGTGGGAGAAAGGGGGAGAGAAAGTGGTGGAGAGAAAAGGGAGCAAGAGAAAGTGGGAGAGAGCAAAGACGAAAAGAAGTCATCATCCAAAATGTAAACCAACTCCGTGGTCTTGAGACGACACGTGGCCCAGACAAGTGTTCCGAGGGGCCCGACAGGCTTCAGGATCCTCGTTAACGAACAACACCAACCAGTCACACTCTGTAGACGTAAACAGTAGAGACCCTCCATCTCCAGGAGTGCTGAGACAAAGTAAGGGACATCTCTGCCTCACAAAGACTCTGTCCTCCATCAAAGTTCCCCTTCAGGGGCCCCCTTCCCAGGGACGGCCCGCATGGGCCCCCCGTTATGATGGGAAACCGGATCTCCTGTGGGGGGTGCACTGACACCTGTCGGAGTGATGGATAGGTTGGGTCATACATCACTAAGCCCCTCCTCACACTCACTCACCCCCTTCCCAAATCTCTACTTCCTCCAGGTCCTCCTGGGAAGGATTGACCAATGAGAATTCTTTTATGTCTCTGTCTCTGGGGAGGTTGGACAGATGGATCGGTAGAGGTGGACCTGGTGAACCAACACGTGCCCGTCCGTTCAAATACTAGTCCAGTTGCAGGGAGTACTGTCACATGTGGGAACACGGAAATACACTGGGCTCTCACTCTCTCTGAAGTACATGTCATGTTATAAGGGTCTGGTCATGACACCCCTGTGAGAACCGAGATGTCCCTGTGGGAACCCAGGTGTGAGAACCCAGATGTGGTCATGACACCAACATGTCCATGTGGGAACCCAGGTGTGGTCACCAACATGTCCATGTGGGAACCCAGGTTTGGTCACCAACATGTCCATGTGGGAACCCAGGTTTGGTCACCAACATGTCCATGTGGGAACCCAGGTGTGGTCACCAACATGTTCTTGTGGGAAATACTGCCATTAACCTCTGGTTCTGCATGAACGCTTCTCAGTGGCCATCGACCATAACAGCCTAAACAGACCAAGAGTTTCCTTTTAAGAAACACCACTGGAGTCGAACCCTGTGTGTGTGTGTGTGTGTGCATTCCCCCAGTCCAGGAGAGATGAGGAAGTACAGGCCAGAACTCGCATGTCACCAGACTCGGGACGAATGATGATGGGGGTCACAGGTCAAATAGCCCAAATCAGGAACTAAAGAGCAAAACAGACACCAGTTGAATCCCTCTATTTTTATTGTCTTCTCTTTGAAGTGAGGTCGTCACTGATGGTTAGCAATATCCAGGCTACTTGGAACGGCTCTCTCTCTCTCTCTCTCTCTCTCTCTCTCTCTCTCTCTCTCTCTCTCTCTCTCTCTCTCTCTCTCTCTCTCTCTCTCTCTCTCTCTCTCTCTCTCTCTCTCTCTCTCTCTCTCTCTCTCTCTCTCTCTCTCTCTCTCTCTCTCTCTCTCTCTCTCTCTCTCTCTCTCTCCTCTCTCTCTCTCTCTCTCTCTCTCTCTCTCTCTCTCTCTCTCTCTCTCTCTCTCTCTCTCTCTCTCTCTCTCTCTCTCTCTCTCTCTCTCTCTATATATATATATATATATAGGGGCTGTCCAATGGCTCCCTGCCTGTGTGAGTTCTGCTAATGGGAGCCAGGGAGGTCAACCCCAGGAATGTTCTTTATAATCTGCATAGATCCTCTCTGTGTGTGTGTGTGTGTGTGTAAGTGTTTGAGACAACCTTTGCTCCATATTCAACCCCAAAAACGAAATTCCCCCATATCCCTCCAGAAATCGGGTGTCACATCAGAGACACTGGGGTTAAAGGGCAGCTCATTGGTCTTCATCGGCGGGAAAAAACGAGGAAGCGTCCGACAAACCAAACCTCCAGCTGACCAGCCAATAACCAGAAAACACTCAACTGTCCAGGATACATTTTTAAAGACCCATATGAGTTATTCTCACGACATTAGATCCTTATTTTAGGGGCACATAGTGTTCCTGCACCTTGCCACCCAGCCCCTCAGAGGAGTTCACCTGGAGCGTCTTCTACGAGTGAATACGAGAGAATACCAGCGACTAACACAATCATGCCTGCCTCCCGGAGAATGTACCCGACCTTGCTTTCTTCTAACTGTGCCAAACTTGGCATTCCTAATGTTTTGGCTATGTATTCCATCGACGTATATGATTTAGTGTAGTCGTTCCAAACCTGTTTTAGTTACTGTACCGGTGACCGAATTTGCTCCGCTCTGAGTACCCCTGAGGTACCAGCTCACGTTCATTTAAGTTATAAGACCCACAGACGGGTACGGGAGCACCAATTGGGCGATGTGGAGCCAGTTGGTGGGCAATACATTTTAGAACAGATCTTGTGAAGGTCTGCTGGCACTGATCTATCAGCAGTCTCCAGAGCTTTGACAGGTCTGGATGATGTCACACCTCTGGCACTGGGTTGTTTCCTTTGGCATCCGCCCGACACAGACGGGGCGAAGAGAGAGCGACGCAAACCAACGCCTGAACACTGTGTCCCAAAGCTGGATACAACAACACACACCTTTCCTGGAAGCTCCAAGACAATAGGATGAAAAACACGTAAGCTGTAGCAGCATGAGTCATACTGGAAAATATTGTTCTTATTAAACACATACACACGCCTACTGCATATTAAACACATGCACATGCCTACTGCATATGAAACACATGCACACGCCTACTGCATATGAAACACATGCACACGCCTACTGCATATGAAACACATGCACACGCCTACTGCATATTAAACACATGCACACGCCTACTGCATATGAAACACATGCACACGCCTACTGCATATGAAACACATGCACACGCCTACTGCATATTAAACACATGCACACGCCTACTGCATATTAAACACATGCACACGCCTACTGCATATTAAACACATGCACACGCCTACTGCATATTAAACACATGCACACGCCTACTGCATATTAAACACATGCACATGCCTACTGCATATGAAACACATGCACACGCCTACTGCATATGAAACACATGCACCCGCCTACTGCATATGAAACACATGCACACGCCTACTGCATATTAAACACATGCACACGCCTACTGCATATTAAACACATGCACACGCCTACTGCATATTAAACACATGCACACGCCTACTGCATATGAAACACATGCACACGCCTACTGCATATTAAACACATGCACACGCCTACTGCATATTAAACACATGCACACGCCTACTGCATATTAAACACATGCACACGCCTACTGCATATTAAACACATGCACACGCCTACTGCATATTAAACACATGCACACGCCTACTGCATATTAAACACATGCACACGCCTACTGCATATGAAACACATGCACACGCCTACTGCATATGAAACACATGCACACGCCTACTGCATATGAAACACATGCACACGCCTACTGCATATTAAACACATGCACACGCCTACTGCATATGAAACACATGCACACGCCTACTGCATATTAAACACATGCACACGCCTACTGCATATTAAACACATGCACACGCCTACTGCATATTAAACACATGCACACGCCTACTGCATATTAAACACATGCACACGCCTACTGCATATTAAACACATGCACATGCCTACTGCATATTAAACACATTCACACGCCTACTGCATATTAAACACATACACACGCCTACTGCATATTAAACACATGCACACGCCTACTGCATATTAAACACATACACACGCCTACTGCATATTAAACACATATACACGCCTACTGCATATCACACACACACACACACACACACACACGCACACACGCACACACGCACACACGCACACACGCACACACACACACGCACACACGCACACACACACACACACCCTTCTGTGTTAACTGATACCGGAACATCTGTTGAGTCAGAGGGTCAGACAACAATCACGTGAAGCTGAAATATGGACTGTGTGATTCTACTGGGTCTCTCCTGGTCATTTCCTGACATTCAAGAGCCTCGTCACCTCCTGTGTTGTTGCCATGCCAACCCCAGAATGGCCAACTGTTCCCGGAAATAAAGAAATTATGTTTTAGCATGACCTTCCTGTTGCTCCAGGAATATTCCCAGAGAGGAAACATTTTCACGTTTGTTGGATGGTTTCATAGTTACAGGATGCTCAGAGGCTTCGCCTCAGGCCCAACGAGTTATTCATTGGCAATTATTATCACTTAATTCAAGGTTTAAAAGTCTTACAGTTTGTCATTTGACTTCATCCTCAAAATCAACCCCTACAGGACAATTCAAACTCCATGTCGGGGCAAAATTAAATGCAATTTAATTCATAATTTTTGACTCTACAGTAAAAGATAACATGATAATTGTGTGATTTTATATTCAATTCAACATAACAAGAATTGGTTCTAAAGTGACTTTTACTTAAACCCTTAAACACACACACACACACAGAACTAAATCATCTCCCTATATTACTAGCCAACTTCTCCCCTGTGGATGTAGGAGACATTGGATCTGGCGATATTCGCCTGGATGTGTGTGTGTGTGTGTATAGTTTTAAATCCCTATGGGCAAGTTAACATCCACACTAATAATAATTCGATTTGAATCTGAATTGCATTAGTCATATAAACATCTGACTGTGCCTGAGGCTGTAAACACACGCCGATTTAAACACCTGGTTCTCTAAGCAACTGTTTGAATTATTACCACTTTAATCAGCATTACAGCTGTTTGATCAGCAGATGATTCCTAGCCAGATGATTCCTAGCCAGTGGGACAGGCCCAGTGAGTCCCAGCTGATTGATCAGCAGATGATTCCTAGCCAGATGATTCCTAGCCAGATGATTCCTAGCCAGTGGGACAGGCCCAGTGAGTCCCAGCTGATTGATCAGCAGATGATTCCTAGCCAGATGATTCCTAGCCAGTGGGACAGGCCCAGTGAGTCCCAGCTGATTGATCAGCAGATGATTCCTAGCCAGATGATTCCTAGCCAGATGATTCCTAGCCAGTGGGACAGGCCCAGTGAGTCCCAGCTGATTGATCAGCAGATGATTCCTAGCCAGATGATTCCTAGCCAGTGAAACAGGCCCAGTGAGTCCCAGCAGGTAACCTAATGGCAGCCTCATCTGAGCATTAAAACACTTCTGTCAAACTATTATATTAATCAGCCTATCCACTATAATCCGGAAATCTGAGCTATGAAACACAAATCCTACAAGCATTTTAAACCTCATGAACACAATACCACTGTACACACAGTGTGACTGATCACTTTGTGAACTTCAATGGTCCAAGACCAGGTTAAGTGTTTAGTCAGACGTAGGATAGAATGCAGAGAGAGGGAGATCTGGATCCCAATCAGTTTACACTGTTATTTATCATTAAGCCAAAGCTCAGCCCATTGATCATCCTCTAGCCCTCATCCTCCAGCCCTCGTCCTCCAGCCCTCATCCTCTAGCCCTCATCCTCTTGCCCTCATCCTCTTGCCCTCATCCTCTAGCCCTCATCCTCTTGCCCTCATCCTCTAGCCCTCATCCTCTAGCCCTCATCCCCTTGCCCTCATCCCCTTGCCCTCATCCCCTTGCCCTCATCCTCTAGCCCTCATCCTCTAGCCCTCATCCTCTAGCCCTCATCCTCTAGCCCTCATCCTCTAGCCCTCATCCTCTAGCCCTCATCCTCTAGCCCTCATCCTCTAGCCCTCATCCTCTAGCCCTCATCCTCTAGCCCTCATCCTCTAGCCCTCATCCTCTAGCCCTCGTCCTCCAGCCCTCGTCCTCCAGCCCTCATCCTCTAGCCCTCATCCTCTAGCCCTCATCCTCTAGCCCTCATCCTCTAGCCATCATCCTCTAGCCATCATCCTCTAGCCCTCATCCTCTAACCATCATCCTCTAGCCCTCATCCTC
The DNA here is from genome assembly GCA_029465975.1 of Dallia pectoralis. NCBI lineage: Eukaryota > Metazoa > Chordata > Actinopteri > Esociformes > Umbridae > Dallia > Dallia pectoralis. The sequence continues at coordinate 3,471,560 of CM055758.1, forward strand.
TAGCCCTCATCCTCCAGCCCTCATCCTCCAGCCCTCATCCTCCAGCCCTCATGTAATGTAGAGAAACATCATTGCTCACAGGTTGGGTCATGGGAGGATGACTGGAGGGGTGTGGGGGTGACTGCTGATAACGTGTTTGAGGGCACTGGTCATACCTACGGTAGGCGCCCTCCTGCTGTGCTGCACTGGACACTCCAGGGTCCCCTGCTGGGTCCGACCGAACATGGCCGAGTAGATGGCAACCTGCATCCCCCGTTTACAGCTGAGCTTCATCCTCTCCTCTTCACAGGCAACCTTACTCTTATACCCACCTGCAGGGGGGAGAGGGGGGGAGAAGGGGGGTGAGAGTTGATCATCTTCTAGCAAGGGAACGTGTCCAGTTCTGGGTAAATTAGATGGTAAGCAAACAATCAGCTTGTGGGGTGCTCCCAGTCAGCTTGTGGGGTGCTCCCTGTCAGCTTGTGGGGTGCTCCCTGTCAGCTTGTGGGGTGCTCCCTGTCAGCTTGTGGGGTGCTCCCTGTCAGCTTGTGGGGTGCTCCCTGTCAGCTTGTGGGGTGCTCCCAGTCAGCTTGAAGACTCAAAGAGACTCAAGTCATGTCCCCAGGATGATAAGTGTTTGTTGTGTGTGTGTATGTGTGAGTTTGTGTGTGTGTGTGTGTATGTGTGTGTGTGTGTATGTGTGAGTGTATGTGTGTGTGTGGGTGTGTGTGTGTATGTGTGTGTGTGTGTGTATGTGTGTGTGTGTGATGAGGGACTTACTTGGCCTACATTTGTACCAGACAATGAGGTATTTTCTGCTGCTGGGACACGGGTCGGTTCCGAAGAGACGACTGTTGACAAGAACCTGACAGCTCCTCCTGTCCTGGCACTCGTCCAACATTTTCTACCATCGAAAAAAGAGAGAGAGAGTCGGGAGAAGTGGACAAGAAAGAGAGAGTGAGAGAGAAAGAGATAAAACAAGTGTTGGTGAAACTGGCAGCACACAAACCTGAGACCACTTCAAAAACCCTCACCGCTCCCTCCTCCTCCCCACCTCCTCCCCCCCACCTCCTACCAAGCCATGGGAACTGTAGCCAGGTTCCAAAGAAGCTCCAGTCCCGTCCTTATCTCAGGTTTCACAGTCTTACATACATCCTTCTTCTCCTTGTTGTTGACATTCCACAACAAGGAATACCGGAATTCTTCCCGGCCCGGAAGTTTTAAAAAAGGCCATCAGTTCATTACACGTTTTCCGAGAATGCATCTCGCTATTGATGTGGGCCACCCTCGGGTTGGTAGTAGACAATTTAGGATTCACCACAAAGTGCCGTGCTGTGAAATGCGGTCTGGAAGCTGGTGCCCGCCCGGCCGCCCCGCAGGCAAAGCTGGCATACGAGCGGTGACTTCCCAAGCAACCGCGGGGCGTAGAAGGAAACCTCCCAGCGGGCTGCTGTCGTGTGCTGCCAGGTCGTAAATCCCCAGCTCAGTTATCACACTATTTATCGTGTGTGGTCACGCCTCATTAAAGAGGTAGAAATAGATCGAGGTGTGTGATCATGACACAATGAGTCTGCCTGTCTGCACACACATTCCAGTTCACACTGTTACACTTCGAAGGGTGTCATTGTCATTTTCAGACGAGGTCCAACCCAAGTCTTGCTTCCATTTTTAACCCAACTGCTCTGAATTCCTGCCACATTGAGGTCCCGAGGAGCGTTTATGATTATCGGCCGGGCTCACGTTGGATTGGAACTATTTACCTACGTCAGCTGGTTCCTGGCTTAACACTTCAGTGAGGTTGTAACAGGTGCAGTGAGGTTGTAACAGGCGCAGTGAGGTTGTAACAGGCGCAGTGAGGTTGTAACAGGCGCAGTGAGGTTGTAACAGGCGCTGTGAGCTTGTAACAGGCGCAGTGAGCTTGTAACAGGCGCAGTGAGCTTGTAACAGGCGCAGTGAGCTTGTAACAGGCGCAGTGAGCTTGTAACAGGCGCAGTGAGCTTGTAACAGGCGCAGTGAGGTTGTAACAGGCGCAGTGAGGTTGTAACAGGCGCAGTGAGGTTGTAACAGGCGCAGTGAGGTTGTAACAGGCGCAGTGAGGTTGTAACAAGGGCAGTGAGGTTGTAACAGGTGCAGTGAGGTTGTAACAGGTGCAGTGAGGTTATAACAGGTGCAGTGAGGTTGTAACAGGTTTAGTGAGGTTGTAACAGGTGCAGTGAGGTTGTAACAGGTGCAGTGAGGTTGTAACAGGCGCAGTGAGGTTGTAACAGGCGCAGTGAGGTTGTAACAGGTGCAGTGAGGTTGTAACAGGTGCAGTGAGGTTGTAACAGGTGCAGTGAGGTTGTAACAGGTGCAGTGAGGTTGTAACAGGTGCAGTGAGGTTGTAACAGGTGCAGTGGGGTTGTAACAGGCGCAGTGGGGTTGTAAAAGGTGCAGTGAGGTTGTAAAAGGTGCAGTGAGGTTGTAAAAGGTGCAGTGAGGTTGTAACAGGTGCAGTGAGGTTATAACAGGTGCATTGAGGTTGTAACAGGTGCAGTGAGGTTGTAACAGGTGCAGTGAGGTTGTAACAGGTGCAGTGAGGTTGTAACAGGTGCAGTGAGGTTGTAACAGGTGCAGTGAGGTTGTAACAGGTGCAGTGAGGTTGTAACAGGTGCAGTGAGGTTGTAACAGGTGCAGTGAGGTTGTAACAGGTGCAGTGAGGTTGTAACAGGTGCAGTGAGGTTGTAACAGGTGCAGTGAGGTTGTAACAGGTGCAGTGAGGTTTATAATGGTGCAAAACCTCACAACCTCAACAAAATAACCAATCAATAGATGAATACCGGTAGATATGTGAATAGACAGATGTCTGAATTATTGTCTTTTCCAATTATACAAATGTACACAGGAATGCCAGCACGGGAACCTCCTGACCCACCCCACATTCTGCTCGAGGGAAGGGACCAGCCCAGAGAGCTCATGGGGCGTGAAGAAGAAAACAGCAGAACAAATAAACTGGTGGCATGATATGTCGTTTGTCCTCTGTATCTACATCTGAGCACTTGTGATAATTAGTGAGCCATTTAGAGGGATACGGGGAAGTAGAACAGTGGAGTACGTTGGTACCCAAACACAAAAGGAGGCCTTTGGCCCCAAATCACACCCCCAATCAATTCAACATGGGATGTTGTGGTAGAGCCCATTAAAACAGCTTCGTGTAGCAAGTCTGGCTGGGTCTGCCTCTCCCTTTATTCCCCTTAAAGCGTGTAATTTGCCGGAAAACATCCTCGCACAAAGAATTACGCAACCGGTAGCAACGGTGGCAAACCTGGCATCAGTGGCAACACTGGCGCGGGCAGGGGTTTATCCCCTCTGGGTGCTGAGTGAGCAAAGGCTATTTACTTTGTCAGGGTTTCTCAGGCGGCTTTAGATGCCAAACAATGACAGGCTCTGTTGAGACAGTGAGATGCTGAGAAGAATGTTGAAGATGAGAGTAAGAGAAAAGGAGGATCCAGAGGAGGGGGAGGGGTTAGTATGCTGATTGGGGAGGTGCATGGGAAAGAGAAAAGGAGGATCCAGAGGAGGGGGAGGGGTTAGTATGCTGATTGGGGAGGTGCATGGGAAAGAGAAAAGGAGGATCCAGAGGAGGGGAAGGGGGTTAGTATGCTGATTGGGGAGGTACATGGAAAAGAAAAGGAGGATCCAGAGGAGGGGAGGGGTTAGTATGCTGATTGGGGGGGGGCATGGGAAAGAGAAAAGGAGGATCCAGAGGAGGGGGAGGGGTTAGTATGCTGATTGGGGAGGTGCATGGGAAAGAGAAAAGGAGGATCCAGAGGAGGGGGAGGGGTTAGTATGCTGATTGGGGAGGTACATGGGAAAGAGAAAAGGAGGATCCAGAGAAGGGGGAGGGGTTAGTATGCTGATTGGGGAGGTGCATGGGAAAGAGAAAAGGAGGATCCAGAGGAGGGGTTAGTATGCTGATTGGGGAGGTGCATGGGAAAGAGAAAAGGAGGATCCAGAGGAGGGGGAGGGGTTAGTATGCTGATTGGGGAGGTGCATGGGAAAGAGAAAAGGAGGATCCAGAGGAGGGGAGGGGTTAGTATGCTGATTGGGGAGGTGCATGGGAAAGAGAAAAGGAGGATCCAGAGGAGGGGGAGGGGTTAGTATGCTGATTGGGGAGGTGCATGGGAAAGAGAAAAGGAGGATCCAGAGGAGGGGGAGGGGTTAGTATGCTGATTGGGGAGGTGCATGGGAAAGAGAAAAGGAGGATCCAGAGGAGGGGGAGGGGTTAGTATGCTGATTGGGGAGGTGCATGGGAAAGAGAAAAGGAGGATCCAGAGGAGGGGAGGGGTTAGTATGCTGATTGGGGAGGTGCATGGGAAAGAGAAAAGGAGGATCCAGAGGAGGGGAGGGGTTAGTATGCTGATTGGGGAGGTGCATGGGAAAGAGAAAAGGAGGATCCAGAGGAGGGGAGGGGTTAGTATGCTGATTGGGGAGGTACATGGGAAAGAGAAAAGGAGGATCCAGAGGAGGGGAGGGGTTAGTATGCTGATTGGGGAGGTGCATGGGAAAGAGAAAAGGAGGATCCAGAGGAGGGGGAGGGGTTAGTATGCTGATTGGGGAGGTGCATGGGAAAGAGAAAAGGAGGATCCAGAGGAGGGGGAGGGGTTAGTATGCTGATTGGGGAGGTACATGGGAAAGAGAAAAGGAGGATCCAGAGGAGGGGAGGGGTTAGTATGCTGATTGGGGAGGTGCATGGGAAAGAGAAAAGGAGGATCCAGAGGAGGGGGAGGGGTTAGTATGCTGATTGGGGAGGTACATGGGAAAGAGAAAAGGAGGATCCAGAGGAGGGGGAGGGGTTAGTATGCTGATTGGGGAGGTGCATGGGAAAGAGAAAAGGAGGATCCAGAGGAGGGGGAGGGGTTAGTATGCTGATTGGGGAGGTGCATGGGAAAGAGAAAAGGAGGATCCAGAGGAGGGGGAGGGGTTAGTATGCTGATTGGGGAGGTGCATGGGAAAGAGAAAAGGAGGATCCAGAGGAGGGGGAGGGGTTAGTATGCTGATTGGGGAGGTGCATGGGAAAGAGAAAAGGAGGATCCAGAGGAGGGGGAGGGGTTAGTATGCTGATTGGGGAGGTGCATGGGAAAGAGAAAAGGAGGATCCAGAGGAGGGGGAGGGGTTAGTATGCTGATTGGGGAGGTGCATGGGAAAGAGAAAAGGAGGATCCAGAGGAGGGGGAGGGGTTAGTATGCTGATTGGGGAGGTGCATGGGAAAGAGAAAAGGAGGATCCAGAGGAGGGGGAGGGGTTAGTATGCTGATTGGGGAGGTACATGGGAAAGAGAAAAGGAGGATCCAGAGAAGGGGGGAGGGGTTAGTATGCTGATTGGGGAGGTGCATGGGAAAGAGAAAAGGAGGATCCAGAGGAGGGGGAGGGGTTAGTATGCTGATTGGGGAGGTACATGGGAAAGAGAAAAGGAGGATCCAGAGGAGGGGGAGGGGTTAGTATGCTGATTGGGGAGGTGCATGGGAAAGAGAAAAGGAGGATCCAGAGGAGGGGAGGGGTTAGTATGCTGATTGGGGAGGTGCATGGGAAAGAGAAAAGGAGGATCCAGAGGAGGGGGAGGGGTTAGTATGCTGATTGGGGAGGTGCATGGGAAAGAGAAAAGGAGGATCCAGAGGAGGGGGAGGGGTTAGTATGCTGATTGGGGAGGTGCATGGGAAAGAGAAAAGGAGGATCCAGAGGAGGGGGAGGGGTTAGTATGCTGATTGGGGAGGTGCATGGGAAAGAGAAAAGGAGGATCCAGAGGAGGGGGAGGGGTTAGTATGCTGATTGGGGAGGTGCATGGGAAAGAGAAAAGGAGGATCCAGAGGAGGGGGAGGGGTTAGTATGCTGATTGGGGAGGTGCATGGGAAAGAGAAAAGGAGGATCCAGAGGAGGGGTTAGTATGCTGATTGGGGAGGTGCATGGGAAAGAGAAAAGGAGGATCCAGAGGAGGGGGAGGGGTTAGTATGCTGATTGGGGAGGTGCATGGGAAAGAGAAAATCAGGCCAAGCTTTTCTCAAATCCATAGAGCCTGGGTGACTATTTAAGGGGCATGGATCTAGGATATACACCAGGGGTGTCAAACTAAATTTCACCCTGAGCCACATCAGCGTTATGGTGGCCCTCAAAGGGCCCGTTGTGACCGTCAGACTGCATAAATGTAATCGCTCCTGTTACAGTTACCTGTAGTGCAGTGGTCATGTTACAGTTACCTGTAGTGCAGTGGTCATGTTACAGTTACCTGTAGTGCAGTGGTCCTGTTACAGTTACCTGTAGTGCCGTGGTCCTGTTACAGTTACCTGTAGTGCAGTGGTCATGTTACAGTTACCTGTAGTGCAGTGGTCATGTTACAGTTACCTGTAGTGCAGTGGTCATGTTACAGTTACCTGTAGTGCAGTGGTCATGTTACAGTTACCTGTAGTGCAGTGGTCATGTTACAGTTACCTGTAGTGCAGTGGTCATGTTACAGTTACCTGTAGTGCCGTGGTCATGTTACAGTTACCTGTAGTGCAGTGGTCATGTTACAGTTACCTGTAGTGCCGTGGTCATGTTACAGTTACCTGTAGTGCAGTGATCACTGATCATGTTACAGTTACCTGTAGTGCAGTGGTCATGTTACAGTTACCTGTAGTGCAGTGGTCATGTTACAGTTACCTGTAGTGCAGTGATCATGTTACAGTTACCTGTAGTGCAGTGATCATGTTACAGTTACCTGTAGTGCAGTGATCATGTTACAGTTACCTGTAGTGCAGTGATCATGTTACAGTTACCTGTAGTGCAGTGATCACTGATCATGTTACAGTTACCTGTAGTGCAGTGGTCATGTTACAGTTACCTGTAGTGCAGTGGTCATGTTACAGTTACCTGTAGTGCAGTGATCATGTTACAGTTACCTGTAGTGCAGTGGTCATGTTACAGTTACCTGTAGTCCAGTGGTCATGTTACAGTTACCTGTAGTGCAGTGGTCATGTTACAGTTACCTGTAGTGCAGTGGTCATGTTACAGGTACCTGTAGTGCAGTGATCATGTTACAGGTACCTGTAGTGCAGTGGTCATGTTACAGGTACCTGTAGTGCAGTGATCATGTTACAGTTACCTGTAGTGCAGTGGTCATGTTACAGTTACCTGTAGTGCAGTGATCATGTTACAGTTACCTGTAGTGCAGTGGTCATGTTACATTTACCTGTATTGCAGTGGTCATGTTACAGTTACCTGTAGTGCAGTGGTCATTTTACAGTTACCTGTAGTGCAGTGATCATGTTACAGTTACCTGTAGTGCAGTGATCATGTTACAGTTACCTGTAGTGCAGTGGTCATGTTACAGTTACCTGTATTGCAGTGGTCATGTTACAGTTACCTGTATTGCAGTGGTCATTTTACAGTTACCTGTAGTGCAGTGGTCATTTTACAGTGTGTATCATCCTCCAGCCGTGTCCCCATAACACTGTGTCTCTGGTAGGAGGGGCACTGCTGGTGGTGGGAGGGGCTTTTCCTGCCGTAGAACGCCGACTGGACCGCGATGGTGGTACGTGGTGGGCAGCGAACTGACAGGAAGTCGCCGTCACATGCCTGTTCGGTGTAGTTCTTCAGCACTTTGGACAGGTAACCTGGGTGACGAGGAGAACACCATGGTAACTGACAGTTACAGCTGCACACCTGTACGCAGTTAGATGTTCCAGGACGGAACCAAAAGCCTTTATAACATCAATCTAATGTCTGGGGAGCTATGCTATTCTCAGTGCATACTGAGATCTGACAGTCCGAGCTGAAACGTCCCATAACACCTACGGATACATAATGAATAGGAGATAATTCACTATAACCGCTCAACCAATGGCAGGTGTTGTTCTTCAGAACGTTCCCATGGATACCAGAGGGTGTGTTCTGTCCTGGTAGACTTCTGACTACCTGTGGTACGCAGCTGCAGAAGGTTAATCAGTAGCATTGAAGAGGAACCGAAAAAAACACACTAGACAATAAGTCAATCAGCTATGCCAATCTGACTCTGACACACACACACACACACACACACACACAAAGATTTCCTTTGTGTCTCCTGGGTAGGACTACCGTAGGAGACACATTCCTGTCCCTCATGATAAGCCTACATTGCATGGTATTGATGTCATACTTTAGAGAGGCTGTAACCTGTAGCAAGTTGGGCTAACACTTTTTGTTTTGGCTCATCAACACGCTCTACGGACTGTGAAAACACACACAGAGACACCCCTGGGGGAGTGAACGTAAACAGGCCTGCATCTCCTGAGTAGGAACCTTCAGTGGAAGATCCCAGTTTCAATGGTCCATGGTGTTACACATGAACAGACTTGACAAATGAGCGCCTATGAAAGAAAAACACTAAACATTGCTCGAGGCGCACACCAACACCAAAAATAAACAAAACGTCTGAAAGCCTATTCAACAAATACCTAAACTTGACACAGTTTTGTGTCCCGTAAGACTCACTCCTCTATGAGGCTGTCCCAATGCTTTGAGACTTTACCCGTGTTCAAAAAATACTTAAAATGGCGTCGTTTAGAGCGCAGAGCAATTTTTTTATTACATCCTACAAAACGCAATTAGCTAGTTGGAAAACATGTTTTTTTATGTTGTTCATGAAAACACAGGCCAAAGTTGTCCTTCGAAATGCTTAAGCCAATTCCACTGCTAGCCGGCATTCCCTGGCATTCACATTGACAGATTCCCGTCATTGTTGTCAGTCAGTCAGTCAGTGAAAATGACTTCCATCACAAAGCACAGACACCATTAACATTCCTGCCTGCCTGTGAGGAGGGTGAAGATTGATCCGAGCACTCTCTCCTTTTCCATCTTTTTTGTTTCATTTCCCTTTTGTCATTTATTCTTCCCTTGTTGTATTTGCTTTTTACGTACCGTGTCTTTTTTTAGTTCGTTCTTTCCGGAACTTGTCAGCCAAATGACTGACAGCTGTTAGGGGGCTATTCTGGAAAAATGTCCTCAGGACAAACAGTAGCTACTTGGGGTGTAACCGTACAGCTTCTGAATCTGGCACACGCACAATGACGGCCAATTAAGACTTGGGTAGTGATGTGACGCGTGGCTGTCTGGTATTGTTTTGCAATAAAAAAAAAATGAATCGCAAAAGTCACTCAAGTAAAGAAGCTAACAGCAAAGGATAATATAATATAACTACCACGTGAAACGAAAGCGCAAATTCTAAATTCAATGGAAAAAAGCATTGTGCCTGTTTAGACCTCGCTACTTCAGTTGCTAAGTTACGAACGATCCGTCTCCGGGGGTTCCACACGGGATATTTGGTGGGGAGCACTTCCTGTGTCCTGCGAATTAAAGCACAGCTGTTTGGTGTTAGTTTATCACCGGGGCATAGTTTGTAATTAGCAGCACTACACCTACAAGGATTGTGACAAGTGCTTTGCAAACACAACTTGTACAAGGAAGTAGGAATTGTGCCAATACACAATGACACACATATATACACATACACACACACACACACACACACACACAAACACGCCAAACGTTTTGTTAATTTCATGATGACCTCTAACAACGCAGTATTTCCATATAAAGGTCATTCAACTCCCACAGCTAATAGTCAACATGGGGGATATAAAGGCGTTGGGAACCTAGTCAGGACTGGTCTGGCATTGTTGTAGTAACGCTGCCTTATCTGTGCAGCTTCAAACTATTTCACCTGCAAGCGTAGGCTCCTTTATATGCTATGCCACACACACACCTGAGGCCACACACACACACACCTGAGGCCACACACACACACCTGAGGCCACACACACACACCTGAGGCCACACACGCACACCTGAGGCCACACACGCACACCTGAGGCCACACACGCACACCTGAGGCCACACACACACACCTGAGGCCACACACACACACACCCACACCTGAGGCCACACACACACACACCTGAGGCCACACCAGGTCCCGACACCTCCTGACCAGATCCCGACCCCTTCTGACCAGGTCCCGACCCCTCCTGACCAGATCCTGACCAGATCCCGACCCCTTCTAACCAGGTCCCGACACCTCCTGACCAGGTCCCGACCCCTCCTGACCAGGTCCCGACCCCTCCTGACCCCCTCCTAATCCAGGTCCCGACCCCCTCCTGACCAGGTCCCGACCCCCTCCTGACCAGGTCCCGACCCCCTCCTGACCAGGTCCTGACCCCCTCAGCTTCAGGGATGCTTTTGGAAGCCTGACGTAATATGTTGGCTGTTGTTTAGCTTCAGATGCACTTCTATTAATATCTGTTGTGATTGTTCTACTGTATATTTGAGGTATTTAAATACGTATTAATTTCCTTCAGGGACAAAGCTACATTTTACTTTGTTATCTACGACAGCATTAACAAACCACCTATCTGGTTAAAGTGACAGAATCAGCCAGTGTTGCTGAAGATCTTGAAACCTGACCGAGACGCGGGCATAAGGAAGGCCTACCTGGGCCAAACTCAACCACTGGGTTAGTCTTTGTAGTGGATCTATGGCAACACTCCGAGAGAACATGTGCCCTGTACTGCCTGCCCTCCCTCTGGCCAATCAGATGCTTACCATGCGGAAACTAGAGCAAATAACAAGTGACGAGAGAGATGGAGAAAACCGAGAAATTAAATAAGAAAGGAAGGACACATTCAAAAAGTAAGACGAACTTTTGAGAATATATTAATAACCCTTTCGACAAATCTAGTAAAAACTTTGCCATTTCTGGTTAAGAACGTTTGTTATTTTAACAGGTTTTGCTCTGAGTTGTGTCTCTGTATTCAGGGTATATGCAGGAATCTTGAAGTTAATTTTAATACCTTTTCAAGACTTTTTCAAGACTTCTCAATATTTTTTAATACCTCACCGCCACGTCAAGCTGTAACCATTTACATCAGTGATAAAAACTAAAAAGCATTAATATCCAACCCTTTACTGAAAAACAGAACTGAACCGTGCAATTCACAGTGCAAAAAATGTTCAGAAAGTGCACTAACAGCTTTGCTCCTTGCACATCCCTGAGCTAATTAATAATAAAAAGTGCACAGCAATTTTTTATTTTATTAAGGACCTAACCTGTCAAAACAATAAATAATTTATAAAAATAAAGAAAAATACAATTCAGAAAACTTAAAATGATTTGTTTGAACCTCAGAACTTATTCTCTACACTACACTCAGAGACGTACACGGTCACAAAACTCTCACTCACAAACGCACACACAAACTATCTGCATCAAGGACTCCAACGTGTTTCCGTTTAAAGTGCTGTATCATCACCGTGGTGCTCCCGTGCCATGTCATGTCGCTTTTGCATATCTTGCAATTAACACACTTTTTATTTATGTATTTACTTATTGTGAAATGCTCCCACACTTTGGATGACTTCGGTCGAACTGATTTTCCCGACCATCAAAACAACGTTGCAGCTCCGCACCGCACTCAACTCAACTGCTTTATCTCCGCGACCGAGTGGGGGTCGCGCGACACACCGTGTCGATAATGAAATTCGTTCCCAGCTTTTATAATTATCGATTTTTATCGATTTTATCGATTCATTGTTGGAGCCCTAAAGTTAACTTACCTAGCCAGAACAGATCTTTATTAATATGACACTTCTCAAAACACACACATAACAGGTTGAAAATGAAATAAATTAAAATATAGTATATAGAGTATATATAATATATAGTACTAAGCAGGTACCTAGATTGAACACGGTCATCTTCCCAGAATCGAATGTGGACATCAAGCTGTTTCGTTTTTGTTGACTGGTTGAGCGACTCGTCAAACATTAACACAAACTGGCCAGCCTTGTTGATGGTGTTGAACATTTCGGTGCGTTGTAATACGCACTGGGAACGCCAGAGCGTACATTGTGCTTTTGAATTTCCGCCCGCCTGCCCGCTCTGGTGATCTCAGAGGCAATTTACGAACGTTTTTTTTAAATAAAATGACTAAATTCACACACTTTTACGATGTTTTTGGGAATGTTGGACAGCTAATTCAGAAAAAATACATTCAATATTTAAGACTTTATAAAGCCGTGATAAGACTTTTTAATACTTTTTAAGGGTCTTAATTTTCCCAAAATTGATTTATCACCTTTTAATACTTTTCAAGACCCCGCGGATACCCTGCAAGGTGACGTCTTAGATGTTTTTCACCCTTTTCAGCCATTTCTAAAGCACCAGTCTCGTAACCACACCCCGAGGGCCTGTTTTAAAGAATCTCCTTCTCCTTGCTTCTTTTTCCTCGCATCTCAGGAGGAGCGTAACCATTGTTCCTCCCCCCTCCCACCTGTTGATTGACACCTCCTTTCACGACTCACTATCAGGCGGGGTTAAGACACCTGTGTAAACCAGACAGCCAACCACGTGTCGCTCCGAGGGACATCCTGGAAAGGTACAGCAGGAGGAAAACAGCTCTCTCTCCCTCTCTCTCTCTCTCTCTCTCTCTCTTCATAATTTTTTTTATCCGTGGCCAGCCACACACTTTCACTAGACTTTTGACTGTTTCTTTATAAAAAGCAGGGAAAGAGTGATAGCTTCTATGAGAGAACAGGGGAACGTATTTGAAACCACACGCAGTGAGGAAACCCCAGTGAACAAAAGCTTCAGATTTGGGCTCTAAACCGACCTCACTACATTCGAAAACAAACAACCAATATTTCCTATGTCAGCTGTACCTTCATCTGTATGAGCCAACTCAACCACGGCTGCTCATGCTGTGTCGAAACGCACACGTTTAACTCCCAAGTCATGTGATCGGAATCAGCCTGTCAGATGGCTCGTTGAATTGTCCCGGCCTCGGCCATAATTGGACTTCCTCCCATTGCCATGTGAGCCACCACCCACCGTGAGAGCCAATCACAACTAACTAAACCTGAGGACCGGAGGCTTGGACGGCAATTAGTTCCTCATTGGCGGTCATGTGACGCCCCCTCGAGCCTTAGAGGGGTCACGTAGGACGGAGATTAGGGAGACGGGGTGTCGTGTTATGTCAACGTGGATACCTAGCTTACACAGGGACTTCCTATTAGGGAATGATTAGATAAAGGCATTCTGGGATATGGATTCATGTTTCTGCCCACACACTGAGTATAAGAGCAGATGGAGAGAGCGAGATGAAGAGTGTGTCAGAAAGAAAGACACAGAGAGTGAGAGAGGAGAGAAAGTGAAAGAGAGAAATGGAGAGATGGAGAGTGATAGTGAGAAAGATTGTGAGATATAATCTACACGACACCTTTATACACCCTCAAAAATCCCAAGTAAAGAATAGGGAGAGACTATATACAATGTCTTGATATGGTTTTCAAAAATAAAATCCAGTATTTTTCATTCATAGATAAATTGTCCTTGAATTGAATTTGCTTTCCTTTTTTCCTCACGGTTTCTGTTTTCCCTGTTTGGACATCATAAAGCCTCCAAATCCCAGTATCCAATCAAAAGTATTGGTTGACAACAACGAACAGCAACACGAATGGCGTCTGCACCCACATTCCATCCTGACATCTTTCCACCCCAACACAACACGGGGCACAGGCCCCCGGCTCTCCCTCCGCTATTCCCGAGGTGTATCAGGGCACGGACAGGAATGTCCTGAGGAATGTTCCCGAGGTATGAGCAAGGGGTGCGGGGGGCCGTTTGACTGCAGCCAGTCGTCTGGGGGAGTGTCTACGGCGGTGGGGATTGCCCCCTCTCTAGGGTCCCTCCGCCCCACTGTCTCCCATTGGAGGATTACTCCCCAGGGGAAAACTATTCTGTAGGCCAAAGCCACGCACTTACAGGGTTAAGACGGAGTGCTACCTCCATTATGGCGCTGCAAAAACCCAACACAATTAGGGATGCATGATATTTGATTTTAAACTCACTTTGGCTGATGCCAAAACCGATACAGATGTAAATACACATTTCCCCCATGATATACACTTTAATTTTAAAGTACTACCTATTACCTTATTAGTCCTTAGGACTGCACTCGTTTTCTAAACATATTATCAAATACGGATGCAATTGCAGCTGCTGTGAGTGTAGGACAGCTTATTTAAGGGTAAAGTCTTCGTCTATCCACTGGGCATTGAGGCTCAACATGCTAACAGGACTCACGCTATATGTCCAAATGTCTGTGGTAAAACTAAGACTAGCTAATGTGACTAGCTAATGTGACTAGCTAATGTGATTAGCTAATGTGACCGGCTAATGTGACCGGCTAATGTGACCTGCTAATGTGACTAGCTAATGTGACTAGCTAATGTGACCGGCTAATGTGACCGGCTAATGTGATTAGCTAATGTGACCGGCTAATGTGACCAGGTTCAGGTAATGCCACATCAGAAAAGTAGCGACGGCTCTAGTTAAAATCCCAAAACTCTACGTTGAAAAGTAGAGTAAGTTTAACCATTTCAATTATTACCGTGAGGAAAAAGCATTGATTTTCTGCTTCATTTAAAATGTGCTTCTATTTAAAACATACAGTTTCAGAATGTGTTTCAGAATATTTACCAAATGCACATCAAAAAAACCTAGTTGTCCGCAGGGGGGAAGAGCAGAAGAAGTAACTCATTGTGATTCAGATAGCATTGATAGTAGAGGCCGTATCTCATGGTGCAGAACGACTAGGTGGAAACAGAAGACGACCTACAATGGAGCCCGAAAGCAGTGATGGTAAAGCAGCAGAAAGCCAGAGACCTCAAGCCCTGACAGGGAGGAGAAAAGGAGTCAAAGGTTCCCAGAGTGGAGGTTGAGAACGGAAGACAGAGTCAGCTCGGGCGGTGTGAAGTGCCGCTGTGACCAAGTGGAGAAAGGGACCTGGGTTTGAAGCCTGAGAGGTAACGGTTGAGGATATAGTTCTGGGAGAGGTAAAAGGAGTGTTGCTCTGATGCAACACAGCCATGAGTCATAGAAAGGGAAGCCAGACGGGAAACTGTCCTGGAGCTTTTGTTGTTAGAGGGATTTTGCTACTCTGGGGATGTAGATGTCAGAAGGAACACAGCCAGGGGGCAAGAACGACTTGATTAGAGAAGTAATTGGGAAGAAAAACATGTCATTGTCGACAGAACACACACATATACATATATATATATTTAGTTAACAAAGATACAAAATGGGATCTGAAAAAAATAAGATACAATTGAAAGAGGTTCTTTATATCCACTTCCCAATTTACTCCACAGAAATAACTTTATATCAGCTAGAGACAACTTGAAAGAAATGTGACTGTCTGGGCGCAGTTATCCTCGACCAGAGCAACAAAACAATGAGAAAGTCCAGTTAATCTGTCTACAGCAAGTCATGCCCAATCAGCAGTTCACAGATTTAGCGTAGGGTTTTACGAAAATTGCTTTTAAGTAGAAGATCCTAACTAGAAAAATATAGTACTAGACTCAATTACATATAAACTGCCAGTAATGCATGTTCCTCTGGAATTTAAACAAGGACATACCATTTATACAAAAGAAAAACCTTCAAAATAACATAAACTACATCCTGATTGTACTAGTTGAAAGGCTAGGGCAGATTTCCAGATTTTTTTCCCGTAAATAGTAAGTATGAATTGATTTACAGGCTTTCATTTCGGTATTTAAGCATTTACAGCCTTACGGCATCGTGAATTAAGCGCTGGTATTTTAAGTAAATTACAGCTGTCGAGCGGCAGCCGTTCAGAAATGCTTTAAAGCAGCTCAAGAGTAAAAGGAAGAATTCCCTTTAAGTGGTCATTACTAAAGAACTCGGAGGTGGTTCCCTGGAAGTTCCCCCCTTAACACAAACCATATTCCGGCCTCTGGCATCACTCTTAAGAGGTCAGGATAGAGAGAGACAAGGATAAAGATTGACTAAGTTGCTGTACGATGGCAGAGCCCACAGAACCCACAAGAGGTGGTATTTTAAAAGCTAGAAGAGCCCTGTGGCTTCAGGCCATAATAGTAATTAGGTTCCACCATAATTCTGTCCTGTGACCACGGAACCATCATCTGCTAAACACCATCACCAAGTTTGATTGTATGAGGTCAACTTTTATAGGTAATGCGTGTGTTAGGGCTGGCATTGATCAACCATGCGAAAGCACAAATCTGTGCACAAACCACGTTGTGGATTATATCAACGTACACAAAGAGTTTTATCAATATGAACGTTTGCTTGAGCAGATAAGCACCTTTCACACAGCCAGTACCTGATTTGGGACAAACGTTTCTTTCACACTACCAGTGTTACCAGAGGTAAACCCGTACACAGGTAAACAGCACAGGGCATCTTGTTGCTATCTGTTACACAGGTAAACAGCATAGGGCATCTTGTTGCTAACCCTTACACAGGCTGACAGGTTTATGGAGTGTGTGTGTGTAGGGTAGGCTCACGTGGAACACTCCTACACACCAGACCATCAGAGAAACACCATTATTTCAATGACACGGAATGACGGAACGTCTATATTGTTCTAGTCTACTGAGACACACCCTGTTCTAGCTTACTGAGATACACCCTGTTCTAGTCTACTGAGACACACCCTGTTCTAGTCTACAGAGCCACACCATGTTCTAGTCTACTGAGACACACCCTGTTCTAGCTTACTGAGACACACCCTGTTCTAGTCTACTGAGACACACCCAGTTCTAGTCTACTGAGAGACAGCAGCCAAATTCCTGAGGGCAAATGTGTTGACCTTGTGTTCAAGCATGAGACATTGACCGAACATCTACACGTGCACCTGCTCTCTAAGCTTCTCTTGGGGCTCTGACGGAGATCTTTAAAGCAGGAGATTGTCATTCAGGCCTCAGATTGGGCCTTGAACATCTGCTGTGGCCCGGGGTGGTATCTCCCTCAGCATGGACGAAGCTCCTGACTGCTCTGCTTAGCAGGACGTGTGGAGGGGGTTCACACATCTCTCATACCAACTCCACCCACGCTCCAAACACAAACAATGGTCTCCCCACTGCTCTCTCTGGGAGCGCGTGCCGGTCCCCCGAAACCCTACCGAGGTTAGAGGTCAGCTGATCTGTTTGGACGAGGGGACACTTTCACTCAGGAGATAGCGGGGGACTTGTGGACGGGTACGGGAGCTCAAAGGGAATATCCGTTCAACTGCTCCCCACTGGCTCCCGTGCCCTTACGTGACCGGGAGGAGTTCAAAGACCCCGGGCGAGAAAAGAAGCGAGAAGAAAAGGAGGAGGAACTTCCATTCAAATGGGGGCGAGTGGGAGGGCCCTGAAAGGCAGAGCTTTGCCGAAGAATTAACGGGCTTATTGCTGAGGAGAACCACACGTGTCAAGGCAGGGAACCATGCCTGCGGGCCGCGAGTCACGATTAGCAACGTCCTCGGTCACACCGGACGTCCTCAACAGCAAAGCACTACTGGAGAAAAGATGAGAAAAACACCAAGTCTCTCTACCTTGACTCCCTGATTGGCTACTACGGAGTTTCTGATCCCCCTGTTTTCTGATTGGCTGATGCGGCTTGTGTCCTTGAAGGACCGTCAGAAGTCTGGGAAGAGCCTGACTCCACAGTGAATTGAAACAGTCTTATCTACTATCTCATCTACGGCCGGTTGGTCTAAGCCAACATGCAGAAATAATATGCACCAGTAGATGTGTGGAGGGATAGAACCCAGGAAAGCAGATGGTATAGATGAGTCATGGTTGTGTAGTGAGGGTGGATGGATGCGTCTGATATCCGTACAGGAAGCCGTAACAGAGTTATGAGGTCCGAGGTCTTCCCCTAGTGGCCCTCTCACATCACTGGGCGGTCATTGCGGAGTACAGCTTGTCAGTTTGACCTCGTCCGACATCTCCCTGGTGCTGAATGTTAAGTTGTAGCATGATGCCTGGTGGGACAGACATCTTAGGGAACCAATGGTGACCCAGTAAGACACCAGTGGGAGGGATCTATCAGCAGTACTCTGCCCTGGGGACACCAAGATTAAGAGCTACAATCCTGTGTTGTGACAGGATACTAGATATACCTCTCCTTCCTTCTCTCTCTCTCTCCTTCCCTCTCTCTCTCCTTCCCTCTCTCTCTCTCCCACTCTCTCCTTCCCTCTCTCTCTCTCCTTCCCTCTCTCTCTCTCCTTCCCTCCTTCCCTCTCCCACTCTCCCTCTCTCCTTCCCTCGCTCTCTCTCTCTCCCCTCTCTCCCTCTGTCCTCCCTCTCTCTCTCCCCTCTCTCTCTCCTCCCCCCCTCTCTCTCTTTCCCCCTCTCTCTCTCTCCTCTCCTTCCCTCTCTCCTTCCCTCTCTCTCCTCCCCCCTCTCTCTCTCCTTCCCTCCTCTCTCTCTCTCCTTCCCTAAACTTGATTTCTCACCTCTGCCCATTCATCTCAACTTACCACCAGAGTTCTATGTCTTCCCTGTCTTCTGGAGGTATTTTCTCTTCCACTCTTTTCTGAACTACCCAGAGGTTGCCACGGGCCATGAGAGAGCCACCAGTAGCCCACTGGTTAGGCTTTGAGGGCTCTGTTGTAGCATGCTGTACGGGAGGGAGACTGTCAGTCTTAACAGGAGGGGGGGGGACAATGCCTCCTTGTTCCGGCTGGCCCACCACCACTGCACTCCTTTTTTCTTCTTCTCTCTCTCTCTCTCACTCTACCCCACTCGCTCTCACTCTACCCCACTCGCTCTCACTCTACCTCTGTCAAGAGAGAAACCCCACAAGATAAATGAAGAGAGAGCACGCTGGTTAAGAACATGTACAAGACTATATTGAGAAAGACGCATGATCTGCTCTTTTATAAGTCACACAAATCAACTCCCAGGAGCCAAGTGGACGGAGGTGGAAGGAGTACCAGCAGCACATGGAGGGGGGGGCATCAAAGCATGGCTAACATTCCCTGAGACTCAGGAGTAAAATAGGTGGGGGGGGGGGCAGTCTGTGTTGAGAGGATAATTTGATAGCCACACGTAAGTGGGGTAGGCGGAACCAGGTAATTGCTGGCTTATTGCCACACCCACACGTCTCGACAACAGTTCTCGCTAAACGTACCACCATATTATGACAACACATTATGACTCAATAGGACGGAGAGGCAAAAATGTTCACTCCCCCCGCCTGGGCAGAGATGATGGGCAGCCTGAGATAAAGACAGTCGTGCTGGAATATGTTTTTCTAAACAGCAGTCTGAGGCAGGAGACCGACCGGCCGACCGGCTCCAATGAGCCCCACTCCCTACTCGTGGGAGCTAGTCTGGGCCGTCACGTTTGTTCCTATGTTTTCCGACAACGGAACTGGTCCTCAGTGGAACCGTATTGGACAGATGTTCGCCATTTAACCTGTGCAGTCTAAAAACCACACCGCGTTCACCTGGAGATCGAGAGCACGTATAGGTGTCACTTGGGCGTCCTCTGGGTTCTCTTGCCTTGTTGTTGGTCGCTCTGCGGCAAGAGATGCAAGCTCCAACACACCAGCACCTCCCAGATTACACCGGCTGGTTCACGGGTTAAATTGTCCGGCCACCATAACAGTCATTACCGTGACAACGCTGTGTCATTATCTAAGTTGTGACCCGATTGGCCGATTGCGGGCGAGAGATTCAGGACGGAAAGGCTTGAAAATAATGGTTACTACGTTTCAGCCGAGGGATGTTTGTTCTCTGTTCTAAGTTTTATCGCATCTTAGTTCTTCTTATTAAATGTCCTCCGTTCTCCCTGTGCTTGTGTCCTGCCTGTTCCTGGAACAGTCATATACAGTCATTTTCCATAATTTCGGGAGTAAATGTACATCTGTCCAACAACTTAAATATAAAAATACAAAATGATCCATGCAAAATGAAAAAATCTTAAACGAATGTTAACTTTGCACTTGGACCTGAATCTTATCAATTCTCTATGAAACGGGCAGAATTCAGGCTGGGTGGTTCTGGGTTAAACTCTGGTACGATCTTTAAAAAAGGGATGATTTTGATTACCAGGCAGGTCATGTGTCTGGCTGATGGTTTGTGTCCTCCTATTCCATTATTTAATTACATCTGTGGCACTAGCCAAATTATCTTACAGGCATCATCTCCATCAGGAAGCCTTCCCTCCCCTCGCATCCCCTGGCAACGTTGACGAAGAGTACTGCAGTTGGAATGGTTTAAGCTACAGGCAAGTTAACAGGCCATTTGCAGAGAACTGAAAAAAGGCATAAGATCGTAATCTCACATGGAGACCGCTGGCTACCTTTCCAGTGGACTTCAGGCTGATGCATTTCAAAAACCACATGAGGCCCAAGACTTTAACAAAGACTAAAGACAACTATACCCTTTTGATAACTGTATTATACATAGTGCAGTAAAATACATTTGACATTAATCTGCACTTAACTATATGCCTTGAAACAAAAAAGTTTCTGTTCCGCATCTACCAAATACTTTACAAAAATGTGTAACCCTAGTCAGCCTACTAAAATAGTTTACATCATTCATCACATTTATGGTTCATTCAGGAATATGTTCAGATAGTTGTGATTCTTCATCCGGTCAGAGTAGTTGTGATTGTGTTTAGGAGAAAAGTAACATCCCATACTCGTCCACACAGCCGCCCACGCTGCTTATCTGAGACGTATTTATGACTTTGGCTCTGTCCCACACAATCCGACTCCATGGGACAAACATAACATTCACAAAACGTCAGTCGCTTTGAAGTTCTTTTTTTTAACTTTTCTTCCTTTTGGTTTGAAAGAATACCAACCTTAAACTACCCAAACCCCCCATACACACCCTTCGTCGTAGCTGCCTTCCTCCTCCCGGCCTAGACAAAACAAGCAGGACGCGCAGGAGAGGATTTGTTTGGACAGAGCTCACCTGGCATTCTAACACAGCAACATAGTAAAAGCCCTCAGGATGGGTAGAGTAGGTGACGTGGGGGAGGGGGGTAGAGGTAGGGAGGTTGGAAGTTAAGGAGCGGGAAGTGGAGGGCTGACAGGGGAGAACCATGGAGGGATGAGGAGTGAACAGTGGAGGGATGAGGGGAGAACAGTGGAGGGATGAGGGGAGAACAGTGGAGGGATGAGGGGAGAACAGTGGAAGGATGAGGGGAGAACAGTGGAGGGATGAGAGGAGAACAGAGGAGGGATGAGAGGAGAACAGTGGAGGGATGAGAGGAGAACAGTGGAAGGATGAGAGGAGAACAGTGGAGGGATGAGGAGAGAACAGTGGAGGGATGAGAGGAGAACAGTGTAGAGATGAGAGGAGAACAGTGGAAGGATGAGAGGAGAACAGTGGAAGGATGAGGGGAGAACAGTGGAGGGATGAGAGGAGAACAGTGGAGGGATGAGGAGAGAACAGTGGAGGGATGAGGAGAGAACAGTGGAGGGATGAGGGGAGAACAGTGGAGGGATGAGGGGAGAACAGTGGAGGGATGAGGGGAGAACAGTGGAGGGATGAGAGGAGAACAGTTGAAGGATGAGAGGAGAACTGTGGAGGGCCAGGGATGGGGAGGCCCAGAAAGAATGATTGTGGGGAGGTGGTGAGAGGGGGAAGGGGCTTACATGATAAGAGGACATGAGACAGCTGCACTCCACCCAGTTCACTTTAAAATCAAAGGAGGATTAAGATATGAGAGGCCTCAAGGCACGCTGGGTAATATGGACCAGTGTGTGGCCGTATGTGTCTGTCTGTCTGTGGGTGCGTGTGTGTGTGTTGGTCTGCGTTTGTAAACTTACTTCTACACCACTACAGGTTAACCAGGAGCTGACACTAGTGAATCCACAGTGGCTCGCAACGTCGTAATGCTGCCCAGTAAAGCAAAAACGTAGCCCAATTTCTTTGCATGTGAGAAGCTTTTTCATAGCCATGAGCGAACATGGGAAATACAAGTATGACCCATGGCTGACCGTCCTGGCAGGACAAACCACAAAGAGTGTCCCCGACACAACCCTAAACAGGCACAAGAAGGTCAGCCTTTGTGTGAGACGCTAAGTTAGCATTTCGGGGCTAACACAACAACAATAGAGAACAAACACGTTTACAAAGAAGAGACGGTCTTGTGAAGAATGTCATACTGCTTTTATGGACTACTTTTGCCAACTCTTGCTACAGCCTGTTCAAATGTCACCTACCTATATCCAGTTATTTCATTTTAAGATTGTCTTTACAGGCATTTAGGCTGTTCTGATTGAGACTTTTGGGAAAGACAGGGGTGAGATATGTTACCCATGATGCAGCAGTACATGTGAACCGGAGGCAGTGCCCTAGACCTATGTTTCCCAACCAGAGGCACGAGGACCCCTGGAGGTACATGGCCTCTCCACAGGGGGTCCTTAAAAACACTCATGACTCACAGTCTTACTAGTGAAATCACCATCAGGGGTCCTTCAGGGTTCCACCGCGCAGAGCAAAATGATGTCTGAGGTACAGTAACTAAAAAAGTTTGGGAACCACTGGACTGAACCAGCGAAGCAGCCCAGGACACCAGCTAAGGGTTCTCAACTGAACATCTGCTTTAATAGCCAAAATGCAACAGACAAAAAAAAGGCCACGATTCGTTGGCCTCCTTTGGGAAGTGTAGATTAAAACACAAAGTGGTGTATTTTGGCCCTCCACCCGACGTCCTCTGTCATCAAGAGCAGAGATAGCCTGGATGGTTGAAGGCAAGACGGATCACCTGCCCTACAGCCACGCACAAACACGCCCACACAGTAAGGATGGTTTGAACTTTGGTGCCCCTGTGACCCTTTAACAGCCATTGACTGGGGTTAAATGGATCTCTCGGCCACAGGTTTACGAGGCACCGAATGAAAGGGGTCGACTCCAAGAGGTCGACAGCCCCGCATGACGCTGTGGGCCGGGCAACGGTGACAGTGTGGTGTAGAGACAGCCATCTTCTCTCATTGATAGATATTGGCGGGGTCTAGAGACAGCCATCTTCTCTCATTGGCAGATATAGGCGGGGTCTAGAGACAGCCATCTTCTCTCATTGGCAGATATAGGCGAGGTCTAGAGACAGCCATTTTCTCTCATTGACAGATATAGGTGGGGTCTAGAGACAGCCATCTTCTCTCATTGACATATATAGGTGGGGTCTCGAGACAGCCATCTTCTCTCATTGACAGATATAGGTGGGGTCTAGAGACAGCCATCTTCTCTCATTGGCAGATATAGGCGAGGTCTCGAGACAGCCATCTTCTCTCATTGACAGATATAGGTGGGGTCTAGAGACAGCCATCTTCTCTCATTGGCAGATATAGGCGAGGTCTCGAGACAGCCATCTTCTCTCATTGACAGATATAGGTGGGGTCTCGAGACAGCCATCTTCTCTCATTGACAGATATAGGTGGGGTCTAGAGACAGCCATCTTCTCTCATTGGCAGATATAGGCGAGGTCTAGAGACAGCCATCTTCTCTCATTGACAGATGTGAGTCCTCAATCAACAAGTTCTGTCACTGTCCTCAGCTGAGCAGAAGGCACAGTGTCCAGGGAGATGCCAGCTGGCAGAACATTTACATGATTGCCTAAGGTTTCTTTTAGTCCCACAAAGAGCCTATTGAAGCAGTTGTTTTCCTCTTTTTGTTTACATTTCAGAAGTTTCTTTTGCTGCGGCAGCTCAGGTCTGCAGTGGTCCTAGTGAGCAAACAGAAGCCAAAGATGTCCACATCCATTTAGGGGAACCAGGAATGCACGGAAGTAAATGACAATATGGCATTCTTTCCCATCCTCCAAAGGGACAAAGTAGTGGAATCAATAGACCATTGAAAAGTCCTTGTGGCAAAGACTTCCTAATCAAGGAAATGTGTGTGTGTTGCTCCAAAGCTGTCGAATTAGAGGTTTTGAGATTTCCACCAAATTAACTCCCGCCGACGACCTGATGTTTCGATAATCGTGTCTAAGCTGGGATTTCTATAAACCTGTGCCAGTGTTAAATCTGGATTAAACCGGTTTTAAAACCAGGTTTTCAGGGTGGTCTATCGATTGCCTTTTTTCCGAGGTAGCTTTTCGGGAAATAACGAGTTGAACAGCCCGGCGATGTGAAGTTATCGGGTTTTTGCGGATGCAATGACAGAGAGGCTGGCAACAAAGCAACAAGAAAGAAAGTGTGTTTTAAGGAACAATAGGGGTGATTTGTAAGACTTCCTGTAAGAATGACTGGAACCTCCCAATAAAAGGTTATCACACAATAATGACTAGATAAACATTACAACACTCAAGATATTGCATTTCAATACTGCAATTGTATCTGCTGCAAAGTGGTAACCGACATTAGAAAAGTTGTGAATGTTAGTCAATCTAAAATTGCAACAAAAGAAAACTTATTGGATCGCCATTTCAAAATTAATCGGAAAATGTTCGAGGCGACTAGCATTAATAAAAAATAAAGAGATTAAAAATGATACCCTGGTAAATGCATAGACATTTATCTCCATCATCAGCTATAAGCAGTTCGCTCTCTTTTCCCCAGAACAGGCACCAAACACATCTGCTCTTTAACACCTTGGCCCCTGAGTATCTTTTGTCTGCTCATTTAAAACCATTAGGAGACCCATTAGAAGCCAATTCCCACTGACACAAAGCTCCCTTCCTGGTTTACGACACAGTAAACAAAACCTGGGGGCAAGGAAAGAAGAGAGGCCTCCCATTTCAAATGAGAGTAGATTGGTGTCTTGTTAGGTTTCCCTCGCTGACTCTCTTGCGAGGTCAATCTGGATGTTCCCTGGCTTTCTACCTTACAAGATCTCTGTTCTCTGATCGAATTCGTGGTGAGCAAATTAGGAAAACATGTAGCAAAACATTTGGAAGTCTTTAGTTATTTTAAGTGAGATTTCTGGTGCCGATAAGCCAATTCAAATGTTTGATAAATTACCTTTTTATTGTGAATATAAGTGTCTATATTTCTCATAATGCTGTAGTTTATATGTTTTTAATTGCTGTGATACAGGGCTCAGTAGTAGAAAAAAGCCCATTGTCTCAGTTTGATTTCTCTTTATCAAAGGAAAAATAACTAAATAACGATGAAGAATTTATCAGGTGTACACTTTACATGTGTGACTTGGTAAGATTACCTGAATGGCAAAGATTTAGCGTTATTTAACCAGTCAATTTACCTCAGAACATATTGTTATTGACAGCTACAATAAATAAAAAAATTATAGAAAATAGAACTGAAGTCCCAACGCAAAGTCAATTAATAAAATGTTCGATTAATTTTAATTCTATTATTTAATAACATATTATAATAAAAATATGTGTAATTTAGAAATACAGGGCCCTTGGCATTAGAGGTTTATAAGGCTTCTTTAAAGTCACGTTAAGGCAATGCAGAAGGGATGAAAGACCATACACCCCAATGAATCAATAGGACACCCCAATGAATCAATAGGACACCCCAATGAATCAATAGGACACCCCAATGAATCAATAGGACACCCCAATGAATCAATAGGACGCGTCAGATGGGATGATCTCTATTCCTATGTGTTGGTGGTCCACTCTGTAATCTCCGTTATACTCTTATGTGTTGGTGGTCCACTCTATAATCTCCGTTATACTCCTATGTGTTGGTGGTTCACTCTATGATCTCCGTTATACTCTATTGGTGGTTCACTCTATGATCTCCGTTATACTCTTATGTGTTGGTGGTCCACTCTATAATCTCCGAATACTCTTATGTATTGGTGGTCCACTCTATGATCTCCGTTATACTCTTATGTATTGGTGGTCCACTCTATGATCTCCGTTATACTCTTATGTGTTGGTGGTTCACTCTATAATCTCCGTTATACTCTTATGTGTTGGTGGTCCACTCTATAATCTCCGTTATACTCTTATGTGTTGGTGGTCCACTCTGTAATCTCCGTTATACTCTTATGTGTTGGTGGTCCACTCTATAATCTCCGTTATACTCCTATGTGTTGGTGGTTCACTCTATGAAGACACACGCACATCATACAGAGGGCGCCTTTAAACGCACTGCTCTTTTTAATTTGACGCAAACACGCGTGCGGCAGGTTGTAACACGCAGGTTGCGAGAAGTCAAAGGGACATTAGTCAATGCCCAAACAAGTAGTAAAACCCACACAATGCGCCCTGCACTCAGTAAATGTGAAACATAACGTATAATATCCCATGGAGTCTCACCTGGTAGTGCGCATTTACTACACCAAACACACTCTCATAGACAGGAATGATAAAGATGCTTCCAAACCTGAAAACTCGGATGAACTTTTGGTGCGACTGCAGAAGACCGTCAGAAACGTTATTCCCAACACGAGCGCGTAATTGATGGATGAGAGAGACGCGTCTGGGAATAACATCCTTGTAACTTCGAGAGGTGCCGGAGTCTCTTCTCCTCCTCGTCCCGAAGCGCTCGCGTTTCTCTGGGGTTTAGGAGTTGCGTCGCACACGGCGCGAGACGCTCGGTTCCATGACCCGTGCTTCCGAATCAACTCATGGTTCCTGGGAGGAAGAGGAGAGGAACGGGAGCTGGAGCCAAAAGCACCAATGCACAGGCACCAATGCACTAATGCATAAGCACTATAATGCACAAGCACCAATGCACAAGTACTATAATGCACTCGCTTATTTGGGATTTGAAAGTGCGTGTTGGAGTGGTTTGCCCACCTGTGGCAGGGGTGTCCGCGTGGTCTCAACGCCTCTCCTTTAGCCTCTGTATCCTTATACATAATGTCTATGTCTGCATCCGTCCAGTCCATGTGGAGAGCTGAGCTGTCAATTCAGAACATGTGCGTATTCGAGTGGAATATCGGGAAATATCACATGACCCTTAGAAAATCCTACATAAATCTGAGTTTTAAAGACATTTAACCCTAGATTGTAATAATTTATCCAACACTCATATTCAGAAGAGCATACAGTAGTAGTACATTTATATATTTTTTGTACTTTCTCAAACTGGCCCAGACATAATTAGTCCAAACCTGTCCTCACTCAAGCTGTTAAACAATGGCACCGATCAAGAGCCATTTCTTGAGGACCAAACATGGTGTCTTAAGGCTCATGGAGATGTTTCACACATCTTCAGGCGCGACGGTCACATTCAGAATCTAATCAGGCCAATGCTTTATAATATTCTAATAGTAATAGCCTACCCCATTTTGCTGTCCTCTGCCTCATTGCAGAGTCAGGACTTGTCTTGCTTTCCAGTAACTTTCTAACACTTGGCGAAGAACGCAATATGTGACGAACAACAAAGGTTGATGCTACAAGTGCTTGCCACACCACAAGGACATGCTAGAAACAAACCCGGACTGGCCCGGGGCTATCTGCATGCTGCTGGCGAGACACCGGAGCTTTATTGGTGCTGGGTCACAGCTTAACCTCTGCCGCGCAACTCCACAACTTCTCAGTTGTGCCAGTGTTTTTTCTCAGCAGCTGTTCATCAGGTTGTTGATGCATGCTGGGTCAGGTTTCAGGCCTGGTGTTTGTGAAAGCACCTAGTGACAACTGTAGTTGTAAAAAGGGCCTTATAAAATACAACTGATTGATTGATGTATCTGGTCTATGCAAGGAGGCCTAGTCGTTTGTGGCACAGATTATACGTAGGGACGTCACCACGGGGTCAGTGGTTCTCCGTCACGATGTCCTGGTGGAAATCATAAAAAACATACAGCACAGTATGTTATTTACTAAAGAATGGTGGAGATTCAATACTTATTTTCCTGATCCCCTTCTCCGTCTTTCTCCTATACCTACAAATCCCTTCAAAGTTAGCCAAATTAATTTCATAAGACAGGGTTTATTTAAATAGAAAAATATTTCCAGAAGTTACAGACATTAAAAAAAGAGCTATTTGCATGTGACCTGCATTGGCACCAGTCGGATACGATTAACTGTGGTACATTTTGGCTGGGACGATTTTT
Organism: Dallia pectoralis; assembly: GCA_029465975.1. Taxonomy (NCBI): domain Eukaryota; kingdom Metazoa; phylum Chordata; class Actinopteri; order Esociformes; family Umbridae; genus Dallia; species Dallia pectoralis. The sequence goes on from CM055758.1 coordinate 3,499,335, forward strand.
TAAAATGAATGTTAGACTTTACTGCCACCGTGTGGACGAACGGACGAAGTACCCGCGTGGTCTCCTGAAACGCTTCTTCCTCCTCGGCTTCCGTAGCTGATTACAAGCGTGACAGCGAAGGTCAGTTTCCAACATGGCGGCGTGCACAAGGAGGCTCGACCGAGTTATGTGTTCAATAAGGTTGTTACGCCTCATACAACATCAAAATGAACGTAAGTCACATGTAATTAGTGCTTTATATCAAATATTTTACTTAGACATTGAATTGCTGCTCTGTTAGCCGACTCGCTAGTTTATTTCTGTGTTTCACAATAACAGGTGTAACTTTGCTATTTATTCGCATCCTCCTAATTTGTGATTAAACGTTATAAACAGAGTGTTTTGTGTATCTTCTATAGGGTTTTTGTCCACGTCTGTGTGTCGCCTCGCACTGGAAAGTGACGATGGCAACCCAACAAAGTTCACCCCTCCATCCAAACCTGTGATCATAGACAAAACACAGTCGGAGGCTTCACTGCGCAAGTAAGTATTCAAGCGACCAAACCGATGTGATCACAGCACAGACTGACACGACTTTACACAGCCCAGACCCTAGGTGTTGGACCAAGTTAGGGAGTGTTCAAGTATAGGTTGGAAACAGCTTGACTGAAGTGGCACATTAATACTGTCTATGTCCCTATAATTTGTTGTTCTGTTATTCTTTTATGCACAGACTTATGCACTGTTAATATTAACACTTGCCTTTTTGATTCTCTCATGTATTTACCCGAACATGTTGACGTCATTCTCAACGGATTTAATTTTGTTGTTAAAACCAGATTCTTGAGTCCAGATTTCATCCCTCCCCGACAGAGGACAAATCCACTGAAATTCGCCATCGAGCGCAAAGACATGATTCAGAGGAGGAAAGTGCTGAACATTCCTGAGTTTTATGTTGGTAAGAAATGTTCTTGGAGGGCAATACACACAGCCAACTGAAGTAGCGTCTTATTCGAGTATGGACTTTTATTGTACTTCATTCAACAAGACTTTCAGAAGATTCCCCACCTGGCGCTCTCCATAGATTGACTCTTATCATAATGGCATCTCCTTCTCATGTAACCTGTTTCATTAACCAAAAATTACAGTAGCCTCTGAGAATTAGCCAAATAATGTTATTCGCACGACACATTCCAAGGTGATTGTCCAGGGTCTTATTTATCACTGGCGTTATCAAATAGTGTTGTGGGTTGTCCTAGACTCAAGGCATTGGTTGTGTTTGACAGGAAGCGTCTTAGCGGTGACCATGGCCGACCCTCACGCCAGCGGCAAAATCAACCGCTTTGTTGGCATTTGCATCCAACGAGGTGGCCACGGACTGGGTGCCACGTTCGTCCTGAGGAATATCATCGGCGGCCAAGGTGAGGAAAAGATCACATGTATATATTGGGCAGGTTCAGCGTGTCTGACCTCCGGAAGGGTTGTGCGTTTTTCCGGATCCCTGGCCGTGTTGCGTACAACACAAAAGGGGATCCTGCAGAATCGTTCTGACGAGCGTCCTGGACCTGTGACCTCCGTGTGATCCGGTCCCACATGCTAGAACTGAGTTTATTCAGCGTGTACGACGAATATGCTCTGTAGTGGGGTGTCCTTAATGGCTGCCATAGCCATTGCTTCCTGTTACTTTAAATTCTCTAGCGTATCTCGTGTAAATGCAACTGGTCTTATATGAATGGCCAGGACATATCTACTAGTTCCTGTTCCGTAATAAGAACGGTTTGCCCTCTCCTCTCACAGTAACAGAACAATATCCGGGGTCATCACACCTAATATACTCGGACCAGTGAGCGAAGACCCCCTGAATAGCGCCCTCTAGTGTACAGACGAGTTTGAATGACCTGTAAAAACATGTAAACAACATCCAAATGACACGCAGGGTCCCAAATGATCTCCTCAGGGTGAATGTTCACATCGTACATATCCAGGGGCTCCCTGGGGCCGCTACTAGACAGCTGTCACGTCCTCTCAGATCTCCACAAGTGTGTGGTATGTATGTACGGCTGAGAGGTGGTCCCTGTCCCTCAGGTGTGGAGATCTGCTATGAGCTGTACAGCCCACGGGTGCAGAGGCTGGAGGTCCTGAAGATGGAGAAGAGGCTGGACGACAACCTGATGTACCTGAGAGACGCCCTGCCTGAGTACAGTACCGTGGACCCGGATATGAAGCCCGTACCGCACTCCGTCACCGGGGAGGTTCCTGTTAATACGGTGAGTGGCTAGCTCCCACCCTGTTCCACCATGTTCCACCCTGTTCCACCTTCATGTACCACAGACATAATTTGGCTCTGCTCTGAGTAACTCAGAAGTTCCCGTGTTGTCATAGCAACCCTGACCCTGTCTGACCCTCTGTTTCCCCCATCCAGACCAAGGTCCGTATGCGCCCCAAGCCCTGGTCCAAGCGCTGGGAGCGGCCCAAATTCAACGTGCAGGGTATCCGCTTCGACCTCTGTCTGACCCCGGAGAAGATGGAGCACGCCCAGAAATGGGCGTGTCCGTGGCTGGAATACGACATGCTGAAGGAGTACGACACCACAGAGCTGGAGAAGCACATCTATACTGAGGTGCAGGTGGAGATGAGCAAGTGAACCCCAGAAACACCCTCTATACCCGGACTGATTCCCCAGAAACACCCTCTATACCCGGACTGATTCCCCAGAAACACCCTCTATACCCGGACTGATTCCCCAGAAACACCCTCCATACCCGGGCTGATACCCCAGAAACACCCTCTATACCCGGACTGATTCCCCAGAAACACCCTCTATACCCGGGCTGATACCCCAGAAACACCCTCTATACCCGGGCTGATACCCCAGAAACACCCTCTATACCCGGACTGATTCCCCAGAAACACCCTCCATACCCGGGCTGATACCCCAGAAACACCCTCTATACCCGGTCTGATTCCCCAGAAACACCCCCTATACCCCGGCTGATACCCTCTGGTAAGCAGGTCGGCCAGTCTGAGCACCAGCACTGTCTGGCAGTTTTCCCCTTAATCTGGTGGGAGAACCGGGTTTACTGTATGAACTCCTGAAAGAATGAGAAATGGGCATGGAGGCTAATGAAGCTGGTTCTGGTGGTTCTGATGGCTCAGGGGTTTAGAAGAACATTGATGAGTCTGAATCTGCCATAAGATCTGGTGGAACCGTCTCGTTAGCTCTGGTTTCTCCTGTGTGCTTCATTCATCGTGTTTTCATTTGTATGTCGACGAAGGAGTTTTGGAGTTTCATTGTTGAAAATATTCTAAATAAAATCAAAAACATCGGCTTTGTCTTTCCTTTTCGATGTACTGTACAGTGCGTGCTGAACAATTTCCATAGTTTCTTCACATTTTCTTTCGTTAGGAACTTTGGATTGGGGGTTAGTTATTGGTTAAATGCATATTATATATTTAGTGATTGGTTAAATACATGTTATATATTATATATTTTGTGATTGGTGATGCGTTATATATTTGTGTTGAAAATGCACAACAAATAGAAATAACTAGATGATTCATGTATTATACAGACCAGATCCACGATGTCCTGGGCCCATGTCACATGTAGAAGAAAGATATGTGCCTAAAAAATGAAGTTCGCAGCGTTAATTAAAAACATGTAAGCACTATTGTTTCCTAAAAGTTTTCTATTGACCTCATAAGGAGTTCCTGTGTCTTCAGTCAGTGTGCTCACCCAGTGTCCAAGGGTTAGGGTTATTTCCACTGCATCTTCAAAACATCTGTGTGCCAGATAGGATGTCAAGCTGGTGGCACTTTTATCAACCGATCTGTTGCTAGGGTGCCACCATATTGATCAGGGCCGAGCCCTGAATGCCTCAGTCCCATTAAAGGCTTTCAGTTGTTGATTCCATGTAGGCAGAACTTCTGCCACTAGATGGCACTGTTGCTCCATTGCATCAGACAGGAACCGGCTTTGTTGTGAAACCTACGGTTTTAATGAGATACTGAGAATGAAGCTTTTGTAGTTGAAAACAGTGGATTCCTATTTCCCAGTGGATTCCTATTTCCAAGTGGATTCCTCTTTCCCAACAGATTCCTATTTCCCAGCGGATTCCTATTTCCCAGCGGATTCCTATTTCCCAGTGGATTCCTATTGCCCTGTGGATTCCGCCTATTGAGGTCTGGTTTTGGTGACATTCCTGATGAGTTTTAATCCGACCCGACGCTGGTTGAGATGACACGATCGGTGGTGTTAGTTACAGACACCACTGGTAGACACACGTCCACCCATAATGACCTGTGTGGTGTGTGTGTGTGTGTGTAACAACTCCACCCTGCACTCTCTAATCCCCTGTATTACTGGATGTGCACTCTGTAATACAGAAGCGCCAGATGTTTACTCAACTCATTACGGACCACACATCCTTGTGAATACACACAGCCAAAACACACGTGCAGCGTGCACACACAGCCAAAACACACGTGTAACGTGCACACACAGCCACAACATACGTGCACCGTGCACACACAGCCAAAACACATGTGTAGTGTGCACACACAGCCAAAACACACGAATAGCGTGCACGCGCAGCCAAAACACACACGTGTAGCTTGCACTCACAGCCAAAACACGTGCAGCGTTCACACACAACCAAAACACACGTTTAGCGTGCACTCACAGCCAAAACACACGTGTAGTGTGCACACACAGCCAAAACACACGTGTAGCATGCACACACAGCCAAAACACAGGTATAGCGTGCAGACACAGCCAAAACAAATGTATAGCGTGCACACACAGCCACAACACACGTATAGCGTGCACACACAGCCACAACACAAGTGTAGCGTGCACACACAGCCACTACACACGTGCAGCGTGCACACAGCCAAAACACATGTGTAGCGTGCACACAATGTCACAACACACGTGCAGCGTGCACACACAGCCAAAACACATGTGTAGTGTGCACTCACAGCCAAAACACACGTGTAGCGTGCACACACAGCCAAAACACACATTTAGCGTGCACACACAGCCAAAACACACGTGTAGCATGCACACACAGCCAAAACACACATGTAGCGTGCAATCACAGCCAAAACACACGTGTAGCATGCACACACAGCCAAAACACAGGTATAGCGTGCAGACACAGCCAAAACAAATGTATAGCGTGCACACACAGCCACAACACACGTATAGCGTGCACACACAGCCACAACACAAGTGTAGCGTGCACACACAGCCACTACACACGTGCAGCGTGCACACAGCCAAAACACATGTGTAGCGTGCACACAATGTCACAACACACGTGCAGCGTGCACACACAGCCAAAACACATGTGTAGTGTGCACTCACAGCCAAAACACACGTGTAGCGTGCACACACAGCCAAAACACACATTTAGCGTGCACACACAGCCAAAACACACGTGTAGCATGCACACACAGCCAAAACACACATGTAGCGTGCAATCACAGCCAAAACACACGTGTAGTTTGCACACACAGCCACACACGCACACGCACACACACACACACACACACACACACACACACACACATACACACACACAAACACACACACACACACACACAGCCACACACACACAAACGGGAATGCTGAGGTGGATAAAACTATTGATGCTTCCAGTGTCTGAGGCATTAGGGGTGGTTTCTGATGCTTGATCTCACAGTCTTCCCTGTGATCTTGATAATATGGTGAAATGGCTCTGCCGGCATGCACAAAGGCTGAAACACTCCTTGTTGTTCGTGCATTTTTGTTTGTGATTCAGACCAAATTGGCTATTGGCCAATATTTAATTGTATTGTAATGAGGGTATGGCAATATTACCGATAAAGCTCAGCTGTGAGACAGAAAAGCTCAGTGTTGCTCACTGTTTTTCTACTGATGCAAGTTTAAATGCAGACCTGCTGTCGCTGTGATATCTCCCCCTTTTCCTGTCCTTCATAAATGCTCAATAAATGAGGAAAATACAAAAAAGATGTTTGTTCTTTCAAATCCCACCCCACTGGTAAATCTTCAAAGTTTCAAAGTGTTCGCTCTGGGGCTAATTGACAGTCGTGTGCTTTATAAGCGCAGGCGGCTCCAGGACTTCAGACACATACCAGGGTGACATCACGGAGATACGAGCCCCTAAGGTGTGCTCTGTTCCAATGGCGCACCTGGAGTCAAGTTCAAGCCCCGAGTCTGACGAGGATACTCACCGACAGAGTGAATTGACACAATCTGATCTGTGAGCGGCAGACTGACTGTAAACCCTTCAGATCACATCCTACAGTCAGGTGAGTCCACATTCTTATAAAGTGTCTGCCTATCCAACCTTAACACAGCCCGTGTGTTGGGATTAGACAGAGTACGTGTTGGGATTAGACGGTGTAAGTGTTGAGATTAGAAGTGGAATTATTGTATTACTGTCTGTCCCCTGTCTGTCCCCTGTCTGTCCCCCTGCCTGTCCCCCTGTCTGTCCCCCTGTCTGTCCCCTATCTGTCCTCTGTCTGTTCCCCTGTCTGTCCCCTGTCTGTCCCCTGTCTGTCCTCTGTCTGTCCCCCTGCCTGTCCCCCTGTCTGTCCCCCTGTTGGTCCCCCTGTCTGTCCCCTATCTGTCCTCTGTCTGTCCCCCTGCCTGTCCCCCTGTCTGTCCCCCTGTCTGTCCCCTATCTGTCCTCTGTCTGTTCCCCTGCCTGTCCCCCTGTCTGTCCCCCTGTCTGTCCCCTATCTGTCCTCTGTCTGTTCCCCTGTCTGTCCCCTGTCTGTCCTCTGTCTGTCCTCTGTCTGTTCCCCTGTCTGTCCCCTGCCTGTCCCCTGTCTGTCCCTCCAGTCTGTGTGATTTGTTATATCAACTCTGAGTGTCCCTCAGAATCAGTTTCAACATGCTTCATTTCCATGTGGTTTTAACAGTGTAATTGTCTATGTATGTATGTGGGTGCTTGTCTGTCTGTGTGTATATATATATGTGTGTTATTTTATGTGTGTGTGTGTGCGTGTTTGTGTGTGTGCATGTTTACCCGTGTGTGTTCTGGCCACAGGGCCACCCGTAGTCCCAGTTAGGTAAATTACACACTTGAGTTTCACCATATGTTTCCAGTGAAATGACACGACCGTCTGCTCCTCCTGTCTGCTGTCCCCACGGGCTGCCTACACACACACGCGCGCACACGCACGCACACGCACACGCACACGCACACGCACACGCACACACACGCACGCACGCACGCACACACACACACGCACGCACACACACTCATGTGCAGTGACAGGGGAGACTTCAGTGTTCATCTAGATGGTTGTTAGTGGCGCAGCAGTCAAGGTTGAGAGGTAGAGAAGTGTGAAGGAGAACAGGCTCACACACATGGCCTCACTGTGTGTGTGTGTGTGTGTGTGTTCGTGCGTCCATGTGTGTGTGCGTATGTGTGTGTGCGTATGTGTGCGTGTGTGTGTGTGTGCGTTTGCATGTATGTGCGTGTGTGTGCATTTGTGTGTGTGCGTATGTGTGTGTGTGTGTAGCATGTGTGTGTGTTTGTGTGTGTTAGTGCATGTGTGCGGGTGTAGGATGTGCGTGTGTGTGCATGTGTGTGTGCATGTGCATGTGTGTGTATGTAGCATGCAGTTGTGGTTACTCAATTCACACAACATCGCTGGGTTAAAACATGGCACATTGTTTTGTCTTGAAGGGTTGTAATTCTTACAGGGTCACTCCGACCTGAGTCCAAGGGAACAGATGGCAGCTGTGTGGTCTGTGTGAAGCCGAACGTTACCCAGCAACCATCACTCAGCGACCGTCACCCAGCGACCGTCACCCAGCGACCGTAACCCAGGCCACTCCATAGTCCTCCTCAGGACTCACACACACACACACACACACACACACACCTTTAACTCATCAGTGATGTCCTTTGTAAGTGTATCGTTGCTATGGCAAAGATGGGGGAGGGGGGTATTCTGGATTAAAACACTACTATGATTGTTGGAAATACAAGACAGAAGTTGACGCAAAACAGGGAGAAAACACATCCTATGTCTGGCAGATGGATGAGAAACACTAGATCTCTACAAGACCACCACGAGTGCCACTAGGTGGCGCCCTGACGGTTTCACATGAAGGCAACTAGCTAAGTCGTCGCTAACAGCTGGACTGCTTCGACCTCTAATTGCAGTTCGCTGGTTCGGGTGGAAGAGCGGGAGGAAGAGGGGGAGAGGAAATCCCAAACCGCTCTCCGTATAACAATGACCGACTCAAGAAAACAGAGGAGCGTAACCAGATAAAGAGATGGTGGGAGGAGAGAGTGGGAGGGGGGTGAGGGAGGAGAGAGTGGGGAGAAGTGAGGGAGACAGAGAGAGAGAGAGGAGTAGAGAGGTGTGAGAGGAGGAGAGGGTTGGTGATGCATGCAAACACTTGAGTTTATAACCTGATTTAGTTCAAAGCATGAAAGGGAAGTTGCCCACCAGGAGGCGGAGTTAAACAATACAGAGCAGATGATTGGTTATTGGTGGGATTGAACAGTAAAACAGTTGAGTCAGGGCAGATGATTGGTTAATGGTGGGATTGAACAGTAAAACAGTTGAGTCAGGGCAGATGATTGGTTAATGGTGGGATTGAACAGTAAAACAGTTGAGTCAGGGCAGATGATTGGTTAATGGTGGGATTGAACAGTAAAACAGTTGAGTCAGGGCAGATGATTGGTTATTGGTGGGATTGAACAGTAAAACAGTTGAGTCAGGGCAGATGATTGGTTAATGGTGGGATTGAACATCTCTCACTTTTGCTTTCTCTTTCTATAGACTCGAAATATACAAGTTCTTTCCCCTCTCTTCTTTCTGTCTATCTTTCTTTCTATCCTTCTCTCCTCTTCTCTCTCTTTCTCTCGCTCTCTCTCTCATTTCCTTCTATCCGTATGGACCTTCACTGTGTGTTCCTCTGTAACTGAGGTAGTTGTTCCTGCCTCAAGTCTCTCCCAATTCAAATGCTATACAACAGCTCACAGAAGGATTGCATGAGGACTTATCCAGGGTTGTGAACTTAACATGTGATAGAGATAATCTGGTCAACCTAAATATAAGTTATTATAAAGGCTCATACAGGCTTTTAACAAGCTGTTTTATGATTTAAAATTGACTGTGCACTGACATTTCTTTTTACAATTTCAAATACTAAATTTTATACTGCCAAGATAGGTGGCCACACCCCATCCCGCCTTCAGAAGTCTCACTCCTGATTGGACGATACTCTGGAACAATGATAGCTCAAGATCACCTCAGAGTCGAGGACAAGACGAACAACAGAAAATGCACTCTGAACTATTGACAAATGGCGTTAAGACAACACACCCGAGGACAGAGGTTCAGCACGCCCGGCGGAGACAAACGACGTTGACAAGACGGACAGCGTATCGCGGCGTAGAGTGAACACCCTCCGTCAGGAACTGTCGCCGGCAGACTGATGACTCTCCCGGCCCTGTTTGTGTCCGGGACCTCATGCCGTGCTTGAGTGGGTTCTGTTTGTTAGAGGTGTGTTTACGGGTTAAGTGAGCCTCCCCATCACTCTCTGTCCCTGTCGTGATGACCCCGTCGGACCTGGGTCTCTCCGGTCTGAACCGAGCTCTATTAGGAAACCTCTTCTGAAGCCGTGACGGCCGGCTCAAAGCAGCTGAATCATCTTTCCACGTCACAGTGCTCTCCTCGTTCGGTCACTTACTCAAACTGTCGCCCTGTATCGTGGTTCGGCTGTGGTTAAACTTTTGACCCTGTTTTCTCTGTCCAATCATCCTACTGTATAGTCAGAATGGGTATACCAGACTTTAGTGTAGGGCTGTCTGTCTGCCTGCCTGCCTGTCTGTCTGTCTGTCTGTCTGTCTGTCTGTCTGCCTGTCTGTCTGCCTGTCTGACTATTTGTCTGTCTGCCTATTTGTCTGTCTGTCTACCTGTCTATCCGTCTGTCTACCCGACTATATGTATGTCTGTCTGTCTGCCTCTTTGGGATAAATCCATCACATATGTCTGTTTGTATGGGGAATGTCTATTCTACATGTCTGTCTGTCTACCTGTCTGTCTGCCTGTCTGTCTGTCTGTCTACCTGTCTATCTGTCTGTCTATATATCTGTCTGTCTGTCTACCTGTCTATATGTATGTCTGTCTGTCTACCTGTCTATCTGTCTGTCTGTCTCTGGAGCCATTTTTTTAATTCCACAAAGCCAAAGGTTGAAGCTATAACAGGTGATTGAAAAGTTAAAATCAAAAGGTCCCATTTTACTCTGTCTGCCCTGAAGCTAAGACATTAGGAACATTGTTTTAGCTCCTCTATAAGAGCCAATTCTCCTCAAAAACCTGTAATCATTTTCCTCCATTTTAAATAGTGCGGCAAAACATGCTGCTTCTCTGGGATGTCAAATTTGCACAAATATAAAATATAAATAAAATGCTGCATGTGTGGAATAAGGTGACCCAATGCAATCATTATCTGATTAGCATCACTATTGACGAATAAGCATCGATGTGGGCGTGTTCTTGCTGTTTTTGCTCATCTGATGTTCCTTAATCTATCAAATTAAGTTTGCTTTCGTTTTTTCCACTTTAGGTGTGCATTCCTTTTTCAGATCTCACTATTCTCAGGTATATATTTAGCTGCAGTCACCATCTAATACAATTATAATTGAAAGATATTGCAATCTCTCTGTTTGCCTATCGACCTTGAATGCTCTGCGCCGTCTGTGACGTTCCAGGAACGCCCCCGAAAACTCCCACCGTGAATCAATGACAGGAGGAACATATCTTCTGTCATGTTCTTGGGTGGGACCCAAATGGCAGACGGTTTCCTGTTCAGTGCAACCACAAATGAAATGTTGTGTTATTGACACCATTTGGCTGAGAACCCCCCACAAAAAATGTTACGGACACTTTTTTACAGCTCAACGATTGGTCCTGTTGAGCAGTTTGTGGCCAAAAGAAAACCAGGACCTGCGATTCGGTTTACTTTACACAGACGTTACATCGTTCATCCAACTCCAACCAGCTCTGTGATCCATGGGGTTCCACAGAGGTGATGGGGGTACGTGGGGGTACGTGGTCGTGATGGGGTTCCCCAGAGATGATGGGGGTACATGGGGGTACATGGTGGTGATGGGGTTCCCCAAAGGTGATGGGGGTACATGGGGGTACATGGTGTTGATGGGGTTCCCCAGAGGTGATGGGGGTACGTGGGGGTACATGGTGGTGATGGGGTTCCCCAGAGGTGATGGGGGTACGTGGGGGTACGTTGTGGTGATGGGGTTCCCCAGAGGTGATGGGGGTACGTGGGGGTACATGGTGGTGATGGGGTTCCCCAGAGGTGATGGGGTTCCCCAGAGATGATGGGGGTACATGGTGGTGATGGGGTTCCCCAAAGGTGATGGGGGTACATGGGGGTACGTGGTGGTGATGGGGTTCCCCAGAGGTGATGGGGGTACATGTGGGTACGTGGTGGTGATGGGGTTCCCCAGAGGTGATGAGGGTATGTGGGGGTACATGGTGGTTATGGGGTTCCCCAGAGGTGATGGGGGTACATGTGGGTACGTGGTGTGATCAACCTCTGTCCGGCACACACCCACCCACCCAGGTCCAATTTCCTGGTTTCACCGTGGCCTTACCCAGCCGGACACCCAGCCCCTCCCCCTGGTAGTGATGTCTGGTCATGGGGGATTGGCGCCTAACCAGGAACACATGGAGCTCCCCACCGGCTGTCATTAACATCAATGGGCTCCCTAATGCAACAGCTCCCATATTTCATTTACCGTCACCGACCTCCAAACACTAACCCCCCCCCATAGGGTCCTTGCCCGAGGCCTGGCCGGCACTTCCACTCATCGCCGACCAAATAAAAGTGGTTTGTGTGTGTGTGTCTGATGGAGCTTCTGTGTCTAAGGATACGTGTGGTTGAACAGGTTTTAGGGGAGAGACATGAAGACTTAGACCTGGAGAGACTAAAGGAGAGACTAAGAAATAAAGGAGAGACTAAGAACTAAAGGAGAGACTAAGAACATTATACATTACACGAAAGGACATGCAAAACTGAGTTCTAACCCTTAAACCTAAACTGTCAGCCTACTTCTGACCCTAAACCTAAACATTCAGCCTACTTCTAAACAGTCAGCCTACTTCTAAACAGTCAGCCTACTTCTAACACTAGTGTTAAATGACACCCTATTTCCTATATAGTACACTACATTAGACCAGGACCTATGGAGAGATGAAACCCTATTCCCTATATAGTACACTACTTTAGGCCAGGACCTATAATGTGAATAGGGGGACATTTATGACACATTGTACATAGAGTTTAATTGTCCTTCCTGTGCTATGCCTGAAGGAAGGTTACACACACACACACACACACGCACACACACGCACACACACGCACACACACGCACACACACACACACGCACACACATGCACACACATTCACACACACACACACACACACACACACACACACACGCACACACACACGCACGCACATGCACACACATTCACACACACACACACACGCACACACACACGCACGCACATGCACACACATTCACACACACACACACACACACACACACACACACACACACACACACACACACACACATGCACACACACACACCTGACAGCTGTTCACACCAGACCCCCGTAGGGATGAAGGAGAAGTGTACAGGTGGGGGACCACGATGGAGAAAGGGCACGTGCCCTCCTCATCCCGGGGGATGATTTCACCTTCAGATTAAGGATGAGATTCCTCTATCAAACAGGAAAAATAAATCTCCTGGACGTCGTAACTAACACTGACCAGACTGACCCAACAACAATCCTATCCTCCACTCCTTCCTCTCCTCCTTCCTTCCTTCCTTCCTCTCCTCCCCCCTCCTCTCCTCTCCTCGCCCTATCCCTCTCTCCTGGAATAGTAACGCTGTCCTGAGAGCAGAGAGGTTTATTCCCGGTGCTTTCCTGCGCTGGTGCCTGCCTCTGTAGATCTGTCAGCTGTGCTTGCAGCTGTCTCCGGGCCAATTGGAGCGAGGACCCCCACCACCCACCCACCCACCCCACTCCGACATCGGATCTAACCTCTAAACTAACTCTTTCTACCCCAATCCCCCAGAGCCGAGAACCACTCAGCAGCCAGAGCACTTCTGGACTGCCCAGATCCCTGTGTCCCGGTAACCCTAACCACTGTCAGGACTAAAGACACAAACAAGCACACTGTGACGCCCAAGGCCTGTTGGGAGGCATAAGGTCGCCGTCATTCACCGTCCTCGTCTTCATCGTTATCGTCGATACTGTCGTCTTTGACACGGTGAACGTAAGCATCGTCCTTTATATCTCCCGTTGGTTCTTGTTCTGCCGTCTGTAAAGTAATGCCAAAGGTCAGAGGTTAGATTCCCTGTCGGTGCCACATATAACGTGACAACACTACTCCCACCTTCATCATCATCACAACACTACTCCCACTTCCATCATCACGACTACACCCACCAGCCAGACGAACACCATAACCATCTCCACAACTCTAACAACGTATCACTTTAATTTGTACCAGCCTCTCTAGTTTAAACAAGCTCTTCCAGTTGACATGCAGAGACACTCATCTCAGTGAGTGAACCGCCCTCCATAAAACCTCCATTAGACCAGGGAGGTCTGCGTTGGAGGTTGGGGGCGGGGAGTAGGGTGAGGTCAGCCACACAACCCTGTGATTCGTTCACACCAGTGGGGTCAAAGGTCAGCCGTGTTGACATTCCTCCGATGTTGATCTGATACCGGCATGATGGAGCTCCAGGAAGACCTTCTCTGGGAGGTACCTCTGGTGTTCCTCCTGGCTCCTGAAAGTTAAACATTTACATTTGTGTCTCTTTGGGTTCGCCTACATGGAGGTGAAGGACCCGGTTGCGTCCCAAATGCCTCCCTGTGTCCTTACCGGCCTGTGTCCTAAAGTAGGGCTCTGAGCAGGACTTATTCTTTACGTTTTCCGATTCGGAATGCATTTGCCATTCGGGTTTTCAGTGTCGAGCCGAGACTGACCTTGGAGAGGCTCTAAAGGACGGGAAGAGAGATTGTTTGTCTGTGTTTCCTGTTCGGCCCAGAAGATGAATGAAAATCGTTGCCCGATTTATCTCTGTTAGGTTTTTTGCTTTTATCTCAGTGATTTGCGGCGAAACGACGTGCTGTACATTTTCACCCTGTCAGATTCCACACATCTCCAGAGGCCGGTGTAATGCGTGTCCTATATGCGAGAGATCAAAAAAACCTCCGCAGGGATACTTAAACACGGAAAGTCCAACTGTCTGGCGACATTTTCCTAGTTCCCATCGGGATAAAGGCTATTTTCTGCTTACGGTTAGGGCTTTGAGTCCCCACAAGAGTAGTTAAACCAGAAATGGCTGATAGGTAATGTCAGGAAGTGTTTACGATAAAGGAAGTTAAGGTATTGCCATCTTAGACTGGCAGTCATTAGGCCATGCTCTCGTCTTGGCTTGTACCAGTCAAATTAGCTCTCCCATATTTCCTTAGGGTGGTCTCAATCGCTTTTAATTGGTCATTTTTGTCTCTGTTCTCTTTGTCGGAGCTCTGTGAAGATATCCCCTGCTGAACCTAAACATATAAACAAACAAATAAACAAGTAAATTGTGGAAGCAGACGCTAACCTGCGGGGCTTGATGGGATCAGTTGTCAGGGCAACAGTTTGTTTTCTTCTGCGAAGTGTGAGGTAGTGTACGTTTGTTTGTGTGTGTGTGTGTTGGCCTAATTTGTCCCAGAAGCTCTAAACATATTTCTACGGAACTGGGCTTTAAGTCTCACACACACACACACACACACACACACACACACACACACACACACACACACACACACACACATGTTTACTAACACATGTTATCTAAACGGGCCACCAAAGTGGATTGCCCTTAAGAAATTCTACTTTTACTTTTCCTAATTCTAAACATTAACCTAATCCTAATCTTAACCTCAATATTTAGTGCTCAACTAAAACTAGCTCCAAACACAAAACCTGACCCTAAACCTAACTTGTACACAAACAATTTTGCCAACACTTAGGCAAAACAACAAATAAGATGAAGCCCAATTTTGTTGTTTTTGAGAATATTATGCTTGCTACAATCTTTTGTATTTTTCTTACAGCACAGGAAGATGTTTTTGTAATGAAATGGTTCTCACCTTTTCAACGTATCTTTGCAGTGTGCACAGTTTTATTTCTTTAAAATTCTCTATTAAAAACATATTTAAAAAAAGGCTGTTTTGCCTTGACCCCAAGAGGGTTAGTATTGGAAAAGCTAATGGGATACTAATGAATAAATAAACATACCACAGGCTCACATGTGGCCTCGTGGTGAAGCCCGTTGTTTGGGGAGGAACGACAAATCTAACAAATTAATTAATGCAACCAGGAAGTGATGTCATCATTAGTGGATGAGCCAAATTCCATCATGGACAGACAGGAAAGCAATATGCAATCATGATGAATTAGTGGTGGACAGAAAACACAGAATCTATTGCAAGACATCCAATCGTCTCTGCATATCAGACGACCCGAGTTAACCGGGAAATTCACTGTTTCTGGTGAAAGGATTAGATGGTTTTCATTGACATGTACTGCAATGAGACGAGGACGAAGGAGGAGGCCGAGATGAAGGACGCGTGGATGGAGAAGAGGAGGATGGAGGAGGCAAGGATGGAGGAGGTGAGGATGGAGCAGGTAAGGACAGAGGAAGCAAGGATGGATGAGGTGAGAATGAACTCTTGGGGATTCTTGGGGTTACATTCGATTCCGAAACAATTCTATATTTGATTAGATTCCCATTGCTGGTTAAAGTACACTATAGATACGCTCCCCTCAGCAACATTAAAATGCATGGGAAAAAAACGTTTTGCTGTTAAATATGTATCTCTTTATCTCTGGGTGATAGCATGCTAGGTGAACCACAATACTTTAACTCAAGAGTGCCAGTGTTTGCATAGCGAGTGGCTCTAATCAAGCACTTGAATTTCGTGACAGCCAAAATGCGCCCACACGTTTGCTTTCAGTGAAGCAGGTGGCCTCTGGTCTAATTAGCACACTAGCAGCCTCCGACATGCGCGCAGGTGTCTGTGTGTAGAGGACTTAGGTCTAAGCTGCCTCGTTGAGTCAAAACAGGGGGTTTGTTTACTAGCTGACAGGAATATTTAAATAAAGATGGGTTTGAAGATTGATTCAGAATCACCACAGATAGACTGGTGGTTTGTCGTTGAAGTTATTTCCACTAACCGCTAGCTTAGAACCTCATCAGGACTGACTGGGAGGTTGTCCGTTTGTTTCATCTGCCACAAGCGGCGTTCTTGGTGATCTCCCGGATGTTGTTCTCCTCCTGGAGGTTGTGGGGAATGACCGGCCCAACCAACTACCCCCCCCCCAAAGGTCCGGGAGGGATGGAGGGAGGCTGAGAGGTGGAAGAGGTGGTGGGTGGATGGAAAAAGGAAGTGGTGGAGCGAGAGGAAACGTAATGTATCTGTGTATGTGTGTGTGTGTGTGTGTGT
>CM055758.1:3525886-3560886 GCA_029465975.1 Dallia pectoralis
AGCATCCCTGTGGTGAGTTTGAATTGATCCCCGCTTGAGGGGAGGAATTTAACCGCGATCACCTGATATGTACGGACAAGTTGAACTGGTCCCAGACGCACACACACACACACAATGATGCCTGCGGCGACAATGAACCTCTCTTCGTCCGACCCGTTCAGGGCAGCTGCGTGACCTCCATGGGCCCGACCTCAAAACAAGGATCATGACCTAGTTAAGATACCCAATTTGAAGGACTATCTGATACAGTTCACAATGTCTTGTACTAAAACAATCACCTGCATAGGGATACAGAAAAAATCTTCAAACGATAGCAATATCAAGTAAATGGCAAATAAAATTGGTTCCAGAATTGATCCTTGAGGGACACCTTTTAATATTTGTCTCTGTCTCAGAGACTCACCCTTTTTTAAGATGTGATAAATGTTCTCAGGACAAACACCACGGCAAGACCAGGACATGAACCAGGACAAGAACCAGGACAAGATCCAGGACAAGACTAGAAGAACATCTACCATAAAAACAGGACAGGATCCAGGACAAGAACCAGGGCAAGATCAGGAGAACATCTACCACAAGACCAATATACATCTCACTCTCTCTACCCCTTATCTTGTCTCTCTCTCTCTTTCTCACACATCCTGCCCTCTGTAGCCTCCTCAAACTCCTTCCTTCCAGGGTTAGGACCCAGACTCTGGCCTTTTCACCGGGAGGTGGATTAGTCTGTCCATATGTCATCCCCCAACACGTCCCACCCTGTCTGGGGCAAGCTCGCACAACCTGCCCCCTCTGCCCTCTGTGGCCTGGAGGTTCCTGGGTTTCTCCATCACTGGCCCTTCACCGGTTTGGGGCCTCTCAATTACGGTTTTGCCGCTCTAGACACTTCCTGCCTCCCCGCCGCGGCTCACTTCCACTTTCATGACGAGCCCCCAGAGTGTCGGCGTGCGAGGGCGTCTGTGGATCCGGGAACCCGAAATAGACCTGGAGAGTGTATCCGTTAACTCCTCATGTGCCTCTCCTCCTCCCATGGTGTTCACCGCGCTGTCTATTCGTCCGTCGGGAGCAACTGGCCTTTCCTGTCTGGCTGGACGGCTACGCAGCAAATAAAAGGTCAAACAGGAAAACTAAATGCAGCGTCTCTGATTGTTTCTGAGATTTCTGAGCGGGGAGTCCCCCAGCGACACATCCGCAGTAAAAGCTACACGCAAACACACACACATCAACGCACAAACAGTGTTGAGACACATGAACACACACACGGACATGCATGTACTGAGAAATGAATTGCTTAGTCTAAGTTATTTGGTGTGTTGAGTGGACGTTGAAAAGACCAGAAGCAAGAGGTTTTGCCTTAATACAACGGGCTTGTTTTGTAAACATACACAATCACTGATGAACCAAAAAGATTATGAGAATGTGTCTTTCATACGGTTGGTCCCCAGCGTGCCACCGAAACAGCCCCAATCCGTCAAGCACTCCTGAAGGTGTCCTGTGGTATCTGGCACCAAAACATTTGCAGCCGAACCCTGAAGGTGTCCTGTGGTATCTGGTACCAAGACACTAACAGCAGAACCCTGAAGGTGTCGTGTGGTATCTGGTACCAAGACATTAACAGTAGAACCCTGAAGGTGTCCTGTGGTATCTGGCACCAGGGCATTAGCAGCAGTTCTTTAAGTCCTGTACTTTGAGCGGTGGAGCCCAGAGATGGAACTTGCAAGTCCATCACATCCCACAGATGCTCTGTTGGATTGAGATCTCGTTCATTTGGAAATACGGGACTCATCAGACTAGGCAACCTTCTTCCACAGCTCCGAGGTCCATCGTAGACACTTTCCACAGTGGACAGGGTGATCATTGGGTGATATTGGGGTGATCATGGGGTCATCGTGGGGTCATCATAGCCACTTTGACCCGGCCTGCTACTACGCAGCCCCAGGCTGTACTCCTGTCCATTTCCTGAAATACAACACGTTGACAATAACAATTAATAGTTTGCTTATTATTTAACTACCCAGAGCGTGACACATACCGTTGGTAGCAGATGATATCTGCCTCACCTGTGAGTGGTCATAATATTTTGGCTTATCAGCCAATACAAACACATCTGAGCTGGTCTTTTTATATTTCCCAGCAAGTTATTTGATTCCAGCTAATTGATTTGTATTGATTGAATGATTAATTTCATTGTTGCAAAACACATACATATTTAGCTTTTGCTTCAGTAATTTAATACTCCTCGCTGTTGCTGTTCTATTGCACTGTGTCTGTCAAGATTGCTCTACCCTGTGTGCGTGTGTGTGTGTGTATGTGTGTGTGTGTGTGTCTGTGTGTATGTGTGTGTGTGTGTGTCTGTGTGTGTGTGTGTGTGTGTGTGTGTGTGTGTGTGCGTGCGCGCGTGTGTGTGCGTGCGTGTGTGTGTGTGCGTGTGTGCGTGTGTGCGTGTGTGCGTGTGTGCGTGTGCGTGCGCGCGCGTTTGTGTGCGTGTGCGCGTGTGTGTGTGTGTGTGTGTGTGCGTGCGTGTGTGTGTATGTGTGTGCGTGTGTGTATGTGTGTGTGTGTGTGTCTGTGTGTGTGTGTGCGTGCGTGTGTGTGTGTGCGTGCGTGCGCGTGCGTGTGGATGTGTGTGTGTGTGTGTGCGTGTGTGCGTGTGTGCGTGTGTGCGTGTGCGTGCACGCGTGTGTGTGCGTGTGCGTGTGCGTGCGCGCGTGCGTGTGCGTGTGTGTGTGTGTGTGTGTGTGTGTGTGTGTGTGTGTGTGCGTGCGTGTGTGTGCAGGGTCAGAAGTATAGCGCCCTCTACTGGTCCCATAATGACCTGGCTAATAATCTGTTAAACCAATTCACTTTGCTTTTCTAGTGGCAGACTGCTCTACTCATGGATATCATCAAACGAGACATTTATATAAATTATCTATCTTTATATCTTTGATTTTGCTATTCTAACAGTAATAACAGACAATGTTCACATTAATAAGACAATATCACCGAAATAAAACACAGATTATTGCAATAAAACGAGGACTATAATAACAGCCACTGATTGCAGTATTGAGATAATTATCCAGAGAGGTGTGTTAGGTCCTCACACTGACAACCCAGAGAGGTGTGCTAGGTCCTCACACTGACAACCCAGAGAGGTGTGCTAGGTCCTCACACTGACAACCCAGAGAGGTGTGCTAGGTCCTCACACTGACAACCCAGAGAGGTGTGCTAGGTCCTCACACTGACAACCCAGAGAGGTGTGTAAGGTCCTCACACTGAGAGATGAGTGGGCTCCACAACCGCTTAACTCGGCTCACGAAGCCAGACCATTAGTTAAATTGACTGTATGCATGTGGAGTATTTTTTTAAAAATGTCATTTTGTGCACATTTCTCATGACTGATCTTCCATGACGTTTGACATTTACTAGACGTCAATCATTTAGCCAACGTTCCAATCCGGTGACATTCAGGTTAATTGCCCGGCACCTTGTCGACTATGGGATTAAATGATCGTCTTTCACATGTCTCTGGCATTATGTGAGCATGTCTTCCTAGCCACTCACCATGTTGGTTGTTAATCGTCACTTTAAAGGTAAGTGCGGCCGTTCCCTTCTCAACACCACACAGAACTGAACGGAAAGCCGCACAAAGAACATCATTTCTCCCCCCACGACGACACGAGAGGCATGCTTCAGGTGAGGAGGGAATGCGCCTGTTCATTCTGGGTTTCTGGAATGCGCCTTTCATTCCAGTGAGGTAATTATCCATCTCGTCCCAAGGTGACGCACAGTAGTTAAATTGACTGTCAGCAAAAAGCATTTGGCCTTGTGACAGCGATGGTTTATGAAGGGAGAATGCTTTGGTTAATGCCCAAATATGTTGCTGATTTAATTGAATGATAACTGAGTGCTGGGTTTAGTGGTTATATCTGTCCAGCGGTCCATTCTCAGGCAAGTTAACATAATTAGCTAAGTCGGCCCATGAGAAATGCTAGCGGCCAGTCACTTCAGACCACCGTTTATAAGGTTTGGTTTTAGTGTACACAAATGTAAATACCCTCCTCACTGTCAACACACACACACACACACAACACAATACACACACATTATTGTGAAAAACACTACTGGAGTTACAAGGTGTGTGTGTGTGTGTCTACACAATATAAAGAAAAAATGACACACAAACACAGTAGGTATCTAGAAGAGTGTGTGTGTGTGTGTGTGTAATGGCGGTTAAACCACACATACATTGTGTGTGTGTGTGTGTGTGCGAGGAGTGACGGCGTCATGGGCTTCCCCGTGTTTCCGGCCGTCTTCCCAGTAATCAGGTAGGTCTGATGAGGGAGGTGGCGTCAGATTTGGGGATTACGAGGAGGAACAGCCGGAGATTGGGTTACACGTGCCGGCTCCACTAAAGACACTAGCCTCTAGTCTCCTCCCTCTAGCCTCTAGTCTCCTCCATCTAGCCTCCTCCGTCTTCCCTCTACCCTCTAGCCTCCTCCCTCTAGCCTCTAGCCTCCTCCCTCTAGCCTCTAGTCTCCTCCCTCTAGCC
Organism: Dallia pectoralis; assembly: GCA_029465975.1. NCBI lineage: Eukaryota > Metazoa > Chordata > Actinopteri > Esociformes > Umbridae > Dallia > Dallia pectoralis. Next base: position 3,530,418 of record CM055758.1, read on the forward strand.
TCCTCCCTCTAGCCTCCTCCTTCTAGCCTCCTCCCTCTAGCCTCCTCCCTCTAGCCTCCTCCCTCTAGCCTCCTCCCTCTAGCCTCCTCCTTCTAGCCTCCTCCCTCTAGCCTCCTCCTTCTAGCCTCCTCCCTCTAGCCTCCTCCCTCTAGCCTCTAGCCTCCTCCCTCTAGCCTCCTCCTTCTAGCCTCCTCCCTCTAGCCTCCTCCCTCTAGCCTCCTCCCTCTAGCCTCCTCCCTCTAGCCTCTAGCCTCCTCCCTCTAGCCTCTAGTCTCCTCCCTCTAGCCTCTAGTCTCCTCCATCTAGCCTCCTCCGTCTTCCCTCTACCCTCTAGCCTCCTCCCTCTAGCCTCTAGTCTCCTCCCTCTAGCCTCCTCCCTCTAGCCTCATCCCTCTAGCCTCCTCCTTCTAGCCTCCTCCCTCTAGCTTCCTCCCTCTAGCCTCCTCCCTCTTCCTTCTAGCCTCCTCCCTCTAGCCTCCTCCTTCTAGCCTCCTCCCTCTAGCCTCCTCCCTCTAGCCTCCTCCTTCTAGCCTCCTCCCTCTAGCCTCCTCCCTCTAGCCTCCTCCTTCTAGCCTCCTCCCTCTAGCCTCCTCCCTCTAGCCTCTAGCCTCCTCCCTCTAGCCTCCTCCTTCTAGCCTCCTCCTTCTAGCCTCCTCCCTCTAGCCTCCTCCCTCTAGCCTCCTCCCTCTAGCCTCTAGCCTCCTCCCTCTAGCCTCTAGTCTCCTCCCTCTAGCCTCTAGTCTCCTCCATCTAGCCTCCTCCGTCTTCCCTCTACCCTCTAGCCTCCTCCCTCTAGCCTCTAGTCTCCTCCCTCTAGCCTCCTCCCTCTAGCCTCCTCCCTCTAGCCTCCTCCCTCTAGCCTCCTCCCTCTAGCCTCCTCCTTCTAGCCTCCTCCCTCTAGCCTCCTCCCTCTAGCCTCTAGCCTCCTCCCTTTAGCCTCCTCCTTCTAGCCTCCTCCTTCTAGCCTCCTCCCTCTAGCCTCCTCCCTCTAGCCTCCTCCCTCTAGCCTCTAGCCTCCTCCCTCTAGCCTCTAGCCTTCTCCTTCTAGCCTCCTCCCTCTAGCCTCCTCCCTCTAGCCTCTAGCCTCCTCCCTCTAGCCTCCTCCCTCTTGCCTCCTCCCTCTAGCCTCCTCCTTCTAGCCTCCTCCCTCTAGCCTCCTCCCTCTAGCCTCCTCCCTCTAGCCTCCTCCCTCTAGCCTCCTCCCTCTAGCCTCTTCCTTCTAGCCTCCTCCTTCTTTCTCTGGTCTTTATTTTAAGCACTTATTAACAGACATAATCTCCAGGGAGAATATTTAATAATACATAATTAAAATCTCTATTGTTCATAATCTAAATCCCAATCATCTTTGGGCCTTTTAATTCCCCAGAAGCATATTTCCCTCCCACCATTTCCACGGCGATGGTTCGGTGTGTTCTGTGTATTCCATTACATCATGACCCTGTTTGAGTAGCTAATTAGCATACTAGTTAGTGTCGTTATCCTGTTAGCTAATTGAGTAGAACTCGTTAGTGACGTGAACTCCATTAGGGTTACAGAGCCGGTTGTACGAATATGTGGGTGTGCTAATGAGAATTAGAGCGCCCGGAGAGCGTCTCTTCAAAAAAATAAAAAAAATTATGGAACAAGTCTCAGATGAGCAGGCAACACACACACACAGACACACACACATACACACACGCACACACACACTCACCCATCCACACACAGACACACCCCCCACACACACACACACCCACACGCCCATCCACACACAGACACACCCACACACACATGTTCACACACACACGCAACCACCATAGCCCCCCCATAGTAATGTGGGCCTGAGAGGAAGTATTTTTTATTGTTTATGTTAGTTTGCCGTTTTATTTAATTAGATATTTATGGTGAAGATGCAGCCAAACCATTTTCTGTAAACAATACACAAATCTTTCACTAATTCATACGATAGTAAATCCTTGACTGAGTGAAGCTTTTCTATTGTAATTGCTCTTTCATTATTGAGAAACAACAAGCCAACAAACAACCAGCGTTGACGCCTGTGGAGGAGGAGAGAAGGTTTCCTTCAAACGAACGGAAACATAACCAAATAACAACAAACACCAGCTCCCATTTCACTTCCTTCTGGAGACTTGTTTAAATGACTCCCCCATTCGCTTAAAGTGGTCCAGGGTTTTCTGGAAGAGGAGGGCTTAAAGAAAGAGAGGGGGGCTGGCAGGCTTCCTCTGGGATCATTTGGCCAATTGGCCCTATTTTGTCAGTGGTCGTGTCAAATAGCTGCATGGCCCTTAGGGAAACACAGACACACACACACAAACACACACACACAAACACACACACACAAACACACACACACACACACACACACACACAAACACACACACACATGGAGAAAAACAATGGTAGCACTTAAAAAAGCTAAATAAACAATTTGGACCCAAATGATTCACAGGTGCTATATGAGAGAGACCTGGTGGATATGAGAGAGAGACCCAGGGCCTGTTGGATGTGAGAGAGAGACCCAGGACCTGGTGGATGTGAGAGAGAGACCCAGGGCCTGGTGGATGTGAGAGAGAGACCCAGGGCCTGGTGGATGTGAGAGAGAGACCCAGGACCTGGTGGATGTGAGAGAGAGACCCAGGGCCTGGTGGATGTGAGAGAGAGACCCAGGGCCTGGTGGATGTGAGAGAGAGACCCAGGACCTGGTGGATGTGAGAGAGAGACCCAGGGCCTGTTGGATGTGAGAGAGAGACCCAGGACCTGGTGGATGTGAGAGAGAGACCCAGGACCTGGTGGATGTGAGAGAGAGACCCAGGGCCTGGTGGATGTGAGAGAGAGACCCAGGGCCTGGTGGATGTGAGAGAGAGACCCAGGACCTGGTGGATGTGAGAGAGAGACCCAGTACCTGGTGGATGTGAGAGAGAGACCCAGGGCCTGGTGGATGTGAGAGAGAGACCCAGGGCCTGGTGGATGTGAGAGAGAGACCCAGGACCTGGTGGATGTGAGAGAGAGACCCAGGGCCTGGTGGATGTGAGAGAGAGACCCAGGGCCTGGTGGATGTGAGAGAGAGACCCAGGGCCTGGTGGATGTGAGAGAGAGACCCAGGACCTGGTGGATGTGAGAGAGAGACCCAGGACCTGGTGGATGTGAGAGAGAGACCCAGGGCCTGGTGGATGTGAGAGAGAGACCCAGGACCTGGTGGATGTGAGAGAGAGACCCAGGACCTGGTGGATGTGAGAGAGAGACCCAGGACCTGGTGGATGTGAGAGAGAGACCCAGGACCTGGTGGATGTGAGAGAGAAAGAGAGAGAGAGAGAGACCCAGGGCCTGTTGGATCTGGATGTACGCAGAACCCAAGAGAGATCCTATCCCGGCGTTCTGTGCGACCTCGGATTTTCTCTGTGCATGTGTGAGATTCAAGGATTTTCCGCTTATCACAGCGGAACGTCAGCTCAAGGAAGTAGTGGCGTGGAAACAGAAGAAAGCATAGCAGGAATACTTCTCAGGCCTTGTCCCTGGCATACTTCACATTCACCAAGGTTCTCACATGATCGCTCGTTTACTCCTTCTTTGTTTTTCATTCTCAGCCAGCGAGTGTTCAGCTGTTTCAGACAGACGGATTACCGGAGGAATCACACACTGATTCAAACAGACCTACAGACACACACTGATTCAAACAGACCTACAGACACACACTGATTCAAACAGACCTACAGACACACGCTGATTCAAACAGACCTACAGACACACGCTGATTCAAACAGACCTACAGACACACGCTGATTCCACAGACCTACAGACACACGCACACATCTTCTCACATGGCCACATTCAGTTTATTACCAGGGACGTGGTACCGTATTTAGAGACTTTAACGACCGGAGGCTTTTTGTGATGGTGGGTCAATAACACTGACAGGGTGCGGACCAGGATGGCCTCCAGGCAGACGTGATCAAACATGGCCTGGAGATGTTAGTTCAGGCCAGGCCGCAATCTCCCCCCTCGACAACGCAGCCCCCGTTGGCCGTTCTCCATCTGTCCTCGTGTTGAACGTCCAGTCTGCACTCTCCCCTTTGAAGTGAGTGAGGCCTGAACTCCAAAACACCACATCCCGGGCGACCGAAAACCCCGTAACCTTGTCAGCGGCGAGGTGATCAATAACTACAAGGGCTGATCTGATTTCAATCCTCAAACAAGCTCATTCTCAGATTGACAATTTGAGAGACGCGAGTGATTGTGTGTGTGTGTGTGTCTGTGTGTACAGAATGTGTGTGTGTGTTTACTGTGTGTGTGTGTGTGTGTGTGTGTGTGCATGCATTTCAATTTGCCTTTGTGTGTGTAGGTGTGTGTGTGTGTGTCAATACCTGATGAATCACTTTAAACATGTGTATTGATTAGGTCGATTATTGAATGTCACAATGGATTGCCTTTTGCATATTCGCTGTGGCATTTTAACCGATGAGTTAATTCGCAATGTGTTCACAACGAGTCACAATTCAACGTACGGCCCTAATAAACAGTGGTTTGAAACCACAGACACAGATAATTTTTCTCCTTCACACCATGCCAACGCCTGCTCCGTACGGAAACGTAAGCTTCAAAGCCAACGGTCCGGATTGGTTTCCTGCCCAAACACGTTCAAGATTCTCCCCCCACCTCACCCCCGCCTGAACCCTCGATAAATTTGTATTCAAATGTTGTCGTGGCCGTGTGATCGCGTCTGTTGGAATAATTACGTCTGTTACAATGTATTATGGGTAAACAGTGACTGGCTGGTGTGCAAACAACCACGAGTTGTTAGTTACGATAAATCAGTTGACAGTTGCCTGCAGTCGTCTTGATCTTTTGGGACACGCCCTCTGGCCGTTCACAGCGAGCGCCCGAACGCTATTGACTCTCTGGCGGTGGCGCATTTGTTGATATGTCGCAAAGTAAATAGATCCATTGAGCTGTTCTCCACTCCCGAAAAGAATGGACATTTGCCAGACTGCTTGTTTTGCCGTGCTTGTGTTTGCATTAGATAACTGTTACAACAGACAAGGAAATAAAAATTATTTTTATTGTGTCTAGCTACTTGGTTTTGTATTGTGTCTAGCTACATGGTTTTATATTGTTTCTAGCTATTTGGTTTTGTATTGTGTCTAGCTACTAGGATTTATATTGTGTCTAGCTACTTGGTTTTGTATTGTGTCTAGCTACTAGGATTTATATTGTGTCTAGCTACTTGGTTTTGTATTGTGTCTAGCTACATGTTTTTTTATTGTGTCTAGCTACTTGGTTTTGTATTGTGTCTAGCTACATGGTTTTTTATTGTGTCTAGCTACATGGTTTTATATTGTGTCTAGCTACTTGGTTTTGTATTGTGTCTAGCTACTTGGTTTTGTATTGTGTCTAGCTACTTGGTTTTTTATTGTGTCTAGCTACATGGTTTTATATTATGTCTAGCTACTTGGTTTTGTATTGTGTCTAGCTACTAGGATTTATATTGTGTCTAGCTACTTGTTTTTATATTGTGTCTAGCTACAAGGTTTGCTTCATCTGTGTGCTGTTGGTACCAATGATTTGCCAAATGCAGCAGACACGTTTGTGATCGCTGAATAAACGCTGGCCGTTTACAGATCTCAGAGCAGTATTAGAACTGGGCGCCAATTCAGTTCATGAACAGCCGAAACAATGTGCCATAAGTGCCATGTGTAATATCTAGTTGATAAAATAATGACTCTAGCCAAACATCCTCCATTCAAATCATCAGCAAACAAATGACATTCTCAAGATCACAAAAACAACCCGCTACTCCGCCTGGAACGACCCTTTGGTGGAACAGGTAAACATAGATGTGGCGTGGTTACACAAGCACCTGAGATTGCACCACCTTATTCTGGGCACCACATTCAAACGGCTTTCTGGAAAGTCTAAACTAAAGCCGATCTTCTTCTGTGTGTACAAGTTCACTTCACGTGAGCCAGAAAAGACTGGTTCGAAGTCTCGTTGGGGCAACTTTTTCTTCTGCCTTTGTTTGACTACGGTGATATTCTGCACGTGAGTGGCTCTGTAGCTCGTCTGCAGATGTCTGTTCACCTCTGACCTTGATGCTCCTGGGCATATGGCAGCTTGAATCTGTCAGTAGGCCATCCTGTTCACATCACAGAGTTATTAGCAATAACATACGATTTTAAAACTCTTTTTTTTTTATTATATGCCTCCAAAATAAGAGTCGTTGTACGTTCGCTGTCACTTCCTTCAGCAACAGAAGGACTTGAAACTAGATCACATTTAGTACAGTCGTTTATTTTAAATCAGAGATTCAGGGAATTCAATCAACACCAGAGGAACATGTTTCTCCAACAGCTTGTCCAGACACTCCGCTGCACACAGATTGTTTTAACTTTAGTTTCCTGTCCGGTTAATTATGTATGTTGTCCATGCTGAGAACCACAATCCACAGTCTGGAGAAAGATTGTCCCGGTCCAAATCGTAACGACGGACTTTCTGAGCTGATAATTGTATTGATAATCTTTGTAACCGAGTACACCTGTTCCGTGAATAGAGCCACGGATACGAGTTCACATGTAAAGCCGTTGTGCATCCCGGCAGTGTTCTTCAAATGCAAGTAGACTTTACAGCCTTTGTCCTTTGACACGTATTTCTTCACCGGGGCCCCCCGAACATCTTGGGTCTCGGTTTCAGGAGAGGGTTTTGAATTGTCACCCATTGTGGCTGCCTCATCGGATACATAATCAAGGAGTGCGTGTCACGCCCTGACTAGAACAGGCCCGTTGAACAATGCATTATGTTTACATATTGTTGTCAGGTCAAACTGAATAGCACCTGCACGGCACTCAAATGTCCATATATGTTTCACGTGTTTTTCAGATGATTCTTATGAGGAAGTTTGCTTTCGCTGTACGTGTCGGTGTCAGATGATCTTGGGAATGATGGTGTGTTGATGTGCATTCGCCGAAGTGGTTTACACGCACACACACACACACACACACACACACACACACACACACACACATTTGAACGGCAGTAAGTGGACATTATTATTATACATCACCCATCTGCTGGCTTCCATTTCTATTAGCATTTATCTTGTTAACAGTTGCTTATTTACTCATTCCAATTAAGTAAGTGCTGCTTGGAAGTGTATCTACGGAGATGGTCATTATTTTTTACATTACACTTAGATAAATAATAAACTCACAAAGTCCCAATCTAAAACCCCATTTGTAATAAAGACATTGCAAATAAAAGAGACAAATGAAAACATGTATACTGAATTCTCAGGGTTAATTTGACCAAAAGTGATTCATTTAAGAAAAAAAGAGATTCCATGTTTATTCAAATATGTGAAACCGTTCATTCAGTAGCTGGTAGCGTCTGCATTAGCAGCGATAACTTTAAGTAAATGTTTCTTCTAGCCACTACATCAGTCACTGACATTGTTTTTGACTGATTTTTCTCAAGTCCTCCTTAGTTTTTTTGTGTCTGCCATGCCTGCCTGCATTAAAGGTCTGGAAACAACATCTCAATTTAAATTAGGTCAGGACTTTGACTTGGCCAATCCAAAACACCCATTATATTCCTCTCGATACATTCTTCGGTAGATTTGCATGATGGAAGACACATTTTCGGCCCAGCTTCAGCTACCGGACTGATGGCCTGACGTTCTGTTAAAAAATCTCTTGGTAAACTTCAAAATTCATGACTTCCTTAATGATGTGTGGTCTACCAGGCCCAGAGCAGGTAAAGCAGCCACGGACCATCACCTTCCCACCACAATTCTTGACTTTGAGCATGAGGTTGTTTCGGTGGTACGCAGTGTTGGGTTTTCGACGAGCATAGCAGTTTTGATCCGGATGGTCCGGCGAGTGAAAGAACTTTCGGAAACCTTCAGGTTGGTCCGAGTTGTCTCGTGCAAAGTTAAGATGGCAGTTTCTACGGCAGCAGAGGCTTCTTCATATTGTTGAAGCTTGCAGACTATTTTGAGTCAGTCTTCTCCATGTTGTTAAAGGATGCACGCTCTCCTGGGATTCAGAGAGGTCTGCATACAGTCTGGGTTGGGTTTCACCACCGTGCCAATGGGATTCTCCGAACATAATGGTATTGTTTATTGTTTCCCTACATAAAGACTCATCGACCTAGTTTCTCTCCACGCCTATTTGAAGCTTGACTATAAAGGCAAAAGCCATACAGCCCATAAGAATCAAACCGACAGAAGGCGAGCCAGCCAAGTCCAGTCCTGAACACGGCGAGACGCGCCAGGAAATGCATATCCTCAGCCTCGTTGTTTCGGCCATGGCGTTCGGCAGATGCAGCCTGTTGTCGTGGAGTGACTGTGGCGTGGACTTCAGAGCCCCGGCTTCCACGGACATCTCGGTGACCTGTGGTACCATGTCGATCGACCTGGCCATCGTCTTCTGTCCCGCCATTTACTGTGGATACAACGAGTCACTTCTCATCCTCAACGGCATGTTGGACGACCCCGCCTGTCGGGGAACCCTGGACGACGGTGTCAGTCCGGCTGTCCTGCGGTTCAGCTTCCCCATCAACGAGGCCAAAGCGTGTGGCAGCGTCTTCCGAACGTTCAGCGCTTCGGGCACTGGGATCTTCGGCGACTTCTCCAGCGTCCAGAGGGTGAACATCAGCGGCGTGGTCGTGTCGTCAGACACTGGCACGGGGACGGTCACTTACAGGAGCGATCTGAAGTACTTCTTCTCCTGTGCCTATCCCCTGGAGTATCTGATGGACAACACCCAGATGACTGTGGCTGCCTCGTCCATCTCAGTCCAGGACAAAAACGGATCCTTTATCAGTACTTTGAGCGTGGAGCTCTTCAACGACATCAGCTTCGCTGCACCCATGGTCTTTCCAAAAACGGGCATCGAGCTGAGGACCCCGATCTACACTCAGGTCAAGGCCATCGACCTGAGCACCCATCTACACGTGTTCCTGCATCGATGCTACGCCACCGTTTCTCCCCAGTCCCAAAACTCAACAATCCACGACCTCTTCGTCCCTTGCTCTTTGGGCAAGAACACAATCATTCACCAGAACGGCGTTGGCCACCGCGCTCGCTTCTCCTTCCCCGCCTTTCGCTTCTTGGAGCAGCAGGACAGGAAGACGTCCACCTATTTCATCCACTGCCTCATCCGACTCTGTGAGAGTGCCACCTGTGTGCTCTTACTCCAGTGTAAGAACCCGGTGAAAAGGAGCGCCGTTGAACAAACTGAGTTAATGACCGTTAGTTCACCCGCCATAATCATCAGGGCAGAGGGCGTCCTGGCGGCAGAGGTACAGACTGGCACAAGTGAACATTTCTACATTCTCAGAAGAAAAGTGGCAGTGGTTACTGGTGGCATTGCTCTCATCATCGTTGTGGTCACTGCAATAGCGGGCATCTTCTATAGAACGTTTAAGGCTCGAACCCAAGCGTAGATCCAAATTACGATGCCATTTCTACTTACAATCCAAAAGATTCCTAATACACCTCGGATTATGAAAATAATCGGTTTTGGGAATACATTCCTGCAACAGTTTTTCAAAAAGGTTTGTAATATTGGGGTGAAATGGTGGCAAGAGTATTTGGTAAGTAAACTGTAAAACTGTATATAAAAAACATCAAAATGGATCAAAGAGAATTTATGAGTAATGCAAAATATCGTTTTTTTGTATATAGCCTACTGTACATTTGAATAAAGTTGTATTTTGACTGAAACTGTTTGGGAAAAATGAATTGCTTGGTTGTCCAATACTAAATCTCTAACTTGGGTATCTATATACGAATGACTGTTTCAACCAGGTATCCTTTCATCTTTTATCCGAGGGTTCAAGCCTACTTCGAAATATGCCATAAAGGGAAAGTGTGTCATTATTTTCCTTTTCAAGTGAGCAACCATTTATGAATTTACGGGAGTTTTAGAAAAGCATTGTTTCATGACAGGTCATTGTTTTGTGGACCTCCAGTGATTCACAGTTGTAAACAAAAGTCAGAAATGTTTATGTCAACGGTTTTGTACCACAGGTCCAGCTCTGGTTGTCAGTTGTAAAAAACATACATTTTGCGGATAAATGTAAGAGCCGATACAAATATTAAGAGAGCGAAAATACTTTCCTCAAGAGTTTCTTGCTGATTTAACAGGATTTGTTTCCTGATTGGATGACCTGTGACTCTTAATCAATATCTTATGCTATTAACCAGGGTGACATATATTTATGGTTTTATGTAGTGCTTTGCAATACTTTTCACAAAGGCCGAAGAGAAAAATACCGACATCAATTTAATGTATACTCTTTTCAGCTAATATCAACAGAACGCTGTTACCTTTAAAAACTCTTAGTACAATATTTTGTACAATTTTTATTTATTTAACCTTTATTTAACCATGTAGGCCAATTGAGAACAAATTCACATTTGCAACGGCGACCTGGCCAAGATATGGCGCAAAAAACCTCAATCAAAATTTCAGTACGTCTTTCAGTTGGTTCGTTAACATCTTTCACCAGAAGATCAATGATGAAATCACACATTTTTGGTTCTGGTAAGGGTTCCAGTGGTTCACCTCGAACATCCAAAAAGTTGCTTATAGGTCGTTTTCTAATAATTTTGTGGAATTCCTCTCATGCAGTGATTACAAACTGGCTGATAGAATGCAGCCCAGATGTTTAAGGCTTTGGAAAAGAAGAATTGCCAACAACTGGGGCCAAATTTTATTTATTTAACCTTTATTTAACCATGTAGGCCAATTGAGAACAAATTCACATTTGCAACGGCGACCTGGCCAAGATATGGCGCAAAAAACCTCAATCAAAATTTCAGTACGTCTTTCAGTTGGTTCGTTAACATCTTTCACCAGAAGATCAATGATGAAATCACACATTTTTGGTTCTGGTAAGGGTTCCAGTGGTTCACCTCGAACATCCAAAAAGTTGCTTATAGGTCGTTTTCTAATAATTTTGTGGAATTCCTCTCATGCAGTGATTACAAACTGGCTGATAGAATGCAGCCCAGATGTTTAAGGCTTTGGAAAAGAAGAATTGCCAACAACTGGGGCCACTTTCAGAGCCGGGAAATAAAAAAGATATTGCTTAAAAAAAGTAAACTTGTTTAAATGTGAACTCATCTTGTCTCTGACAGATCATCAGCAATCCCAATCCCAAACCCAATCCCAATTCAAACAACCACGCCTCTGTTTAAATCTATCTGACCACGCCCCTGTTTAAATCTATCTGACCACGCCCCTGTTTACATCTATCTGACCACGCCCCTGTTTACAACTATCTCACCACGCCCCTGTTTACATCTATCTCACCACGCCCCTGTTTACAACTATCTGACCACGCCCCTGTTTACATCTATCTGACCACGCCCCTGTTTACATCTATCTGACCACAGCCCTGTTTACATCTATCTGACCACGCCCCTGTTTACAACTATCTGACCACGCCCCTGTTTACATCTATCTGACCACGCCCCTGTTTACATCTATCTGACCACAGCCCCTGTTTACATCTATCTGACCACAGCCCTGTTTACATCTATCTGACCACGCCCCTGTTTACAACTATCTCACCACGCCCCTGTTTACATCTATCTGACCACGGCCCTGTTTACATCTATCTGACCACGCCCCTGTTTACATCTATCTCACCACGCCCCTGTTTACAACTATCTGACCACGGCCCTGTTTACATCTATCTGACCACGCCCCTGTTTACATCTATCTGACCACGCCCCTGTTTACATCTATCTCACCACGCCCCTGTTTACACCTCATCTCATGACTCAACAACGTCTGTCTGCTTAACTAGCGTTCTCCTGGCTAACCACATCACTTCCCATAAGTCTAGACCTTTAATCACCTCTGGTAATCTAACTTAAACACAGCCTCTCACCTCTCATTATCCAGATACGTTCAGCCCCGTGGAACTGAAGATGCTCTCGTTTCAACCAGCGCCAGTTATTCCGTGACTCATCTACATTTTAGAAACACTGGCAGGACCGGGAGAAACATTCCCGTCATTCGGTGTCCATTTCTTTTTCTGACAGATGGACAGAGAGACAATGGCCCTCATTTATCAAAAGTGCGTACACCAAATTTCCAGCGTACACCTGGCGTACACCCAAAACCATGTTGACTTTGAGATTTATCAATATGGACGTTGGCGTACGGCACGCTCAAATCCTACGCCAGCTCAGGAGGTTTTGAGTTAGTGCGGAAATGCGCAGAAAAACAATTCCTAACACCACAAAACGCACTGACAAACTAAAAGACATGATATATTATGGCCCACTGTAAAAAAACAACAACATAGTAATTATAAACTACAGTGTTTATTTTTGTGCAACATGGGCTTCAATGTTTAATTTGTGTGACTTTACCAAAGCATTTGATTTGCATATGTATTAGGGATGCACCGAAATACTTTTATCACCGAAACAATACGGCCGAAATGTTGTGATCTATTCGGATCCTCTGCACTTCCTCACGACTGTACTTGATCCGCGTTATAAAGACCATTACTTGGATGCAGAAATAAAGCAGCGCGCACGAGAAATGATCCAGACGGCGATGGATGCGGAGAACCCGCGTGGAGACGGAGACGGAGCAGCGCACGGAGCAGGAGAAGGAGATCAGAGCGCAGAAAAAAAGAGAAGAGGGGCATGCACCTCGTTGTCTGATATGTTAATATGGGTTCAGTAATGAAAGGCTTTAGACCAAAAAATAATTCAGACTGACAAAATAATAAAAATGACATTCTTCTTCTTTTAAATAATAATAATAATACGAATAATAATAATGACATTCTAAATAACAATAAGCGTCATTAATAATAAAAATAATAAGAAGAAGAATATTACAAATTGTCATGCAATTATTAATGTGAATGAATGGTACTCCACATCACATCATCATCACTATTGTACACCCCAATACATGTGACGTGAAAAGAAATTAAATGCTAATTGTTTCAAAACACGTGCTGTAAAATAATGCATTGTGATAGGTCATTTGATCATCCACGTCGGAGAAGTTTCTCTTCTTTGCCGTCTTCCGAGTGTCCGTGGCGTAAAATGAGGGCGTGGGGGAGGCGGATACTTGAATATATAGGGGCGTGTTATTCTAATGACGATCGTTTTCAGCCGCGGCATTTATCAAGGGCAGGTATTGCGTACACCTGGATTTCAACGGTACGCACAGCTTCATAAATCAGGTGGTGAGAGGAGTGTAAGCATAATCTTACGCCAACATATACGCCCGTTTCTACGCAAGAATGATAAATGAGGGCCAATGTCTCCCTGGACAAACATAAAAGCTTGTTGACGGTACGCGTTGAGTGCAAACCGAACTGACAACAACCCTCCCCATAAAACCTCTGTGTGCAGTATATCATTCAGCTGTGCTTTCTTCACAGGTTGCAGGTTTTTCAGCACACCGTTGTTTATCGGTCACAGCATTTATTGCCACCTCATCTGCTCCAGTCTTGACTGAGGAAAACATTTTAAAACTTTGACAGCATCCAACATCCAAACAATAATACAGTGACCTGTAAGGAATATTCCCGGATAAAAAAGATTGACTATTTTTTTTTTTTTAGTTAAAATTTTAATGAATGAATATACTGTTCTCTTCCAAATACATGGGGTCCGTAAATCTGATTTCTGTCTAAATCGCTGAAGTTGACTATTACAGCTTTGTTGATCAAGTCATATTGGACACCTCAAAACAGCTTTGTCCACAATCCCGAGGACGTCCGGGGCACATGAGAAGAACCTCCCGACGTCTTGGCGACCTCCTAATGACTCCTTTTGGTTTGCTGGGCAGGTGGGATGGTATCAATCATGTGATTATCTCTTATTGGCCAGTTGACAGCAAAGTAAATGAAAGAGTTGGAACGGATTTAAACTCTAAGGGCCTGTTAGCACTCACCTCTTCTAATGCATTCCACTGCATCTCCAAATACACACACACACATTAAAGCATGACACAGACACACAGATTTACAAAGATACACACAAACTGTCTTTCTAACGTGTGGGGACTCGGACCTAAACTTCACCCGGAATTCCATGTTCCACCAGGCGTAGGTCTAAACCTAAGCTTAACCTTCAACCCTAGCAAAAACCTAACTTGTATGCTCACATTTAACTTAAATGATCTGCCCTGATCCTAAACCTAAAAGTTACCCCAACACCAGAATCACATCTTCTCTATTAGGGACTTTGCCTAAGAACTTTGTGGAGACCGATTATTCAGGTTTTCCTATCTTTGTTTTGTCTTATCTTTGTCTGGAACACAAACATACACAGATCCATGAATCACAAACAGACACAGACACAGACACACACACACACACACACACACACACACACACACACTCACACACAAACACTTACTAACACACAAACACACCACAAATACACGGCTCAGAGAAAAAAAAGACAGCTGTATTAAATGTAGTCAATACTTGATAAATAAATGCATGAGAAAGATAAAAGTGAACAAGAGATTAGATAAATGAATGAATAAGCTAATGTCAGTGTAAAGATATATGAATAAACTAATGCCAGTGTAAAGAACGACCATATGAATAAACTAATGTCAGGGTAAAGAAGGACCGTCTTTAAATGAATAAACTAATGTCAGGGTAAAGAACGACCATATATATAAATAAACTACTGCCAGTGTAAAGAAGGACTATGTATAAATGAATAAACTAATGTCAGTGTAAAGAAGGACTGTCTATAAATGAATAAACTAATTTCAGTGTAAAGAAGGACTCTCTTTAAATGAATAAACTAATGTCAGTGTAAAGAAGGACCATCTGTGCTCCACTTTCTATTGGTCAGAACACAGAGCCCTGTGGGGAAATCAGTGTTGACGTTTTAAACATCTTAACACACTGAAATTGTTTTCAGATTTCTATTGATGGACAGTTTCCCTTCAATCGGTTAAATACCGCCAGCTAGGCAGACACACACACTCACATACACACTCACATACACACACACACACACACACACACACACACACACACACTTACACACATAAACACTTTCAACACAAACCCTTTGTGTACATCGCTGGTCACTGGTGGTTCTATGCCTGGACATCGTTACAACGCTCAAGGCTTGAACCCTCACCTCTGACCCCTGACCTATAAGTGCTGTGGCCGTGTGAGCCAATAAGTTAAAGGGGAGGGGGTCTAATCTGGGACAGAAAGACTCGAGAGGAAGAGAGTCCGCTTTGTTTTCTATGAGGAGGATAATTGAGATGTGTGGTCATTTAGACCGATGTTTAAAAGGTATAGATACGACACCAACACACACACACCAACACACACAAACGCACACCAACGCAAACCAACGCACACCAACGCACACCAAACACACACCAACACACACAAACACACATCAACACACACAAGCGCACACCAACGCAAACCAACGCACACCAACGAACACCAACACACGTTGCCAAACTGATTTGTAACTGAACTAAAGCCCATGTCTGCCGCTTGTGCCTAAACAGTGAAGTAACCCCTGTTATAACACAACAACGACCCACATATAAATGGCATCCAAATGACAACTCCTGAGTGAGAAATCTCCTTTTCCTTAATTGGGATATGCTAAATACAACCGTATGCTAAATACAACCGTATGCTAAATACAACCGTATGCTAAATACAACCGTATGCTAAAAACAAGCGTATGCTAAAAACAACCATATGCTAAAAACAAGCGTATGCTAAAAACAAGCGTATGCTAAAAACAACCGTATGCTAAAAACAACCGTATGCTAAAAACAAGCGTATGCTAAAAACAAGCGTATGCTAAAAACAACCGTATGCTAAAAACAACCGTATGCTAAAAACAACCGTATGCTAAAAACAACCATATGCTAAAAGCAACCTTCACAAACACTGATCACAAACACACCGTAGGAAACAGTGGTTATTTCATTGTGGACAGGTCCCGGCAGATCTGCGTTCTACACGTGATACCGGTGAGAAAGAAGAAGGTCTGTTTACTACAACTCTTAAGTGCCGTGGACCCGCTCAGATAATTAAACAACCTGAAGCAAGCGTGTTATCACCCCGAAAGTAATGTCCAATCAAATATGCACTTGAGAATCACTGTGGCCACTCAAAGTCCAGGTCCGAGTAACAGTCTGAGTGTTGTAAAAAGAGATGTCTGCTTTTCCTCAGGTCCTGATACCACCCTGTCTGTTAGGCTCTGGGAACACACAGTCAGAGAGACATAAATACGTGTTATATACAAGATAGGAGAAGAGTTCTGGTTAAATATGTGTTATATACAGGATAGGAGAAGAGTTCTGGTTAAATATGTGTTATTACATGCTGTATTTGATATTAATTCTGAGCAAGGTGAAAGCAAGGGTGTGAAAAAGACGCAATTTGTCTGAATCAAACAGAGCAGAGCAAACAGCCAAACTCAGGGATAACCTCCCTGTATGTTAACAGTTCATGTACAACACGCCAACTTGTTTCTCCATCTGTGGAAAAGCTGGGACAAGAACAACAATCACAGAACAACAATCACAGAACAACAATCACAGAACAACAATCACAGAACAACAATCACAGAACAACAATCACAGAACAACAATCACAGAACAACAATCACAGAACAACAAGTAAATTGACATTTGCAATGACCCTGTAGTGTGTGCGTGTGAGTGTGAGTGTGTTTGTGTGTGTGTGTGTAAGAGTGCATGTGTGCATGTGTGCGTGAGTGAGTGAGTGTGTGTGTGAGTGAGTCAATCATTGCTGACCTCGCTGTTCATTCATTGTTTCGGTGAATGGAGATGTAAAGGGCAGAAGTAGGGCGGATTTAGGTACGTGTATGGAGAGAGTTAATGTGTAATCATCCCTCCCCCTCTCTCTCTCTCTCTCTCTCTCTCTCTCTCTCTCTCTCCCCTCCTCTCTCCCTCTCTCTCTCTCTCTCTCTCCCTCTCCCTCTCCCTCCCCCTCTCCCTCTCCCTCCCCCTCTCTCTCTCTCTCTCTCTCTCTCCCTCCCTCTCTCTCTCTCTCTCTCTCTCTCTCTCTCCCTCCCCTCTCTCTCTCTCTCTCTCTCTCTCTCTCTCTGCTTAAAGTCTAGCAGCTCAAATAGCTGTAAACTAAGGCAAACCCTGATCTGAGACCTGTGAATTAACTGGATTCTGACATTAACCGAAACACAAGTCAAAAAAGAACATTCATTCTGTTTGATTATCGATTCTATCAGACATTAGATTATTCCATAATCATTTAAGATGTACCATATGTATCTCGATTCCATATTTAACATTCTAATTATATCTAATCAATATGATACTAAATTAACTAAAGATTTGGACTCAATAACAGTGGAATAGCAACCACACCACCCTAAACCAGTTCCTGAGATAAAAAGGAATTCCCAGTGAGCGGTTTGGTTGTCCGAACGACCGGCCGAATGCTCTGAACGACTGAGTGAAACTGGAAGAAAGCCCCTATGACTGCCTGATTGACTGCCTGTTGCCCGGCTGCATTCCTCATTGGTTGAGTCAGGGCGTACGCCTGTTCGGCCTCCCTAATGCCCTGTAATGTTGTGAGGCTGGCCCTCGTATTGACTGGTAATTTGATGTGTCACGGGCCGCGGCCGAGCTATCCAAACAGGGCTGCTCCGGGGGGCACCGGCTGGGGGGGAGGAAATTGAATTTCCCCGTGTCAAAGACCAGAGACCAAATCCCCATCAACGGGAGCTCAGAAATCCCCATAAGTCCGCCGGGTTTCATCTGCTACGGTGGTCCGGCCAATCAGAGGCCTCGGTCCTCTCTCCAGCGCCCGCCTCAGCGTCAACAATCAACAATCGTGCTGCATTGTGAGGCCCTGTGATCCGGCGACCTCCGACCTTTGGAGTTAACCCCTGTGCTGCCGGTGCTGAGTGCTGCCCCTGTCTGTCCTTTGTGGAGCCGACGAGGTTCCCATGAGAAACGGAGCGGGGGCCAGCCCGGGGACTCAGAGGGCCCACTGATGAAGGCTTAAGAGCGGGCCCTAATGTTCTGGAATGTGCCTTACGGACTGCCTGCCCCAGAGAAAGGAGATATCAACAGCCCACGGGCTTAGTTACAAGCCTATAGGTAAATACTGTCACGGCAGGTCAACGTTTCGGAGAAACCGACACGGGCGGCCATTTAAAACCTCTTCCCAATACTGGTTCTCAGTATGCCTCCCTCAGCCGTGTTTGGTGTTCAGGGAAGTGTTCAGGCGTGTCACCCGGCTGCCTCTGAGATGTGTGAACCGTCTGTTGTTGCTGTGACAACTCTGACAGGCTGACATACAGCAGCCGGCCGATCACCTACAGCAGCCAGAGGCTGAATCCTCCCGGCCCTGGCACTGGCCAAAGTGCCTCTCCCTGGGCATCCGGGTCGCTGACCCCTGACCCTCCCTGAGGACCACCAGCCTGTGTTCATGACACGAAAATATCCCCAAAATAAATGGTAACAGCTTGTATAAATATTGCTGCCAGGAGTTATGGCACCAAGCACGACCCCCCCCCACACACACACACACACACACACACCTTCTTCTAATTCCAACACACCTATTACATGCTGTATTTGTGAATTCAACTTCTGGTGCTCGTACTCTAACCCTGGGATGTTGCTTACGGGTCCCGTAGAAGTTGATTCCTTCGGTTTGAAGAAAAGAAAATGTATCTGACACCCGAAGAGAAAGCCCAACTTGACTGTTTTACTAGCCGTATTAGCATTTTCTGTGTTTTAAACCCCACTTTCAGCTGCATGATCTATACAAATGCAGAGAGGTTCATAATCCAGAGGTACCTGGAACCACAATGCTCTACAAACTAAAACAATATTTACATTTACAAAAATTCTGAAGTACAAAGTACATATTATCTGACATTTTTCCCACATGAACACATATCATTAATTTCATATTTTATGTTCACAGAAGTCCATCGCAAAACATTCCTAAACGTGGTTTCTGCGACCCATATTATCTAGTTCCTGACAGACAGCCCGTCCACTAGGTTTTTGATATATTTCTTCACACTCAACATTCAGACAGATTTCTGGAATATCTGAGGGAGAGCACTTCATTGGTTGTTCAGTGTCACATGACACGGTGTGAAGAGAGTAGAATGTAAGTGACCACTACTGAGTCGGGCAGCGTATTACTTAAGGACACTAAGAAACAGTACTTAAGGAAACAAGGAAACAGTACTTAAGGAAACAAGGAAACAGTAGCAACAACTAGGAGTGACTGAACATGGTTCCTACAGGGTAGAGCCAGTGCTGGTTTACTCTGTAAAGGGCCCACGGTTTGGTAATGGTCGTGTTTCTGACCTGTAAACAGAGGGTGGTTAGAGAAGAGCCGTGCATTACAGTCCTGTAAACAGAGGGAGGTTAGGGAAGAGCCGTGCATTACAGTCCTGTAAACAGAGCGAGGTTAGGGAAGAGCCGTGCATTACAGTCCTGTAAACAGAGGGAGGTTAGGGAAGAGCCGTGCATTACAGTCCTGTAAACAGAGGGAGGTTAGGGAAGAGCAGTGCATTACAGTCCTGTAAACAGAGGGAGGTTAGGGAAGAGCCGTGCATTACAGTCCTGTAAACAGAGGGAGGTTAGGGAAGAGCCGTGCATTGCAGTCCTGTAAACATATGACAGCATGGCAGTGACACTGACATGCTGACATATGCCCACACACACACATACACGCGCACACACACACATACACACACACACGCGTGCACACAGGCATCCTTGTCCACTTTCAGCAAAACATGTACACTACCAGACAAACACCGACGCACACACACACACACACACTCACTCACACACTCACACAGACACACTGACACACACACACATAGACACACACACTCACATCGACACACACACTCACACACACACACACTTAACGACGGTCCAGTCCATTGCCTGTATGAATGGTGCACCAGTAACACGTTGAAAAATGTGTCCTTTCGATAAGATCTGATGTGATTGGTTGGCAATAAGTGCTAGTGTTCATTCTGGCCTCCCGGCACCACGGCAGCTGTCTGTGTGGACTCCCTGACCTTCCATCAGCGCACAGCTCCTAAGGCCATCAATCCCGGTGGCCTGGTACCCAGATAGACCCCTGTGCCCTGGGTGAGAGGCAATTCATCTGGCTATTAGCTCAAATATGTGCCCTAGTAGTGGGCTGTTTGGGACGCGGCCATGCTATTCAGAATGCAGATATTTGACACTATTTCGGTGTGTACCTTCTCTGGGCAAATTCACTTATAGTGTTTATGAAGTAGTCAAATGTTTGTTGCGTTCTGTCCATTACAAATGTCACGTCCTAATTTGATCACGGCCCGTGGTCGGGACTTTCCGAAAACGGCAGGAAACGCGAAGTTGTGTTTTTTTCAGGATTTAAAAAACGATTTATGAGGTCTGTGGTGCACTTTGTGATTTCGGATGGGAGTTGCTTTGTGCTGTAAACCGTTCACAAATAAACGGGAATGTATTGGGATCCGCGAAATATCTGCTTCTAGTTATTCTGCTGTAAAAAGAAACAGGGATTGAAACATTTGCTCATCCACTCTTAAATACTCATGATTGTTTAATCGCTTAATCATTGCGTTACATGCATTTATTTTAAAGAGTGTTTTCCTAAATATATAGATTCACTTATTCAATTTACAAGCTACTGTAAATACCACCAAAACAAATAGCAAATTTGTGTAATATTGGAGCGAATGGTAAATGTTTCACTATAACAGACCTGAGGTAACTGTGTGTAAACCCCTGGGAGGGGACCTAATACAGGAAGTTGTCAGTTGTCTAATAGAATACAATGGAATTAAAGGTACTGATCAGTGACTCACTGCATACTGAGGGGAGAGTACAGATAAGGATACCTACACACACCTGGAGGTCTCTCTTCTCCCTCATCCCTCTATCTCTCTCTCTCTCTGACTCTCTGTCTGTCTCTCTCTCTCTCTCTCTCCTCACTCTCTGTCTGTCTCTCTCTGTCTCTCTCCCACCTCTCTCTCCCCTCTGTCTCTCTCTCTCTCTCTGCTCCCTCTCCCTCTCCACTCAATACAGCCTCTCCATTTCCTACCCCCCACCCGCCCACCCTCCACAACCATCCTAAACACTACCCCGTTTCATTCATACTCTGCTCTGCCTCGACACACAGATATACCCCCTGTGTGTCTTACTGTGTGTGCTATCCTTATCTCAGTCACATGGATGTAATGAGTCCCATATATCTCCTCCAGAAGGTGCATACGCTCATGGACAATGTGCCATATCAATACCACTGTTCACAAAGAGTCCCAGGACTGTTCTAGGATCAGTCTCACTCATAATGAATAGTGGTTGTCTGTGTAAGCACACACATCTACGCAAACACACAGACACACACACAAACAACCACACACACAGACACACACACACACTAACAACCACACACACAGACACAGACACACACACACACACACAGACACACACACGGTGTAACTCACACTATGGCGGAAATGCCTGAGCAAAACTAGAAACCAAATAAAACAGTGTGAGAAATACTTGCTGTGGGAAAGATATACCTGCTGTGGTAGAAAGAGATACATGCTGTGGAAAAGAGATACCTGCTGTGGTAGAAAGAGATACATGCTGTGGTAGAATACATGCTGTGGTAGAAAGAGATACATGCTGTGGTAGAAAGAGATACATGCTGTGGTAGAAAGAGATACATGATGTGGTAGAAATATACACATGCTGTGGTAGAAAGAGATACTTGCTGTGGTAGAAAGAGATACATGCTGTGGAAAAAAGAAACATGCTGTGGTAGAAAGAGATACATGATGTGGTAGAAAGAGATACATGCTGTGGTAGAATACATGCTGTGGTAGAAAGAGATACATGATGTGGTAGAAAGAGATACATGCTGTGGTAGAAAGAGATACATGATGTGGTAGAAAGAGATACATGCTGTGGTAGAATACATGCTGTGGTAGAAAGAGATACATGCTGTGGTAGAATACATGCTGTGGTAGAAAGAGATACATGCTGTGGTAGAAAGAGATACATGCTGTGGTAGAATACATGCTGTGGTAGAAAGAGATACATGCTGTGGTAGAATACATGCTGTGGTAGAAAGAGATACATGCTGTGGTAGAAAGAGATACATGCTGTGGTAGAAAGAGATACATGATGTGGTAGAAATATACACATGCTGTGGTAGAAAGAGATACATGCTGTGGAAAAAAGAAACATGCTGTGGTTGAAAGAGACGTACTGTTTGAAAGAGATACATGCTGTGGGATATAGATACATGGGGTGGGAGTGGAATACATGAGTCTCTCTTTCTCTCTCTCTCTCACGCTCTCTCCCTGTCTCTCTCTCCCTGTCTCTCTCTCTCTGTCTCTCTCTCTCTGAGTCTCTCTCTCTCTGAGTCTCTCTTTCTGTCTCTCTCTCTCTCTCTCTCTCTCTCTCTCTCTCTCTCCCTGTCTCTCTCTCTCTGAGTCTCTCTCTCTCTGAGTCTCTCTTTCTGTCTCTCTCTCACACTCTCTCCCTGTCTCTCTCTCCCTGTCTCTCTCTCTCTGAGTCTCTCTCTCTCTGAGTCTCTCTTTCTGTTTCTCTCTCATGCTCTCTCTCTGACTCTCTCTCTCTCTGTCTGACTCACCCTCTCTCTCTCTGACTCCTTTATAGGCTTAGTTATTCTACCTAACATATGCGTGAGTTTTTTTATCTGCAATATAATTTTCACTTTTAGTTTTGGGTCTGCATGATCTGAGGTGGTGAGGAGGTGCAGCTCAGATTCCACCTCATTTTTTGGAAGCCAGCTCTGCCTGTGACCTCAATCTCAGTAGAAGAACTTAAGCTGGGTCAATCACAGGTAGTTTGCCAGAATGTTCTCGCTGTTTTAGTGGAAAGTGACATTCAAACTTTGCCTATTTTGTAGATTATTTCAAATGTGTCAAATCTATTTTAAAATGATTTCATTAGGTCTCACTCTCTCTATAAAGGCAGTGTGTCATATGACTCTATATAAAGGCAATGTGTCATATGGCTCTCTATAAAGGCAATGGGTCATATGGCTCTATAAAGGCAATGTGTCATATGACTCTCTATAAAGGCAATGTGTCATATGACTCTCTATAAAGGCAATGTGTCATATGACTCTCTATAAAGGCAATGTGTCATATGGATCTATATAAAGGCAATGTGTCATATGACTCTATATAAAGGCAATGTGTCATATGACTCTCTATAAAGGCAATGTGTCATATGACTCTCTATAAAGGCAATGTGTCATATGACTCTCTATAAAGGCAATGTGTCATATGACTCTCTATAAAGGCAATGTGTCATATGGATCTATATAAAGGCAATGTGTCATATGACTCTATATAAAGGCAATGTGTCATATGACTCTCTATAAAGGCAATGTGTCATATGACTCTATATAAAGGCAATGTGTCATATGGCTCTATATAATTTCCCTCTTTCTCCCAGTCCAATCTTTATTCATCACATTGTGTCTCCCTCTCTCTCTCTTTTCTTTTGTTGATGGATGTACATGTGACATGTGTGAGGAAATGAGCCAGGGGGATTCCCGATTCCCAGAGGCCTTTGGGAGGCAGAGGCGGGAGAGGGGACCACTGTTATGTAAACATAATGACCTGCACTTCCTGCTCTGTGTGTCTGTCTGTCAGTGTGTCTGTCTGTCAGTGTGTCTGTCTGTCAGTGTGTCTGTCTCTCAGTGTGTCTGTCTCTCAGTGTGTCTTTCTCTCAGTGTGTCTGTCTCTCAGTGCGTCTGTCTCTCAGTGTGTCTGTCTCTCTGTGAGTGTGTGTGAGTGTCTGTTCTGTGTGTCTGCGTGTCTGTGTTTCTGTGTGTCTGTCTGCGTGTCTGTGTGTCTGACCGTCTGTGGGTGTGTGTGTGTATGTCCATGTTTGTGTGTGTTTTTGTGTTTGTTTGAATGAGTGCGGCGTATCCTCCTGCAGTGGGAGATTTGCTCCATTTGATCAGTCTACCAATGTGTGTGTAGGTGTGTGTGTGTGTACGTGTGTGTGTGTGTGTGTGTGTGTGTGTGTGTGTGTGTGTGTGTGTGTGTGTGTGTGTGTGTGTGTGTGTGTGTGTGTGTGTGTGTGTGTGTAGGTGTGTACGTGTGTGTACAATTCGTGAATGGAAAATACTTTATCTCGCTCGAGAGAACAAACATGAAGCAGCGTGGAGGAGGACGTCGGAGGAGCTATGGAGTAGAAGACTAGGGTGAGGAGGAGGAAGACCCTTTCCCTCTCAGCTGCGCCTCCATTTCCTGTGCGGACAGGAAGTCCCTCATTGGAATTGCAGTGATCTCATTCTTGGCCGCGAGTCTCTTCCTTGTTGGTGTGGAGCGGCAGCTTTGAACCGAATAACCCAAGAAGGCCTGTAGATGAGTAGCACACACACACACGCATATTCGCCCACACACACTTCGGCCACTGATTAGTGTAACCGGACTGGAAAACACACTCCCACACAGCCTGCCGGACAGGAAACAGCGCTGGCCGGAACAAACAAGGACTTCCTGTGCGCCCTGGAACAGTCGCGGAGAGGAACCAATCAAAAGCAGGCGTCCTGTCCAGTGTCGTTAATGAATTGCTATGCATGCACTGGACATTACAGCTCGTTTGCTAATCGCCACCAGGCTTCTCTGTATACGGCCCGTTGTGTCCGAGGCAAAACAAACGAACACATAGCCAGACACACATCAATGGCCCGCCCACAGATCCAGAACTCCGGACTCGTTTGTCGGAATCCCGGCCGCTAATTGAAATACATTAGGCTTAAATGGCCTCCCTCTTCCTTTCACTCATCATGTTGACAGACAGGTCGATGGTCCCCGGGTTCCCCCGTAATTTGTAACGCTAACACACAGGAACGAGCCGGTGGGGGTGGGGGTGGGGGCTGGGGGGGGGCGTACCAAAGGGAACCACGGCCGTTTGGGTTACGGCACCATTACCGCTGAGACGCGGCAGGAACAGGCCCGCCATTATGTTCAAGTTCAAGTCCTGGTCACGGACCGGTCATGTGCCGTCGTGGGTGAGAGCGAAGCAAGGGAGGCTGAAGGGAGGTCTGTCCTTGAGGCTGGAGGGAGGTCTGTACAGGAGGCTGGAGGGAGGTCTGTCCAGGAGGCTGGAGGGAGGTCTGTACAGGAGGCTGGAGGGAGGTCTGTACAGGAGGCCGCAGGGAGGTCTGTACAGGAGGCCGCAGGGAGGTCTGTACAGGAGGCCGCAGGGAGGTCTGTCCAGGAGGCTGGAGGGAGGTCTGTCCAGGAGGCTGGAGGGAGGTCTGTCCGGGAGGCTGAAGGGAGGTCTGTCCTTGAGGCTGGAGGGAGGTCTGTCCAGGAGGCTGGAAGGAGTTCTGTACAAGAGGCTGGAGGGTGGTCTGTTTAACAGGCTGGAAGCAGGTCTGTACAGGAGACTGGAGGGAGGTCTGTCCAACACTGACTGGGTCAACAGCTAGAAGTCCACTGAACGCTAATCTCTTGTGGGCAGATTAGTTCGGTTGATGCTTGGCAAAGTGGGCGGAATAACTTTCAGTTGGGACGGGAACCTCTTGTATCAGCCCCAAGGTTTTGCACTGATACATTATTGTAAATTGTTTGTAAATCAAAGAAATTCACTCCCTAAAAACCTTGTCCTTGTGTCCTGCTCCATTTCAACTTAGGAGGACATGAGCCTTTGGACCTCACCACAGGACCACCAGGTCAGAATGACTTGTGTCAGCTAGAAGAGGACTGGCCACCCATCAGAGCCAGGTTCCTCTCTAGGTTTCTTTCCAAGTTTTGGTCTTTTTTAGAGAGGTTTTCCCAGCCCCGTTGTTTCTTGGTTTTTGTATAAGCTCCTTGTGTCTACTGCCTATATAAAAAGGGCTTAAGCGAGTACATTTGATTGATTGATTTCATTATAGGCTGGAGACCATAGATTTTTTTGTTCGGGGGGGGGGGGCAGTCAATGATCACAAACATGTGTATCAATATCAGCAGCAGAACTGATGAATCTGAACCAAGGGTTTAGGTAAATGAAGACATTTAAACACAGGAGAAATGAACGTGACAAGTATGGCCAAGAGATTCATTCGTGTGTCAAGAGAATTTGTTTCCAGCCATTGCTCGAAGGTTACGGACATGACTTTCTCCCGAGTAACATCCACACAGCTGGTACTGAGCAAACATCAGCTACTTGTTTCGTATTCATAGCATCGTTTACCCAAATCAGTATTTCTTCAGTGTGAAGATGCTCAGATAAGTGAGATTATTCAACATGAATTTGTTGAGGTGGTCCTGAACTCTGAGAGCCTATATCTTCCTCTCTGACTCTACCTCCCTCCCTCTCTCCCTCAATCGTCCCCTCCCTCCCCTTCATTCACTCTCTCTCCCTCAATCTCTCTCCCCACTCTCACTCTCCCTTACTTATCCTTCACTCCCTCTCCCTCCACCCCTCTCCCTCCCTCTCTCCTTCACTCTCCCTCCCTCTCTCCTTCTCTCTCCCTCACTCCCCCTCCCCCTCCCTTCCCCTCTTTCCTCTCAGGTCAGGATGTGTCTGTCTTTATCTGAGCACACAGCCTCTGAACAAACCTGTCTGTTAAGGCTCAACCCAGGGTCAACTTGGTATTTAACTTTGAAGACTGTGTGCGCGTGTGCGCGCGTGTGCGTATGTGTGTTTATGTGTGTGGTGTCTCTGAGCCTGACAGTGTACTCAGCAGCGGTGGTGGCCTTAAGAAGAGGTCAACACCAGGAAACGCCACAGGTAAACAGGAAATGACACAGGTGAACAGGAAACGCCAGGGACCAACGACTTGACTGACATGTCATTTAGACACTAAAGACCTGTCACACTCCTCGTTAGGTGTAGTGGATAACTGACTGCTTCAACTGACTGACTGGTTCAACTGACTGACTGGATTAATTTACTGACTGGTTCAACTGACTGACTGGTTTAACTGACTGACTGGTTCAACTGACTGACTGGATTAATTTACTGACTGGTTCAACTGACTGACTGGATTAATTTACTGACTGGTTCAACTGACTGACTGGTTTAACTGACTGACTGGTTCAACTGACTGACTGGATTAATTTACTGACTGGTTCAACTGACTGACTAGATTAATTTACTGACTGGTTCAACTGACTGACTGGATTAATTTACTGACTGGTTAAACTGACTGACTGGATTAATTTACTGACTGGTTAAACTGACTGACCGGTTCAACTGACAGACTAGTTCAAAACTCGGACAATGGCTAGACATTTTACAAGTAAGCTATATATACATATATATATATATAACCATTATATAAATATATATATATATAAATATTCTCCCCTTGACTCCTGCAGAAGCGTGTCCATACTGGGTTAGCAGCAGTGTGGGTGGCAGACGTTTGGCACTGCTGGGTCTCTGGTGCTGGGTGAGCCGACCCAGTCTAATCACGTTGATTATTGCCATTAACTGAACCCCCCTGCCCCCCTCAGTGTTCTGCACAGGAAGTTGCAGTCGCCACGGGCGATACGTCTTCCTGTAGCGCTCGCTTTGCCTGCTCGCGGACGAGGGGGGCCCGTTCCACTCAAACGCAATCGGTCCCCAAGGCGACCAGGGAACGGTCTTCTAATCTCGTTGTTGCTCTGGTCCCGAGTGGAATAATTTCAGCCGTTTGACCTCGGTTGGCCAGGCGCCTCGCGGCGGTGTTTCGTTATATAAGATATCTGGACATGATTCAGGCAAGTTTGGAAATGACGGGAAGGAAACTGGCCCTCTTGTGGGACGCTGTACGTGTCGCCATGACACCGGAGCTCCACACACAGTGTGAGGTACGCTAACAACAGTAAATGGACAACCGCTGACAAACACACACACACACACACACACCTATCAGATCGCCACGCTCACGCATGTAGCTGCATACGTTACTTGGCTACATGAGATTACATTAGAAGGAACAATGTTTCCGATAAGCGGGTCTTTGATTTTCCCGCACGGACCCGATTTCCGCGGTAAATTAAGCGCGTCGACTGCTGAAGACGATTAACAGTCTGGTGAAAATAACGTGGGACTCCAGCTCGTGCCGAGAAGCTGCCTCAGGGTGGACTACACCTGCCGGTGCCGTTACATCACACCTGATTCAGCCAATCAGACTGCCAGAATCCTGCCACAAGCTTGGAGAAGTTGAACCTGGGGATGTACTCAAGGGTGGATTTCGAGTTTGTGAATTGGCTCATACCAAGGGACTTCTGTCGCCAGTTCCGGCTGGCTGGTCAGTGTAGAGGACAGGTTCTTGTTTTTTTCCCCTGGAAAGTGGACTTTTCCACAGCAGGAAAATGCAGAACCGGGCGGGCAATGAGGGAGAACAGGAGAACACTTAGCTCATCGACCCTCTCTGGTCAGAAACACATTCCCCTCTATTCCCCACCCTCTGTTTGGGAGAGGAAGAGACAGAGGGAGACAAAGGGATAGGGAAAAATCTACTGACTTTTTGAGGTCTTTGGTGAGTTCTTTTCAACTTTTGTTTGAGAAGACCTCACCATTAGGACTACATATTCAACAACACTGAGCTGCCTGTACATTAATTCTGGCCGTTTCTGCATCAGACGTTCCACCTCTGACCTTTGACGGTTGTCCTCCTAGCACGTGACAGCGTGATGCCGATGAGGAAGGTGTTCCTCGGAAGATACTCTTTAAGCAATTCGCGACATATAACGAATCCGGCGCAGAGAATTTACTCACGTCGGCAAATCGGTTTACTTTGTACTGTAAAACTAAGTATTAAATGATTACTGTTAGTTGATTGGCCCGACCAAACGCAGCAATGTTGTAGGCGTGACAGGAACAGGGAAAGAGATTAATCAAACATCTCACGTGAGCAACCAACGTTTTCAGCAACAACCCCTGGGGGGTGGGGGAAGGGAGGGGGCGGGGACAGCAACCATGGAATCTCGGATCTTTATCTAACCTCTCACCTCAAACTTGAGTGGCTGCCGTCCAATTAGATCAGGGGACAGTCCAAGGTGAAAACCCAAATAGAACATTCTGGACACGGCCACGGGTTGGTCCCACAGAGATCTGCGACGGCCTGGCGACTGATTACAGGTTCATCTTCATACCTTCTCGTACGGATGCTCATTTGAATAGTGAGACAAAATCCCTACCCAATAAGGAATGGCTTCCTCCGCGAAACCCGCGCTTTCACATGTGATTTGAAGTTCTGCCAATCCATGTCTTTCAGCGAGATATCCGTAATTGGGCTTTAATGATAAAGAAACCGAAGGGGGTCGATTGCCATGGCAATCTTGAGATCTTCGCATCGGGACTTCAAAGGTGGGACGGCACCCCGCGGTGAGGTACAAAGACCGCACCCCCCACCGCCCTCCCCCCGCCCCCATCTTCACACATGCCACTCCAGTCATTTGCATGTCATTAGGAGCCAACGGGGAGATGGGGGGGAGGGGCCCCGGCAGCCTTAAACCGTGAGACGGGACGTTCCCAAGTCATCCCCTCGATCACAGGCACATCTGAAGACTGTGATACTCACCGCCATGTTGTATGTAAATGAGGTGGATCGCTCGTCCTTCCCGGTTCCTTTGTGGAACCCCCAGCAGCAGCATCGCTTACTAGGGTTCTAATACGTAAAACGTAATTACATTAATTTCATCGACTAACGGGTTCCCCTTAAAAAATGCGTGTCAGTCCCTTAGAGAGAATATTTATCTTGATTTTTAGTCTTTGCCATACATTTGAATAAGGCGCCGGCTAACGGGGTATGTTTTAAGTTCCCCTCACTCTTTATATACACACTCTCTCCCTCCCTCAGATTCTGAGACAAGCGGTTCCACAGGCTGGGGTCACAGTGACTAAAAGCAGCCTCACCTTGGGTCTTTAGACTCTAGGAATCACCAAGGGACAACCAGTAGAGAGAACCTGAGGGATATCTTAAAAACATGTCAGACACCATTTAGTGATTTATCGACCAATCGAATGATCCGAAAATCAATTGTAAAGCAAGGTTGAATGTCTAATGTGTTCCCTCCTGGTCAACACGCGGGCAGCTGAATCTTCTAAAGGTTGCAACCAAAAATGCAGACCTTCCCCGGCCGTCTTATGTTATCACCTTTAATTGTGTGTGAAAACCAGTGCGTGACACAGTGTGTGTAGGGCCTAAAACGATGACCGGAACTGCCTTTCAATAGGCTTCTAGCCACACTGAACAGGAGGAAGAAATCCATCAACACCCAGGCAGAATAGATCCCCTGGTCCGTGTTGATAAGTTCAACCACGACATCGGCCATTTTGGCTTTTTACTGCTACACCACTTCCTGTTTAGGCCGACGTTCAGCCAATCAGCAGAGACACCATTCAAATGTTGGTAGAGGCACTCCTTCCTGTGTATTGTCTTTCCTCTCTCTCCGATATTATGGAAGCTCTTTTATTAT
>CM055758.1:3565886-3608386 GCA_029465975.1 Dallia pectoralis
ATGTTACCATAAAGGGCGGTGTCATCACGAGATATTACCAGAAAGGGCGGTGTCATCACGAGATATTACCATAAAGGGCGGTGTCATCACGTGATATTACCATAAAGGGCGGTGTCATCACGAGATATTACCATAAAGGGCGGTGTCATCACGAGATATTACCATAAAGGGCGGTGGCATCACAATATATTACCATAAAGGGCAGTGTCATCACGATATATTATCATAAAGGGCAGTGTCATCACGAGATATTACCATAAAGGGCGGTGTCATCACGCGATATTACCATAAAATGCGGTGACATCACAAGATATTACCATAGAGGTAATATGGCTAGTTAAGCAGACTAACATTTGACAACCCAACCCGTTTGTATTCTGCTTTTAAAGGGAGACGCCACAGACATTTTGGAATTCTGACAGCCCAGGCGATTAAAGACCAGTTTGAATGTGCTTCCCAGATTTCACCCATAGTTATTGTAGCAGAAAATGTAATAACTGTTTATTACACTGACTAGAAATCAGTAAAGAATAATTGCACCCATTTGGTAATGTATTTGTCTGGTCAATGAGGCATATTTTTGTAATCGTTGTAACAAAGTGAATATATTGAGTGGTTTGAAAATCATCTCCAGGCACAGAAACAGTTGCCATTTCTTTATGATAACAGAGAGGTCTGGGCAATATATTGATGATATGTTGTCCGTTTAATGACTGCCAATAAACAACTGTTACAGCCATTAATAAATGCCACGTTATCACTAAAAAGCTCTTGTATACTTGTGGACCTTGTTTGGAGCCCTGCT
Source organism: Dallia pectoralis (assembly GCA_029465975.1). Taxonomy (NCBI): domain Eukaryota; kingdom Metazoa; phylum Chordata; class Actinopteri; order Esociformes; family Umbridae; genus Dallia; species Dallia pectoralis. Next base: position 3,566,692 of record CM055758.1, read on the forward strand.
CCACATCTGCACAAGCGGTCACATTGGCTAGAAGCAGGTCACATGACGTTTGCCGTGGGAACCGTTCACCTGATTCAGAACCGATCTCCTGTGAATCACTCATTCGCATGAATTAAAATGAAACCAGACGACAACAAAGAGCTGTCACTTGGATTAGCATCCGGGTCGAGGTCTGTGAATAATTTTAAATGATGAGATGACTGTTAGTTTATGGCAAAACTGAGCAGCCATGAGGTAAACGCCCGTTCAATAAAATGTTGTCTTCCCGCGCCTGACAGATCCAGTAGCTCGGGTCTCGTCTTTTATTGATGACTGGAGATTTAGCCGGAGCCTACGTCTTGGTTCCTTACAGCGGGAGAACATGTGTTAGCGTCTCGTAGTTTCTATCTAAACACGACGACTTATGAATCATTTAAACTCACTGCGACCCCCCAGCCTATAAACACACACCCAGTCGCTGGCATGTGTGTGTGTGTGTGGGTGTGTGGGAGTGTGTGTGTGCGTGTGTGTGTGGGATGTGTGCGCGGGAGCAACACCTCTGGATCAATATTTGTGCATTCACCTCTAGTGTTTGACAGCAGTCAAATCTGTTCATATACGTATTTTTTGTAGTATAATTCTGTACTATATGTGATTCACCAGACCAGTCAGTCTGTTCAGAATCCCAGCGCTTCTGTCCGTGTGTGTCTAAACATGTAACAGACATAGCAGAAGTCTAGTGAAACCGGACACAGAGCAAGAGAACGTATTAATTGACATGAAATATGTTTTTCAGTGTTTGTCACATGTCTTTATTCGATTTTCTGATTTTCTTGTCTTGTTCCTGGTTGGGCATTACATCATTTCCATGTTTTTTTTATTAGCATGCATTCCAGTTCGATTCCCAGAGCTACATCCTCTGAATGCTGTGACGAGTGGACTCTGTCAATTTGGTTAGAGGAGATGAATCTGGATGTGCAGTACTGCAACCCAGATTACAGACCGTTCCCTTTCCACGGTGAAGACACACGCACACACACACACACACATATACCGACTGAGTCGGACTGGGAACAGATATGGAGTCCGGCATTTTATATATTAATACACTGGCCCATATGTGTCCTTGAAGCCTACAGAAACTGACTCTCTTTCAATTAGTTACCAGAGGTCCATTATAACGCTGGTCAGAGAACGCTCCATCCAGGCTAAAAGCATACCTGCCCATCGGGCATTTGCCGAAATGCCAGGTGGTCATCCCACTCCTGCGCACACAAGCATGTAAAAGATCAGAGTGGTGGATTGATGAGCATGTCCCAGCACAACGTCTTTCCTTTTTATCTTCCCATTGCATGTTGGACAATATGAGACATGCAACGTCACTTTAGACAATGTTGTGCTAAATTCTCTCTACTTTGGTCCATTTTTCTTGCTCTCTTTCTACTAATTGTCTATGTCTCAGCCCTCCTCTCTCTCTCTGACTTTTCTCTATCTCAGTCATTTCTCTCGCTCTCTCTCTCTCTCTCTCTCTCTCTCTCTCTCTCTCTGGTCTCTCATTTGTCTTTATCCGTTCTCACTCCCCCTCTCTCACTCACACAGGAAGCCATTCCTGTTGGGTCACAGTTGGAGCAGTGGTTCGGGAAAACAAAGGACAACAGATCACATCCCAGCTCCCATCTCGTCTCTATCCCAGGGATCCAGCGTTCCGGGTCGGTATTCCCAGGAAACTCCCTGCCTCTCCCAAACCAATGGATCCAACTCATGCTCATTTAGCGGCAGTGTGTGTTTTTTCGTCTGCCCAAAGCATTACTGCAGTGACTTTAAAAAATAACTATTATTATTATTAGTTGTTGTTTATTATACTATTAAACAACTAAGTATTTGGATTTTGGAAAGGTATTTGGAATATGCGGGGAAACAAAATGTAAAAAAGAAAACAAAAAGTTGTCATAACCTAAAACATAACCTAACCTAAAACATAACCTAACCGAAAAATAACCTAAACCTAAAACATAACCTAACCTAAAACATAACCTTTAACCTAAAACCTCTGTAGATGTCGTTGTTAGGGTTGTATCCGTGCCTGTGCTGATAAGCGACCCGGACACATAATTACAGCTGCATTTTCGGCAAAACTGTCATTAGAAAAGGGAAATGGGGTTGACATCAGCCGACAGCGGTGGACTTCAGTAACAATCTAGATGTGTAGCCAAAGACAGAGAATATTATAATTGCTGAGAATTGTAGGCCAACTCAACTCGATCCAGGGATGCATTTTAATTCAAAGATCCTAGTGAATGGCGCATTCAACACATAGCGGACGCACAATTCAAAGCGGATGAACCACATCTGAGCCTTTTGGAGTTATTATTATGAGCGCCTGTTCCCCCACTGTCCACATGGGGGCACCGTGGTCCCTACTCTTTGATCGTGCAGTTTACCTCAACGCCCCCAACACAAAGTGTGACTTGAGTTCAGCCATCGGTTTGTGTTGCACAAGCCACAATAGAGAACTTCCTACAAATTATGTCTAATAATGTATGGAGGTATGTATCTAATTATGTATCTAATTATGTCTAATAATGTATGGAGGTATGTATCTAATTATGTATCTAATTATGTCTAATAATGCATGGAGGTATGTATCTAATTATGTATCTAATTATGTCTAATAATGTATGGAGGTATTTATCTAATTATGTATATAAGTATGTCTAATAATGTGTGGAGGTATGTATCTAATTATGTCTAATAATGTATGGAGGTATGTATCTAATTATGTATCTAATTATGTCTAATAATGTATGGATGTATGTATCTAATTATGTCTAAGTATGGAGGTATGTATCTAATTATGTTTAATAATTTGAGAAATTGATCATTAATTATGTCCAGAATGGACGCTTTAGACATATTTGAAAAGGTTGAGAAATTAGCCTTGATGGAGTGTCCTGGATGATAATGCAACCTCTACTCTCCGGGGATATATTGGAGTCCGCCGGGGCCACACTGCGAGCTCGCCCGAGGGTCTACCTACCCCATGCTGCAGTCTATAGCCACCAGACACGCCCCGCGTGGGCGGAGTCTCGAACACAACACAGATTCGAGAGTCCGGGCTATAACACTCGCTCTCCCTGAACAGTGCGTGTCAGAGATCTATCCGCACCACACACGAGAGAGTGTGCACTTTATCTACAGTTCATCGCTGAACTGCGAGGCTTGGAGACTTGGACACCCCAATCAGCAACCGCAAGGTGAGCGCCTGTCAATGTCTGGGTGAAAGTGTCCACTGCTGGGTTGGCCGGTTTCTCTCTTCATTTGGGCTGCATAATGGTCACTCTTTATAGGAACGGCAGTGTCAAGGGACATATTGCATATTTGATATTTGAGTTATGATTGCTCACTGCGTGTTGCCAAGTCCCAGTGAGTAATGCGGCAAGGATATTGGAGTAGTGTGAAGGTGATTCCTTGCTGGTCTGGGTCACGCACATTTTACGCACAGCAATTTTAAAACTATATATGGCATCTGGGGGGTCAATGGCTTTGCAAGGCTTCTCCTGACTGGACACTTGAAATGCTGTGCAGTTTAGTGTCATTAAGCGGTTTTCTATTTTTTGGATATGTATGGAGGTGTGTATCTAATTAGATATCATGGTGTCTTTAAACGGTCTCCTTTCCTCCTTCCAGGCTTTCCAAGTGTGGGATAGAATGCCGGCGATTTTAAGTACAAATTCCGACCTGGAGTTCGACTCCTTACAACCCTGCTTCTATCCGGACGAGGCGGACTTCTATTTTTGCGGTCCCGACTCTGCGCCACCCGGGGAGGACATCTGGAAGAAATTCGAGCTGCTGCCCACGCCGCCTCTCTCCCCGAGCCGAGCGGCGTTACCCGGCGAGCTGGTCTCGCTGTCCCGGGGGGAGGTGGGGGGCGACTCCGCGCCAATAGGCTTTGGATTAGGCGACCCCCTGGACTGCAATTGGGCTTCGGAGCTCCTGCTCCTGCCCGAGGACGACATATGGGGAGTGTCGGACGGAGACCTGTTCGGCGGCTTGACTCTGGATAGTAACCCCAGCTCCATCGTCATCAAGGACTGTATGTGGAGCGGCTTCTCGGCCAGGGAGAAGCTCGAGAGGGCGGTCACCGAGAAGCTCGGCAAAGCGCTCTCGTCCGCGGCCGCCGGTGGAGTTAGTCGAAGCGTCGCTCCGGTTGTGGCCGCCGCCGCCAAGGCACCCGAGCTCTGCCGCTCCTCCATGGCGGAGTGCGTGGACCCTACGGAGGTCTTCCCCTTCCCGGTCAACAAAAGAAACGGCAGCACCGGCAGGACGGTGCCCGCCTCCACCACCCACTGTAGTTCGGATGAGACACCCAGCGGCTCCGGTAAGCATGAACCGGGATGCACACACGGCGCGTTCAGATCCTTTGTTTTGGTCGCTGCGCCCCGGACGCAACAGCTGATGCCGCGCGCGCACCCGGTTGAATTGAGGTCACTGACGTCATTCTTTTGCATTATTGACCGTGGTCTGATGTTATCATTATCGCATTGGTAATTGGGGAGATTGGAAGTTAAAACTTAATGACTGGCCCGGAATCGGATTACCTTGTTACACCCGCCACCCTACCCCCCACACACACAGACGCAAACACACACACACACACAGTGAGTGGTGTTGACAGTAGTGTGTGTGTGAATATTTAATCCAGGGTAATATAGGCAGGCGCTTCATCCGGCAGATGGCAGTAAAATAGGAGGATTGTGTTCGTTACTTAAGTCCCAGTTGGCACAGCACAAAAAGACAACAACGGACTGGTTAGGGCAGTGTTGGCACTATTAGGGGGACTAGGGTTAGGGTAGTGTTGGCACTATTAGGGGGACTAGGGTTAGGGTAGTGTTGGCACTATTAGGGGGACTAGGGTTAGGGTAGTGTTGGCACTATTAGGGGACTAGGGTTAGGGCAGTGTTGGCACTATTAGGGGACTAGGGTTAGGGCAGTGTTGGCACAATTAGAGGGACTAGGGTTAGGGCAGTGTTGGCACTATTAGGGGACTAGGGTTAGGGCAGTGTTGACACTATTAGAGGGACTAGGGTTAGGGCAGTGTTGGCACTATTAGGGGACTAGGGTTAGGGCAGTGTTGGCATTATTAGGGGACTAGGGTTAGGGCAGTGTTGGCACTATTATTTTGACTAGGGTTAGGGCAGTGTTGGCACTATTAGGGAACTAGGGTTAGGGCAGTGTTGCACTAGTAAGGGACTAGCTAGACGAGCTGAGAGGTGTTCAGTTAACCGACCATTTGATAAGACGCTTGTTTCACGGTCCGTTGGAGGCTATAATGACACAACGGACGCAGAATTATGCAAATACCCAGAGCTCTATATGTGTGTGTGTGTGTGTGAAATCGTATTCAATATTTAAATGACGCCCTCCACACCCGAATAAACGACAGATTATTGTGTAAAATGCCACCGGTAGCTACACTTGTGTTAAGAGGCTTGGGGATGTGTGTGTGTGTGTGTGTGTGTGTGTGTGTGTGTGTGTGTGTGTGTGTGTGTGTGTGTGTGTGTGTGTGTGTGTGTGTGTGTGTGCGTGCGTGCGTGCGTGTGTGTGGGTGGTTGTGTGTGTGGGTGTGCGTCCAGGAAGGAGGTCCTGCGATAACAAAAAAGTGGAACATTAAATCTGTCTAATAACAGGATAATTGGGTGCTCCAATACCGCGAAGAGCCAAACTTTCGTTCAGTACCCACGTTTATGCGGTAATCGGCACCCAGTGTGACAAACGCACGCGAGTCTTTACTTTTGTTCTTTTGTGGCACCCGGACTATCCGCTCGCTCTGCTCATAAAATCTTGGCTAAAACACCCCCGCCCCTCCCCCCATTCGAAACGGCCCGCGGGCGGAACTATATATGTGGAGGAGAGGAGGAGGTAGTGAGAGACCCTGTGTGTTTTCAGGGCTGACAGCTTTGACCAGGCGCTCCCATCCCGACAGCTGTCGCCCTGGCGCCGCTCCAGAGCCCCGGATTAAAGCTGCTGCTGGGGATCCGATCGCACCACGTCCCGCCGCCCAGCCAGCCTGCAGATAAATGCCCTAACCCTGTTTTTGCACGGGCCTCTTCCGCCACTCGCGGTGTTAAATCGGGTCTCTCCCCATGTCTTTTCTTCGCTCGTTCCACACGTTGACATCAAAGACAGTGGCCTATAGAGGTCGCCCCGCAGAATGAAATGGCAGGAAGAGACACAGAAACATAGTAGATGGAAGCACATCTAACCAGTGGAATACATATTGACACATAATCAATCACCAGAGGTGTTCTAGCATGACGATCAAAGACACCCGGAATATTTCAATCTGTATAATTTTGCTTAAAAACATCTTTCCACGTGAGACTTATGTGCTACATCCCGGGCAGACTCAGTGTCCCTCTTTTTTTTCTGACGAGACAGAAGGGGGGAAGACAGGGACAGAGACAGGACACGCCCCTTTACCGCCCAGCTGAGAATCACTGTCATGGCTTGGCCGTGCTCTAATTCCTGTGCCAATTTCTCACGAGTGTGTGTGTTTGTCTGTGTGTGTGTGTCTGTGTTTGATGTGGCCAGGCTGTAGTGCAGCACTGCTTTACAAACGACTGATAATTCCCGTGTCGGAAAGTACAGTGTTCAGAATATCTCAGGCGTCAGGGAGATAAATAACGCACACATTCATTGGTTTGTGATTAGTAGCTGTCAAACTCATTCTAGATAGTGTGTGTGTGATAGAGAACAATGGCATAACCCACCATTTTAACCGTAGTGGATAAAGCTTAGCAGGAATGGCAAGAGGTTTGTGGGACTGAAAAAACAAGAAAGAATCCAGCTTGTCTGCAAGTCAGTGTGATGAAACATGTAAAAAGCCTCTGGACTAGATTAGTGCTGAGTGACTGGCTGTGGGATAACCCTCTTCATACAAACCGTGAGAAAAAGGTTGAGCAAGGTGTTCACACACACACACACACACAGGTGACATAGTTGACATTGTTTGTCAGTCAGAACATTAACTAATTCCCGCTTCTTCTTTTTCTCCTGCCCAGACGACGACGATGACGACGAAGACGACGACGACGACGAGGAGGAAGACGATGAGGCGGAAGACGACGAGTCCGACTGCGAGGAGATCGACGTGGTCACGGTGGAGAAGCGGCGCGGCCTGTCTCCCATGGCGACCGGCACCGTCACCATCTCTGTGCGCTCGAAGTCGAGCTCCGCGTGCGGCGGCGCCGCGAGTCGCTTGCGGGAGTCCTCGGGGTCCAGCGCTCACGGCCAGGAACTGATCCTGAAGCGCAGCTCGGTCCACCAGCAGCAGCACAACTACGCCGCTCCCTCGCCATACGCCTCGGACGACGACCACACCCCCCCCACCAAGAAACACAAGCCCGCCGACGCCCAGCGCCAGCCCAACCGCGGCCATACCTTGGCGCTGTCGCCGCCGGCGTCCTCTACGTCCTGTGGCGGCGTCGCCACGACGACGACGCCCGGCACGCGGCCCAAGCGTAGCGCCAGTGACGACAGCAGCCCGCGCGGCGGCGGTTCCTCCGGCAACTCGGACTCGGAGGACTCGGAACGCCGGCGGAACCACAACATCCTGGAGCGTCAGCGGCGCAACGACCTGCGCTCCAGCTTCCTGATGCTGCGCGACAACGTGCCCGAGCTGGCGAGGAACGAGAAGGCCGCCAAGGTGCTGATCCTGAAGAAGGCGGCGGAGTACGTGGCGACCATGGAGACGGAGGAGCTGCGGCTGACGCAGGAGAAAGACCGGCTTCAGACCAGGAGAACCCAGTTGATGAGAAGACTGGAGCAGGCCAGGAGGTGCTAACACTACAGTGGAACACACACACACACAGACACACACACACTCCCACACACACACACTCGCACACACACACACACACACACACACACACACACACACACACACACACACACACACAAAGACAACAGACCCAGATGATCCACCCCCACCTGCTCGATGTCTAAATCTACACACACACACACACACACACACACACACACACACACACGTTCACTGCCGCCACTTTTTTTGCACATTTGTTGACATTAAGAATGTTTAGGGTTTTACGTTTCCAATCCCGTCACATTGAGGAGAAACGAATGGGGGACCGGCGAGGTGACGACACACACGCACACACACACACACACACACAGAGAGAGATCTCTCTCTGTACAGTTGGCACGTGGAACATTTTGTATTTTTTCTACGCTGTTTATGAACTCAATGTGACACTTATAGCCGAAACCAGGTTACTTCAGAGGGGCCCTGTTCACGTGGGCACACTGTAGCGAGATGTTTCGCGGCGGAGAGAGAGAGCGAACACGAGCGAACACGAGCGATTCCCCAACGGTTCCAGTCCGTTTGGTGCCTAATGAACACGTCCCATGCATGGTGCCGGAGTTGGTTGGTCCAAAGCTGTGTCCTCGGTACCTTTACCACTAGTTCACTACAAAACCACGGTATAACGAAGATTGTAACGCTGTCAGATGTTGACTGAACAGCCATGATGTCACTACACCGAGGTGTCTCTCTCACCTCTCATCCTCTCCCCCCTTCTCTCCCCCCCTTCCCTCCCTCTTACCAACGTCCCCCCCTCGCTCCTTTCACATTCTTGAACCGGTGCTCAAACCAAGTCCACTGATGAAATGACTGTGCACCTTTGCTAGCCGACACTTTTGTATATAGCAGTGATGTAAATAACAGACCAATCCACTCAGAATCTGCCTTGGTTTATATACTGTTTTGTCTTTGAGTTTTATACGTTTTATGTAGAAACCCTGCCAATAACTAGACTGGAAACTTTATAAGAAGTACTGTAACAGGCGAACGAAACATTGTGATGAGACATTTGTTGTTTCTTTCCCCCCCCTTTTTATTGTGCCGTGATACTAATTCTACAGATCTCCAATACTCCTTTAGTATGCCCGTGATACATACTAAATTTGATAATTATATTTTCGTACGAAAATGAGTTCTCAGTAGATATCTCTTTATCGCGTAATTCCTCTACTTCTGTTCTCTATCGGAGGGCAACTCTTTTGTACAGAAATGTGTTCTATTGTCTTTATACCCGAACTCACTTCCTGTCCTTTTGCTCCCCGTTCGTTTATGCATTTGTTACCCGCGGGTGCATTTAACCGGCTGGCTATTTGGATATAAGATGTTTGTTCTTTCATTTTTTTATAATTGCATATTGAGTGCTGCAACTTACGGCACTTCGACATACCTCATTTTGACAAACAAATAAATAGACATTGACAATAAATAGAAAATTAAAAGAAATGCTGTGTGGACTTGAATTATATATATGAATACTATGTAAACATCAGCGTGTGTGTGTGTGTGTGTGTGTGTGTGTGTGTGTGTGTGTGAGAGAGAGAGAGAGAGAGAGTGAGTGTGTGTGTGAGAGAGTGAGTGTGTGTCTCTGTCTGTCTTTGTCTGAAGAAGCAAAGAAACATGTGTTGCTTGTGCTTGGTTCATCTTGTATACACCATCAAAACCTAAAATATACACTGGTTTTACTCAGATGTTTTTACAGACGTTAAATCAATCAAGTCAGTAAAAATATGTGTTCCACCAGCTTACGTTGTAAAACCATCATTTTCACAATAGTCAGTAATTGCAGATCCATCTCTTTACACAGAAACAATGAGTGTGGAGGAGAGAGTTTGTTGTTAAAACTGGGAATTGTCCCTTTATGGGCCCATAACGTTCCTGTCATTCCCATCTCTCTCCCCCTGCCTCTCTTGATCTCTCCATATCTCTGTCTCTCTCTCCATTTCCCTCCCTGACTCTCTCCATCTCTCTTTTCATCTCTCGTTCCGCTGATAGCTATCGCCTGTTTCATTCACAAAGAGAAACAAGCTGAGTGTGTGTCCGTGTGTGTGTGTTTGTGCAGAGCTGAGAGTGTCTATGTGTGGTTAGAATCCACTTTATCAGAATCCTAAAACTACTACCCCCCCCCCCCACACACACCCACACACACGCCCACACACGCTCGCTTCAAATGGATACAAGTACACGCTTTCCTCTCTTCTCACATTGTTGCTTTCGTTGCTATAGAAACTGGCGCAGCTGGTGAGTGGCAGACAGCAAGGGTGAGTGTTTTCTTTTATTTGTCTGCGAATACGCGCGCGTGTGTGTGTATTTCTTTAGTTCGCTGTGTGTGTGTGTGTGTGTATGAGGGTTGCTACTGATATCCCTCCCCTTTGCCACATTGCCAGAACAACGCAGGACATTGTTTACTAACAGATACCACATGGCCATTCTGGCCGCCTCCTCTCCGCCCCACTTCTCTCCTCCCCACTGTTCTCTCCTCTCTCCGCCTGTCTCTCCTCTCCCTCTCCTCCTCTTTCTCCTTCACACTCTTCTCCTTCCTTCTCCTCCTCTCTCCTCCTCTCTCCTCCATTTATCTTATCTCACCCATCCATTCCTCTCTCTCCTTCTGTCCCTCTGCCAACTACGTGAACCATAAACACCACACTCCGATGAAATGGGAGCTGTGTGGTCGGGAAAAACGGACTGGAGGGCTTAGAGAGGGAAATCTGTCACTCAGGAGGGAGGGAGTGAGGACTGAGGGGGTGAGGACTGAGGGGGTGAGGACTGAGGGGGTGAGGACTAAGGGGGTGAGGACTGAGGGGATGAGTACTGAGGGGGTGAGGACTGAGGGGGTGAGTACTGAGGGGTGAGTACTGAGGGCGTGAGGACTGAGGGGGTGAGGACTGAGGGGGTGAGGACTGAGGGGGTGAGGACTGAGGGGGTGAGTACTGAGGGGGTGAGGACTGAGGGGGTGAGGACTGAGGGGGTGAGGACTGAGGGGGTGAGTACTGAGGGGGTGAGGACTGAGGGGGTGAGGACTGAGGGGGTGAGGACTGAGGGGGTGAGTACTGAGGGGGTGAGTACTGAGGGGGTGAGGACTGAGGGGGTGAGTACTGAGGGGGTGAGGACTAAGGGGGTGAGGACTGCGATGGATGTTGAAACCGAGTATCTTAGGGGTATAAATGACTTTGTTTTGGAGTCGGCCATCTTGGGAGGGAGGGGAGAATTGGTGGGGGTTTACTGTCTGGTAGATTGCATAACAGGGGTCTGGTGTCTTTGTGTGTGTATCTGGTTGTGGGAGTTACCCCTCGCCATCTGGCTAATGGATTATAGCTGGTCTTGCCTGGTTATTGGAGAAAACAACCTTTGTGACAATAACAGACAATGAAAACCAAGATTTACTGCAAAACTCACAATATCCTGGTTCATATGTATTTATGTCTAGATAGAAGCTACATGTTGTGTAGATCTGGTTTCTTTCATATTAAAAGCTACATGTTGTGTTGCTCTGGGGTTTTGTCTTCCTGCCTGTCTGCCTGTCTGTTTTTACTGTCTGTTTGCCTACTTGCCTGCTTGTTTGTCTGTGACATGAACAAACCGACACATAGCCAGGTAAACGGTGACCCGTCAGCGAACACACACTGGCAACTATTTCTATTATTGTGTTGTAATCTGCAGAACCAACCTCTGCCAAGACAAATCCTCCACGACCACCTCAGCTTGCCAGGGATGCCAGGCTGGGAGCAGCCATCTGTTGTGGGTCAGGACAGTGGAGTCACAGGTGCCAGTGTAGAGTGTGTGTTAAGGGGGGAGGGGGTGAGGTGTCTATGAGGGCTGGAGCTGATTTAGGGGAGTGAGAGAGTGGACAATGGAGGGAGAAACAGGAGAGAGGGGGTAATAAGAGGGGAGAGAGGAGAGAGGAGAGAGGAGAGGGGAGAGAGAGAGGGGAGAGAGAAGATAGGAGTGGGGTGAGAGAGAGGGGAGAGAGGAGAGAGGAGAGGGGAGAGAGAGGGGAGAGAGGAGAGAGAAGATAGGAGTGGGGTGAGAGAGAGGGGAGAGAGAGAGGGGAGAGAGAGGGGAGAGAGGAGAGAGGAGAGAGGAGGAGAGGGAGAGAGAGAGGGGAGAGAGGAGAGAGAAGATAGGAGTGGGGTGAGAGGAGATGGGGTTTAAGAGGGGGAGAGGGGAGGGGGAGAGGAGAGGGGAGAGGAGAAATGGGAGAGGAGAGAGGAAAGAGGAGTGAGGAGAGAGGAGAGGGGAGAGAGGAGAGAAAGGAGATGAGAGAATGAATAGAGGTATTGGGGCCTCTGAGCATTTGATCAAAGTTGACTGAAGTCTGAGGATATTAGCATACAGATGGTACTGTAACTGGCCCAGGCAATACGACTCCTCCTCTCTCCTCTATTCCTCATCCACCTCTCTCTCACACACACACACACACACACACACACACACACACACACGCACAAGCGCACACACACACACGCACACAGGCTGAAGGGATTTATTGAAAAATCCTTGAATAGCCTTTCAACTGGATGTTTTGATGTAAAAAAAAAAAAAAAAAAGATGGCCTTGGACACAGCCCACAGCGAGGGAGAGAAAGGAGAAGAGAGGGTGATGGAGAGAAACGAGAGAAGGACAGAGAGATGGAGAGAAAAGAGAAGACAAAGAGATGGAGAACGTTTGTCAAAAGTAGTGAAGTGTGTCAGAGATATCTACGTCTGTCATTAAACTATGTCCGTCCAACCCTTCTGTAACCCTTCTAGCACAGGGCTCCTGGAATGCAAAGTTTGAGTGAAAGGTTCCGGAAAAGTCTTAAGTCCGGAATGTACCATGTTTGTGGCTTTAACTTTTTCTCAATGGTAGCCAGTTATATACTGGTTTACAGAAGGGTATCTACACACTATAGCTCATAGCTCTAAACAATCCATATGATGACAATAGAAATAAAGTAAAATAAACATAGAACATTTCAAATTGGATCTCAGACTCATTGACGCACAGAAAAACCGTGTCAATCGTGAGTAACCTTGGTAAATACTTTTATTTTATCGTTCAGAGACAGATTTCGAGAACACGACGTATCGACCACAACCCCGGGATGAAACTAATTACGATCTCTGCGTGTCCACTTGAACCCTCCAGCCGGACATACAGTCATCATTACAGTTCCCCGTACGGGCCCTGAGAGCCATTGTTTCTGTGTCAACGTGGCGTCCTCTCCTACTCGCCGGCCGGCTCTTTGAAGCCATTGTGACAGGCGAAGCTAACGGCTGCTAGCCTGCTGTGCTAAGTGTCCCTCAGACCGCGCGGCATTTTCCAGCTCCTGCGGGACGTGACGTCCCGATGATTTAGTTTGGCCAACGGGGCCGGTGAGGATAATGTGGTGTGTGTTCATTGTAGGCAACCGCCGCTACGGCTGCCGAACAAAACCTGTCAGAGGGTCATGGTGAAAATCATGGAAAAGCTCCCATGTGTCCATAAATTGTTAGCTTTGACGGGATGCTGAATGCGTGGGGTACGAAGGAGCGGTAAATGGAGGTAACCTACGGTAACTAATCCTAACTTACTCATTTATCTCAACTTAACCCTAAACCCCTATAATCACAACTTTATGCCGAAACTTAACCTAGCTGTAATGTCTAACCAGAAGCACAAACTGATCCAGGAATACCTAATCCTGTCCTCAATTCTAACCCTAACACATAGTTTAATTGGCATCAGAAAAGGCCATTCTAGTAACAGTATTCAGGTTTAATCACAGTTTGGGGACCCTTAGGTCACAGTGTTATTGTTACACATACAGAACACAGTTACCCGACACACACACATACAGAACACAGTTACCCGACACACACACACACACACAGAACACAGTTAACCGACACACACACACACACAGTTACCCGACACACACACACACATACACAGAACACAGTTACCCGACACACACACACACACACACAGAACACAGTTACCCAACACACACACACACACAGTTACCCGACACACACACACACATACACAGAACACAGTTAACCGACACACACACACATACAGAACACAGTTACCCGACACACACACACACACACAGAACACAGTTACCCGACACACACACACACACACACAGAACACAGTTACCCAACACACACACACACACAGTTACCCGACACACACACACACATACACAGAACACAGTTAACCGACACACACACACATACAGAACACAGTTACCCGACACACACACACACACACAGAACACAGTTACCCGACACACACACACACACACACAGAACACAGTTACCCAACACACACACACACACAGTTACCCGACACACACACACACATACACAGAACACAGTTAACCGACACACACACACATACAGAACACAGTTACCCGACACACACACACACACACAGAACACAGTTACCCGACACACACACACATACAGAACACAGTTACCCGACACACACACATACAGAACACAGTTACCCGACACACACACACACACACACAGAACACAGTTACCCAACACACACACACACACAGCTACCCGACACACACACACACATACACAGAACACAGTTAACCGACACACACACACATACAGAACACAGTTACCCGACACACACACACAGAACACAGTTACCCGACACACACACACACACACACAGAACACAGTTACCCAACACACACACACACACAGTTACCCGACACACACACACACATACACAGAACACAGTTAACCGACACACACACACATACAGAACACAGTTACCCGACACACACACACACACACAGAACACAGTTACCCGACACACACGCTGTATGTGCAGACAGACATGCAGCCATGAACATTCACACCAATTTTCAAACAAAAACACACAGACAGTCAGACAGGCAGACAAACAGGCAGGCAGGTCTATTTTCCACCACAAGCAGTTATCTGGTGGTTAAAACACGGGACAGATGTAGGCATCTGACACAACTCTGACTGGAGCAGGCGTGAGAACATGCATAGGCCGCTTCTTCAGAACATATAGAGGGAGAACCCAGGAGGAGAGTAAGTGATTATGGGCTATCTGGGCTATCGGCTGTATCCTGCGGACATGAGTGACACGGTTGGTTACGTTAACCAATCAACGACCGCCACAGCAGCCTTGCCTTATCACCGGAGCGCTCAATGCTAACGTATTTCACGATCTGCTCCAGTTGACCGTCCCGGTGAGTCCAAGAGCGCGTGCACTCCTCACAAATGCCACGGTCCTGCCCTTCGCTCCTGCCTGCGAACGATGCCGAGGTGATTTAACGGTCAGTACAGTGTCCCGCAGGGACCAAATCAGCAGAACGTTTGATCTCTCCCACGGGGGCATGAAAGGACTGTGACCTCCGACCCCTGTTGACTGAGACGAGGTGACAGGGACTGGTAGGGGGTCGGAGATGGGCTGGAGAAGACACTGCTCCTGGGTATATGTGTCAGAAATGGTGGGGGTGTCTCAATGAATGGACAGACCAGTGGTCTAACAAAAGAAATGAAATGCATTGTGCATCCAACCAAGAATCGGTCATTTACAACAATGTCCCCCCCCTCCCTATTCCATCCATCCCCCCACCTCTTTCCCATCTCTCCTCCATCTCTCCCCCATCTCTTCCCCATCTCTCCCCCATCTCTTCCCCATCTCTCCTCCATCCATCCCCCCACCTCTCCTCCATCTCTCCCTCATCTCTTCCCCATCTCTTCTCCATCTCTCCCCCATCTCTCCTCCATCTCTGCTCCATCTCTCCTCCATCTCTCCCCCATCTCTCCTCCATCTCTCCTCCATCTGTCCCCCATCTCTCCCCCATCTCTCCCCATCTCTCCTCCATCTCTCCTCCATCTTTCCCCCATCTCTCCCCCATCTCTCCTCCATCTCTTCTCCATCTCTCCTCCATCTCTCCCCCATACTCCCCCATCTCTCCTCCATCTCCCCCCAGCTTTCCCCCATCTTTCACTTCTCTTTCCCCCATCTCTCCTCCATATTTCCCCATAAGGGTCGGTGGGTAGCAGGCTGGTGGTCATTCTCTCGAACAGGCAAACAGAAAGCCTCTTTCTCCCCGTCGTGCCAATTCGGCATTGTCCATTTCTTCCGATTTCTCCTCAGTCCGACTAACGAGGACATTCAATCAGTCGTGTCCTGGGAAATTGTTGCATGGAGCAGAAGGAGCGGTGAGCTGATCGTTTAAGAAAGGGGTTGTTGGGTGGGGGCGGGGGGGGGGGCTGTGAACACTTTAGGCCAAGGTCACATCAGTTCCTCTGCTTGTGATGGCAGACAGCGATGGATGAGGTCCCGGCAGGAGGAGAGACAGGGGGAAGGTTCAGTGGGAGCCGGGTCACACCAGAACCGGGCTGACCTGACATGTGGGACAGAGCTCAGTGGAGATCGGGTTAATGAACCCAACCCTCTCCTCACTGTCAGATGGACCGGACGGCGCCGCGCCATATAGGGCAGAACATATGGGGGTGGTTTTGGTTTCTGGCTGGACGTCGAGGATGCTTCATGTGAATATCTATAGTCACGGGTTCCATTAAAACTGTTGAACATTATAATTACTTCAGAGACAGATAAGGTACTGTACGTAACTACATATGCTAGCCGACAGAAGATAACTGATGTACTAACTAGCATCTCAAGACAAAACATCTCGCTAGTTATCTAACCGAAACAGACAATGCTGTCCTTTGAATGTTTTTAACAATATGTGTTACAGAGTTTGTGTTTTAGTTAGCCTGTATTCCGTGAGCATTCCTGGCTAGGTTGAGTTTTATTCCTTCCTTCTATTAAATGAGCTGTGTGTGTGTGTGTGTGATACTATAACCTGGATATTAAGTGAATAGATAATAAAAATTAAATAAACCCCTTACTATCTGTTAACCCCCAGCCCCTACCCCCCATACACACACACTCCACACACACACACCCCACACACACACCCCCCAAACACACCGACAGAACCCACAGCTGCCACCAGACGTTATCAGTGATGGATGAACCCCCTGCTAGAGCGAAAATGGCATGGGTGTGTGTGTGTGTGTGTATATGTGTGGGATGTGTGTGTATATGTGTGTGTGTGTGTGTGTATATGTTTGTGTGTGTGTGTGTGTCTTGACATCCAGCTCCTCTCCTGGTGCGTCTTGACATCCAGCTCCTCGCCTTTTCCCAACCACTCTGCTTTAATTATTGCTTACAATTAATTAATACATTTGAATAAGGAAAGGTTTTAGTTGTTTTCTGAAAAAGGGCAACTATTGTGCTATCCTAACCCATGATGTGCCCGGACTAGGAACTATTATTATTAGTTACAACGGGACAACCATTGACTTATATGGTTTTTTAATTGACTGTATATCAACAGTATGTCAGCTATGCATGTTCTGAACAGTAAAGGCAGTATTACACATCCAGCTCTTCTGAGCGGCTGAGGGCGAGGAGAAGAAAAGCAGTGACTAATTCATCGTCAGGAGGTCCCATATCACCCCCCCGCCCTTCTACTCTTCCACTCCAGTGAACTGAGTCAAACCTCACACTTTACAATCTGTGAAGATTGAGGATCTGTGCTTGAATGGACCTTAATGGTGGCCGACAGTGAGTCACAGAGATGCTGTGCTGCGACCAGGACCACGTGTGTCGAGGGAAATTCGCCAGTTGTTGTAAATACCAATAGGAGGCGAATCGCTTGCTTTGGACTTTCAGCCTTGAGTCCGTTCACAAAAAAAACAGATTGAAATTGAACGCTCCGACCAGTCTAGACGACTGTTTGACAGTGACCAATGATCGGTGTGTAGTATCTGATGGGGAGGAGTTAGGTGGGCTGGGGAGGCGTGGTCAAATACAATCAACCCCTTTACGTCGCGCTCCATTGCTCCTTTGCCAATTAGGAAATCCCTGGCTACGGTCGAACTGGCAGTGACCACACTGGCCAAACGAGATCACTCACCACCTCAGCCTTGTCTGAATATCCCCGGCGGAAAGACAAAGCAAATTATCTCTCCGGGTGTAATTCCTCCTAATTAACCCTGTCTGTAATCCGGGCAAGCTCGCAGACTGCCATGTAAAGCCCCACAATGCATTCCGTCCTGTGAGACTGGTTCCATCATTAGATTAACAGCGCGCACTGACTTACATCGGGCACATTAGCGTTTGGACTCAACAGCTGTCACGGCGGAGGGGCTCGCATCGGCGTTCAAATTAATTATGCTAATTTATTTATCCTCTTACGTTCACCCTCTGAATTATGAATGCCAGACCCCTTGGATCTGAGTGGCGCAGGGCCGGTCTATCTTCTAATTTGGCCAATTTCCACTGTTAATCGGCAACTCCTCAGAAACTGTTCAGCACTCGTCTGGATGGATCGAGAGGTTGATTGGTGAATGTTGGGCGTTTCTGCAATCGTCGGGTCCCCACAAAATATAAGTTTCAAAGTTGAGAAAATGTAAATAGGACAGCGTGATTTCGTTAGGAGACGAAGAAAGAGGTGGTTCACTTTTTCGGGTAACTGATCCATCACGGAGCCTCCAGAAGCCTGTGAGGTACCGTTCTCAGACCAAACAAAAGACAAAAAAGGAAACACAAAAGAAGGTCAGGACAAAAACACGCACAGGCTGTTGTTTTGGTTAATGTGAAGTATAACATGAACCCGAAAGACGAAAGAAAAAAATCCTCCGGGCTCGGATTCGTAGTTATCTCACGTCTCAATGTTATTCAATCATCGGGCAATGTGGTAGCTGGAGACTCGGGAGAAACTCTATCCCCCACAAAACCCCAGTCCGGCCACACTCCATTCTATAAAAGACATCTGTCAGAAACACGAGCCTTCATTGGCTGCATTGTGAAGGAATAGTGTCCCTAAACTGAGCACTCTCCATGTCCAGTCATCATTTAAGACTTAAGACATAAAAGGCTAACAGGTACAATCTGTATGTGTGTGTGTGTGTGTGTGTGTGTGTGTGAGAGCGTTTTAGTGTGTGCCGCCAAAGGAACAACGGCGGTTTGAAGGGAACACCAGAATAATAGCGTGTAAATCATAATGGATGGTGGAGAGTGACAGAGAGGGGAAAAGCAGACGGTTGTCACCTGTTGGGCGTAATGAGAAACCGTTCTATGGGCACCACAGTGTGTGGGTGTGTGTGTAAGTGTGTGTGTGTGTGTGTGTCTGTGTGTCTGTGTGTGTGAGTGTGTGTGTGTGTGTGTGTGTGTCTGTGTGTCTGTGTGTCTGTGTGTCTGTGTGTGTGTGTGTGTCTGTGTGTCTGTGTGTCTGTGTGTGTGTGTGTGTGTGTGTGTGTGTGTGTGTGTGTGTGTGTGTGTGTGTGTGTGTGTGTCTGTGTGTCTGAGTGTGTGTGTCTGTGTGTCTGTGTGTGTGTGTGTGTCTGTGTGTCTGTGTGTGTGTGTGTGTGTGTGTGTGTGTGTGTGTGTGTGTGTGTGTGTGTGTGTGTGGGTGTGTGTGTGTGTGTGTGTGCGAGTGGGTGCCCCAATCTGGCTTCATGTTCCACTGATAGAGTTATCTCAGCGTGTCCACCCACTGATATCCACACACAGAGGGTCACGCACACACACACACACACACACAGATAAATAAATGCGTTGGGCTCCAGAGCCTCTCACTGAGTGTTTTAGCCCAGGATAAAGGCTCCAGGGCCTCTGACTGTGTCTGTTATCCCGGGTTAAAGGCTTCACACCCTCTCACAGTGTGTGTTGGTGTGATGATTTTACAATTCCCAGACATATTCCGATGTTTACTTATTTCATATATTCCAGCCGTCCAATCCAATTCTGTCGTGGCCCCTCAGAACATTCTGGTCCGGCACTCGGAGCCCCACCCCCCTGACACTCCTCGGGTTTCACCACAGCCATATGAGGCAGTGCGCCGCTCGCGACCCTTGACCCTGTCCATAGGTAAACCCAGCTTTAAGCCAAACCCCTCTGTGTAGCCCCACCCTTTCCCATTGACGTCCGTGTCCCAGCAGGACCGGGCCCTGAACCCAATCCACTAATGTAGCCAAATCACACGCCTGTCCAGCACCGTATATCTTTAATTGTATGTTAGGCCAGTTAACAACACAGAGACACAGGAGTCCGGTGTTCAATATAAAAGCCACTCCACATCAAAGCCACGGCGTCCGCACACCACTAGCCTTTAACCGTCCGTCGCAGTGCCCGTCATTACCGCAATTGCGCGCTGCCACACACACACACACTTTCTCTTTGATTGGGCTACCTGCGTTTCCTGCTGATCGTAGTAAACCTCAGCGACACACCACACACACACACACACACACACACACATAGACACACACGTCCCCTCCCGGGATTCTGTAACACACGGTCCCATCAGAAACAATAGACCCAGTTTCCTAATTGCGCAAACACAAATCCACAAACACATTGAGAGAGGGTTGTTTGTGCGGTTGCCATTTGATGTGTCAGACACACGTTTAAGTGAGGACGTCAGTTACTGGATTTGGTGAATAATCGATGTGCTGGCATTTCAGTGCTGCGTCACGTCTATTTTACCACAGAGACAACGCGTCACACTCGGTGTAGCTACCGAACGTTTGTGCCATCGACGGGTTATAGGAGAGGTTTGAAGCGTGACACGCAGAGACAGAAGGACCTGAACTCGTCAGCTGTCAGCAGAGAGATCCATCACTGAAACCGCACTGAGGCAGTTTCTTCAGTGTTGCAGCCCGAGTCAGTTCCCCCCCTCTCCAATGTGCTTCTGTCGGCAGAGCTCTAGTCCAACCACTTCAGACCTCTCTGGATACCACAGCCTGCTTCCTGAATTGTCCCGGTACTTCCATCTGCCTCTTCCTCCAACTCTCCTTTCCGAGTAATGCGAACCGACCGGGTTTTCATTAGCCGGGCTGGACGGCCTCAGATCCACGATGAGCCACTTCAGAGTGTTTATCTTCACTCTCCTCAACTTGATCCCTTCGACGTTTATTTTTGACACGTCCACGTGCCTATCAGGACCTTAATGGGGCATCCAGGGGGTTGTCAGTAGGGCATCCAGGGGGTTGTCTCTAGGGCATCCAGGGGTTGTCAGTAGGGCATCCAGGGGGTTGTCTCTAGGGCATCCAGGGGGTTGTGGGTAGGGCATCCAGGGGGTTGTGGGTAGGGCATCCAGAGGGTTGTCTGTAGGGCATCCAGGGGGTTGTGGGTAGGGCATCCAGGGGGTTGTCTGTAGGGCATCCAAGGGGTTGTGGGTAGGGCATCCAGGGGGTTGTGGGTAGGGCATCCAGGGGGTTGTCTGTAGGGCATCCAGGGGGTTGTGGGTAGGGCATCCAGGGGGTTGTGGGTAGGGCATCCGGGGGTTGTGGGTAGGGCATCCGGGGGTTGTCTGTAGGGCATCCAGGGGGTTGTGGGTAGGGCATCCAGGGGGTTGTCTGTAGGGCATCCATGGGGTTGTGGGTAGGGCATCCAGGGCGTTTACGGTGGGGCTGGAGGCCGGGGCGTCCTCATGTGTTAGCAGTTTGAACACACACCCTCAATTAGAGGCAGCTGTTGCGGTGGTATCGCTGTAGCGGGCTGGATTTACGGTCTGCGTCTCCGCGGCGACCCCTGTTTGATGTGCAGATAATGAGGAAGTGAGTGACTTCCTGTGGGTAGCCAATGGAAAGGGGGCAGCTCTCTCATTTTCTCTCCCTCCGTTTCTTATTCTCTCGCTTTGTCTCAGTTTCTCGTTCTGACATAATACAAAACAGACGTTGAAGTAAGAAACAGCTGAGAGGAGACGAGGGCAGAGGAAGGGAAAGGAGGGATGAGAGAAGACAGGAGAAGGGCAGAGAAGGGGAGAAAAGGGTAGAGGAGAGAGCGGAGGTGGGAAAGGAGAAAAGAGGAGAGGAGGGCCGAGCCGGGGGGGGGGTTACAAAGTAGGGGAAAGGATGGCAAAGGAGAGAGGAGGAGGAGAAGGGCAAAGGAGGGGAGAGGAGGAGGAGAGGAGAGATGGGGCGGTGGTTGTGTTTCAGTCAGGTAGTAAAAACTGATGGAAGGGGTTAATAAGAAAGCTTTAGGGTAGGAAATGATTAGACAGTGTGTGCTTGTTTAACCAGGAGAGTGTGTGTGTGTGTGTGTGTGTGTGTGTGTGTGTGTGTGTGTGTGTGTGTGTAGTGTGTGTGTGTGTGTGTGTGTGTGTGTGTGTGTGTGTGTGTGTGTGTGTGTGTGTGTGTGTGTGTGTGTGTGTGTGTGTGCGTGTGTGTGTGTGTCCGTTCATACGCACACTTGACCCTTGACTTGGTGAGCATGTCTTCGTCCTGCCTGTGTAGAAGTCTGAATCTGAACCTTAGAGCTTCCCTCACCTGTCTCTACCTGATCCCATAGGTTCATATTAACACAGGCCTGTGTGCAAGGAAAGATGCCGGGTGACTTTTACAAGGTTAGTAGTCCATAATGTTAAAAGGATGAAACACGGCAAAATATAGACCTGTCAAAATTTGACCAAAAAATTCCCCTCGAGAAAAAAGTGAATGGTTTTGTGAAATAATTTCCACACACACGTTTCACTTGGAAAGCACCAGTGTAGGAATGACTGGTTTTCAAAGAATGCTGACTTAATCTCATTGGCTCTTGATGACTCAATCTGATTGGCTCTTGTCATTGTAACTCTCGCTACCTTATATGTCCCTTCCACTTTGACCTTATCCAGATGTCCATATGAGTTTGCAGATGTCCATATGAGTTTGTTGTGATCCCGACAAAATTTAAGTGCAAAAGTTTCAAATTCAAGTGACGCAGCTTCCGTGGACACAGTAAATGAAACAACAGCCCCATGTCGTCATGGTTATTTATGGTCAGTGATGGCCAATCCCATTGGTTGCTGTCTCTGTGGACTCACCGTTAGGCAATAATACATTAGTGTCCCTGCAGGTGGTCAATCTCTATGGGGAGATGACAATGTGTTTTAAAGTACTATAAGAACCTTTAAACAACCTCACCCTGTTGTCAGATTAGCCTGTTGCCGTCTCCTGGAGAGAAATGAGCATTCTTTCATATTCAATGAGGTTCCACACAAACACACACACACACACACTCACACATACAGACACACACACGGGCGCACACACACACACACGCGCGCACACACAGACACACACACACACACACACACACACACACACACACGCTCATACACACACAGAGTCACACACACACACAGACAAACACAGTCACACACACACACACATTGACCCTCTTGGACTCAGTGACCTTAAGGAATCCCGTAATTGCTTAGCCATGCGATCAGCTGTTCAATTAATCAATCAAGCGATTCCACATAGATCAATGAATCAGGGTCATAAAGTGAGTGGGTCCAGTGGTGGAGGAATATGGCTGTCAGGCCAGCACTTTGTGTGTGTGTGTGTGGGAAAGTGTTTGATACTGCTAAATATTAATGAGGACACGGTGAACCACAGAGGAAATCACACACACACACACACACACACTCGAAACAGACAGATAGACACACACACAATGACAGATCCCAATGAATACAGAACAGTTTTTACTCTCAGAAGAAAATAAATGATGGTTAACTAAGTTATGTTTTGGTTGGTGTGTGTACTTGTTTCTGCAATCTTTCAGAAGCAAAAACAATTAATAAAAAAAAACACGTAAACATCAAACTTTTGGAAAAACATTGACGTATTCCATGATGCATGACTTTTCTAAATGCTTTGTAGACTTTGTAGGGGTTACATTCCGGGGTTCAGCGTTAACCCGTGGGGTTCCACATTAAACGTAAATAGGAATCGGAAAAACCAACATCGCTGGAACATGACTTAAAACATCTAACATAGGAACGTAAACATCTGTCCAATCACCAGCAACAGCACCTGTTCACCAGACAGAGACATGTCAGTAACCACGGGAACGACCCCGTCGGCGACCTGAACAAATCGTTTCACATACGTGTCTCACCTTGCATCTTAGCCACGGTTAGTAGATACAATCACTGTCAAGAGAACATCGAATTTACATTTATGTTAACGGTATATTAATGAAATTGAATGAAGTTGTCCTGAAAAGGGTTGTCATCTGAATAACTTCTTTGCCAGTGTGAAACATGAAATATGTAAAAACACAAATGTTTTTTGTAGCCTAAAGGAAGAAACGTAACCCTAAAATCCGCAAAAACTAAAGGAATGTCAAATGTTAAATGTCCACTGCATTTTCATACGTGTTCAAATGACTTGTCTTCAAACAAAACCAGGTTCAGGATCAGCTTCTAAAGGCAAGTCATAATTAACCAGGAACAATGTCAACAACACCAGATCTAACAAACACAGACACACACAGACACACACACACACACAGACAGACACACACAGACACACACAGACACACACACACACACACACACACACACACACACACACACACACACACACACACACACACACACACACACACAGACACACACACACACACACACACACACACACACACACACACACACACACACACACACACACACACACACACACACACACACACACACACACACACACACACACACTTATCATAGTCAAAACACACTCATTCCCCAACCAAGGCTAGAGCCATTTCACAGGAATGTTCTGGAACAAAGAAAATAGTGCTCATTGATAACCCAGTGTTTTTTATTCAGATATCTTGTTACGCCTACAATTTGTTTTTCTCCAGATCCCAGACAACAACCTTGCCTCTCAGTCAGGCACTCTGTGACCAAAGGAAACTGATTGTGTGTATATTTTATTTGACAGTCTACAGTATATATGGCTCAATGGAAGGCCAATGATACACAACGTGTCATTACAAAAACAACAGAAAACCAGCTCAGCTTCTTCCCCCAATTTCGCTCCATTCTTTTTGTATTGACAAGAATGTCCCTCTCTCCCTCTGCGTCTCCCTCTCTTTCTCTCTCTCTCTCTGCGTCTCTCTCTGCGTCTCCCTCTCTCCCTGTCTGTTTCCTCCGTCTCTTTCTCTCCCTCTGTCTCACCTTCTGTCTCTCCCTCTCTCGTTCATTTCCTCTGTCTGTTTCCTCTGTCTCTGTCCCACCTTCTGTCTCACCCTCTGTCTCTCCCTCTCTCTCTCTCCCTCTCTCTCTCTCCCTCTCTCTCTCTCCCTGTCTCTTTCTCTCCCTCTGTCCCAACTTCTGTCCCTCCCTCTCTCTCTCTCTCCCTCTGTCTCTCCCTCTCTCTCTCCCTCTGTCTCTCCCTCTCTCTCTCCCTCTCTCTCTCCCTCTCCCTCTGTCTGTTTCCTCTGTCTCTGTCTCACCCTCTGTTCCTCCCACCCTCCCTCCCTTCTTACCTCCCTGCCTTGCTTATCTGCACTGAGGGTCACTGACAAAGGCAATTGCGAATGGGCCTTTAAAAAAAAACCTAAATGGTAGCGGCACGACACACAATGGGACCCAGAGGAATGCAGGTCGTCAGAACAAAGGCACTCAGCTCCCCCGAACTGGGTCCCCACCAGCCCGCTTCTACCCAGCCCAGGCCCGTGATGGATCCCAACGGACGCATGGACGTGGGCCCCGCTCGTTTCAGGGGACCCGTCCAGGGGAGGCCCCCTGCAGGGCGAACCAGAATGGACAAGAGGACAGAGGGGCTCCGAGGGGTCCTGGAGCTTGAGACATCACAACAATTGAGACCCGCTAACAAGCGTTTGGGTTTGCTGCTGATTGATATGAGAAATGCTCATGGATACCAGGCCGTTACGCTCTCTCCCTCTCTCTCTCCCTCTCTCCCTCTCTCTCTCTCTCTCTCTCTCTCTCCCTCTCTCCCCTCCCTCCCTCCCTCCCTCCCTCTCTCTCCCTCTCTCTCCCTCTCTCTCTGTGACGGTTTCTCTCTTTCTCAATCTCTCTTTTCTCTCCTTTTCTCGTCCTCTCTCCCTCTTTCTCATTATCTCTCTCTTTCCCGTCGTACCCACGGAGGCTCTTTATGGTTCGGCCTGTAATTAGCCGGCGTCTCCATGCGAATGCTACTAATTAGCTGCGGGCTCGTGATTTGATGTACCAACGGGTTCAGATTGTCCCTCTGACGCACCGTAGCCGCGTCTCCGGATTAATGTGTGACAAATGCAGAGGAAACGCGCGAGAGAAAACCTTGAGAGGATGGCGAGGATGACTAGGGGAATGTGGAATAATACTATTAATTATATGGTAACGTTGTTTTTATTGCCGTTGGCAGATGCTTCTGAAGCCTGAATACGACACAGGAGGGGTGCTTTTCTATGGTTGATGGTGGATAAGCTTGTCCCACAATGCCCAGGACCAGGGTCGCTTATAGCTTAAGGTTTTCTATAGAGCTTGAGTTCTTTACAACAGAATAAATTCATATACACACACATACACACACACACACACACACACACAGTCATGTTTTACTAACCTAGTGGGGACAGATAAACCCTAAACTTTACCTGGCCCCAATGACTAACACAAACCCTAAATGTGAGTTTCCCCCCAAACATGAACCCGACGCCAGTAGAATGTGTTTCTCCTTCATCCCAACATGGTCAATTTGACATGTTGCACTTAGCTTCTGCAGATGTGTTTGTCCTCAGGAGGTCAGTGCTACATGCCCACACACACACACACACAGACAGACAGACAGACAGACAGACACACAGACAGACAGACAACCACACAGACACACACACAGAGGCACAGACACACACACAGAGACACACACACAGACAGACAGACACACAGACACACACACAGACAGACAGACACACAGACACACACACAGAGGCACAGACACACACACAGAGACACACACACACAGACACACAGACACACAGACAACCACACAGACACACAGACACACACACAGACACACAGACACACACACAGAGGCACAGACACACACACAGAGACACAAACACACAGACACACACACACCCTCACACAGACACACAGACAACCACACAGACACACAGACACACAGACAGACACACAGACACACACACAGAGACACAAACATACAGACACACACACACAGACACACACAGACACACACACACCCACAGACACACACACACCCACACAGACACACAGACACACAGACAGACACACAGACACACAGACAGACACACAGACACACACACAGAGACACAAACACACACACACAGACACACACACAGACACACACAGACACACACACACCCACAGACACACACACAGACACACACACACCCACACACACAGACACACACACAGACACACACACACCCACACACAGACACACCCACACACACAGACACACACAGACACACACACACACACACAGACACACACCCACACACACACACAACGACACACACACACACACACACACACACATAGACCATCTACCAAACTCACATTGTATATACTACGTGTAAACAATGGGCACATGAATTAGCAATGACCTCTATCTTGTGGCTTGACCTCAAATCCCTCATAGCTGAAGCCTAGTAAACATAATACAGTTTTTAGCAATCCCTTTGACCCTTATCTCAGAAACTTAATGTTATTTTCCACAACTCTAGACACAAAACTCACAACATTAAACACTTGTAACACAGGCTCTCCAATGTTCAAAACATTGCATTGTGCATTCATATCTTTAAAGATAGCTTGCATTTGCACAATCAATGGTTCAAACAATAGATTTATCATGGAATACCATGGGTACATTGATTTAGATCACCCAGACAAAAGATACCCATAGTTTCACTAGTTAGTTGTTTGTCCAATCATTAGATATTGGTGTACAAAATTGATGATACATGTTCCATTATGGTACTACAAGCAAATGAATCCCTGTAAATGTACTTCTGTGGTAAAGAGAATAGTACAAACACAGTGGAATCATTGAACAAAATTCGAAATGTATTACTGTAATGAAATAGAATACAATCACAACATATGTTTATTTGAATCAAAGCAAAAATAATTAGCTATGAAATAGAAAAATAGAGACAGTACTGTAAAACATCAAATGCAGTGTTCCTCAACTTGCTTGCTTGTACTGTAAGAAACAAAACAGGAGTGATTACTGTACTGTACTTCTACATTGTCATCAACTCTGTGTTGTGGATTTGGCCACTGGTTCTCATCTACATCACATTGGATGTTGTCATTAGCCAAACATCTTGGATTTTAATTTTTTTGCATGAATTTCATTGGACACTCTATGCTGTTGCTGCCGCTGTCTTGGTCCGTGGCCTTGTCCTCTACCACGTTCCCCCACACCTCTCAAACGAGGCCCACGACCACCTCTCAGAAGGGGTGCCTGCAATGCCATTCCTTTGACCAACACGTCTTCCTCATCTTTCTCGTCTTCCTGCCACCACTGCTTGACCTCCATTGTGACCTGGATCACCTGCTGGCTCCATGTTACGAATCACTATGCTCTGGCAATTGGATCCAAATCCTTTATGTATATACTCATTCCACAATGTGCACTAAACCATCAGGAACGGGTTGGCTGAATTGGACAAGCAATTACAAGGGCCTGCATCTATACAGTGTAGTACTGTCAGTACTGTAAATAGTCTGAAAAGGTGGCAGTATTTGGGACCATAGACACAGTGTCTGATGAAGCATTACAGTATGATAAAATATTAGGCTACATCCATGGATATTGTAGACTAATTGGTTCAGGCTCCACACTAATTGGTGACAATAAATCTCAGTATCTTGAATCTTTCATGATTTACTGTAAACGTGGAATATTGTTTGTCCGTTTCCATAAAACTATGCATTAAGAGTAATGCAGCAAATACGTATCATTTTGACTAGTTGTATCAATTGATAGTTAGATCTGAAGAATGAAATGAACAGACTATCATTTCAAACGTAATGTAGGAATCGGATTTTGAAATAGTAGTACTTTGATGTTACATTGTATCATATTGAACTGGTGATAAAAGTTAAATGAACAAATGATCTTCAGTTTAGTTGTATTGTATCCAAGCAATTGAAAAAACGTGTTAGAGTTTTGAGAAAAGTGCATTTAGATCTTCGGTTGTGAGTTTTGTGTCTAGAGTTGTGGAAAATTACATTAAGGTTCTGAGATAATGGTCAAAGGGATTGCTAAAAACTGTAAACATAATAAACCCTGATCAACCATATTAGCCTCCTTAATTATTACAGTTTTTTCCGATTGCTAAACGACAGTGGGCACACTTATCCCAAGACTTTAACCACAACCTGCACAACACTGTGGATTCACAGCATTTTGTTCAAATGCTAACACACTGTTGTCAAAACTGTTAACCACACATTCAAAACAGAATGGATTTCATCTTGGCGCATTTCAAAACTGCTGATTGCAATTTCAGCTCAAAGCCAAAGCAGGTGTCTTGTTTTGGACTTGTTAGTAAACACATGTGTTTATATATATATATATATATATATATATATATAGGTAGAACTCAACACACCACTCATTGGCCCATACAACACAGAAAGGCGTATAGCTTCCTAGAACAGCTCTATGCTCAGCTAGTTCCAGCAGAACTGGGGGAGCCAGTAAGAAACACACACGTTTTTGTCATAGTTTGCGATAATGTTGCTTTTCACCACTCTGCAGCTGTCACAGATTGGTTTGCAGCACATCGCAGGTTTATGGTTTTGTACCTGCCTCCATATTCACCCTTCCTCAACCCAATAGAGGAGTTTTTCTCTGCCTGTGGAAGTGGAAAGTGTTTGGTCACCACCCACATGACCAAATGTCTCTTTTGGAAGCAATGAGTGCTGAAGGTGAGGACATAAGTCCAGAAGAATGCCAGGGATGGATAAGGCACTTCAGAAGGTTGTTCCCCAGGTGCAAGACAGAACATTAGATATGATGTTGATGAAAACCTGT
This sequence comes from Dallia pectoralis, assembly GCA_029465975.1. NCBI lineage: Eukaryota > Metazoa > Chordata > Actinopteri > Esociformes > Umbridae > Dallia > Dallia pectoralis. The sequence goes on from CM055758.1 coordinate 3,596,398, forward strand.
GGCCTAATGCTGGAGAGGCAGGATTAGCCCCTCAATTCTTTGTTAGAATTACTGTATGTACTTTTAGTTTCTACCTTTTTTCCTCATTACTTTAACTCAGTAAATTACATACAAATATATATATATTGAAGCATACTGCTAATTTTCATTTACCTCAAACATTCTAAAATTAAAATGATTCATGTGAAAGAATGGCACTTTTTTGTTTGTGGAAAATATTGCTTTCTCTGAATTCACCCAAATTATTGAAACAAAAAACAAAAAAGTTATTATTTTCTGTAATGGTGTTTGACGTTAGTGTTTTTCCTCTCAGTGTGTTCTGAGTGACAGTGTTTGTTATCTGAGTGAGGATTGTATATAGTGTTTGGCTGCACTGAGCCTGTTTTGAGACGTGTGTTAAGAGTTGTGTCGCTTGAAATGAGTTTTGCAGGAGATGTTAACTGTTTAGCTCAGGTGACTGTTGGTAGTGCAGAATGTAGTTAGAGTTTTACAGGACATGTTAACTGTTTAGCTCAGGTGACTGTTGGTAGTGCAGAATGTAGTTAGAGTTTTACAGGACATGTTAACTGTTTAGCTCAGGTGACTGTTGGTAGTGCAGACTATAGTTTGGAGGGTTTTAGAGTATTGCACATGTGACTTCAGTTGTGCCCACTGTCGTTTAGCAATCGGAAAAAACTGTAAATAAACAACATGAGAGAGAACGTATGGATATTTCATTTGTGCGGACTTATCTCAATTCATAAACTGTTAAGTACTTTTATTTTGTCCATTTTGATAATTTACCACTATTGAAAAACTATGATAGATGTTCAATTTGTGATGTAAAAGGGTGAGGTTTTCTGTAGATGATAAATCACCAAGACAGGTGCCCAGACCATGAAATGTGGATTATATCAGTGTTTCCCATACCGTCATAATGTAAATGTGTGTATGTTAAAGGTTGACAGTTTAACGTGTTGAACTCTGAACGACAGACATTGGCACGCATGTGCACATGTATGTGTGTGTGTGTGTGTGTGCACGCAGGTAGGTGTGTGTATGTGTGTGTGTGTACGTGTGTGTATGTGTGTGTGTACGCAGGTAGGTGTGATAATGTGTGTGCATGTGTGTGTATGTGTGTGTATGCAGGTAGGTGTGTGTATGTGTGTGTACGCAGGTAGGTGTGATAATGTGTGTGTATGTGTGTGTGTACGCAGGTAGGTGTGTGTATGTGTGTGTACGCAGGTAGGTGTGATAATGTGTGTGTACGCAGGTAGGTGTGATAATGTGTGTGTATGTGTGTGTGTACGCAGATAGTTGTGTGTATGTGTGTGTGTGTACGCAGGTAGGTGTGATAATGTGTGTGTGTGTGTGTATGTGTGTGTGTACGCAGGTAGGTGTGATAATGTGTGTGCATGTGTCAATTGGATCATCAAAGACCTCCGTTTCCGGATCTTGAAGGCATTTGCATAGCTGACGCATTCCCTAACGCATTTGCCTGCCAAGCCCTGATGACACAACGAGCCCAGTGAAGACAGCGAGGTAATTTAGCGACACGCTAATAATGTTAGCCCACACTCTCCGAAACAAGTCGAGATAACAAGCAACACAAAACCCCTTAGTCACTCCTCTCCCCCCAGAGTCAAGCCAGCTAGCGGAACGGGACATAAATGAACTTCCCGGTAGAAAATGGCCGTCTCGACCGCCAAATTGTCATGAAGTGGCACCATTGATGGCAGCAACAGAAACCTGCGCCCGGCCCACATCACCAATCGACCCCTCCAAGAGAAAAGGAAGAAACCCCAAAAACAACATTCTTCGGCAGGTCGCCTCTTTCATGACTTGAGGGGCATTAAGGGGAATGGTTCAGGGTTCTATGTGTGTGTGTGTGTGTGTGTGTGTGGGTGGGGGGGTGTAAAACGGGGTACACAGGAGACTAGAAAGGCCCTGGATCCAGAGAATAGAAGTTAGAGAAAGTGAGAGAGAGGGAGGGAAAGGGCCACCCTGACAGGCTTCGCTTTTGGGGGGACTTTTCTTTGGGGTGGGGGTGCCTCGTCTTCAAAGCCTTCCGGCTTCGCGGTTCTGTAGAAGGGAAAGAGGACGAGGGGGGGGGGGGGTTATTGGGGAAACCCGTCTTTGTCTCCAAGCCATCAGGGGCCTGTTACACAGAGAAGACGTTAGGGAAATTAACCAGGCAAGCTCGGCCACAAACATAGAGTGAGTTAAACTGAAAGAAGGAAAGAATGTTGGAGCGCGAGAGGAGGCAGATATGTAGACTTTTGATTGCATACTTTCAAACACCACATATAATAATATATAATAATATAATATGCCGCTTATATAATAATATTCACTTTAAATGTAAATACATGTTTCCATTTACATTAGCAATCGAACTGCTTGCCGCGGCGTCAGGTGAAACAGGGGCAGGTCTTTGTCAAGACCTTTGAGCTGGAAGGAGTTCACACTCTGAAGATGTAGTCTATCTTGTAACTGGCATGGTGCTCGCTGGCAAATAAGAGCTGTTACCGCTAATAGTAGAATTACAGGACACTGGCACTTTTAGGTGCTAGTGTGAAATGAGACGGAAGGACAACTAGAACCTGACTTCCTGTCCCATCTAGTCCAGTACACAGTGACGGAGAACTATTGGTCAGAAAAGTGACTCACGTTACCTCGGAAAGCACCAATGTTACAAAAGCGACCGAAATTACATTAAATGAGGGAAGAGAGAGGAAAGAAGAGAGACAGGTAAGAGAAATCGGGACGAGAGAGGAGAGAGAAGGGAGAGGAAAGGAAACGGGAAGACCAGAGAAGAGAAAAAAAAATTGAGGTGTGAGAAGATGATCCAGGTATCAGGATTTCTGGGAAATGGAGCGGTGTACGAAAATGGGTCGTGGAAAAAGGCGAACGATAGAATGGGGCCATGAAGAAGCGAGGGAGACACTGTGAAACAAGGTGGAGGGAAAAGGACAAGTTAGAGACAGTTGAGTCGGGGGGGATTGATGAGGGAGAGGGGAGTCCTGCTCTCAGTACGGATTAGTGCAGCTTCATGCTAGAGGCGCGGTGAGAGATGGAACGGGTGGGGCGGGGGGAGGGGTGAGAATAGGGAATCGCCACTCGCTTCCACTCGCTTCACTAGCCAGGAACAAAGCATGATGGGAGGTACTTGACATAACAGTCTTCCAGGCCTTGTTAGGGAGGGGGCGCCGTGGGGGTGAGGGGTCGTGGCAGGGGGTTGTGGGGGGGGGGAGGGTCACTCAAATTCAAATTCGGATTTATCAAACATTCCTACCGCCGTGTGACACCTCCACATTTTTGGGGAGATTCCCTGGAAGAGTTCCCACAGCGGAGAGCCGTTCAAACGGACACAGAGTATAAAAGATTAGAACATTTATAGATAGACATCAAGAGAAGATCACTTGATCTAACCATCAGGTGACCTAACCGTCAGGTGACCTAACCATCACGTGATCTAACCATCAGGTGACCTAACCATCAGGTGACCTAACCATCAGGTGACCTGACCATCAGGTGACCTAACCATCACGTGATCTAACCATCAGGTGACCTAACCATCACATGATCTAATCCTCACTGGATCTAACCATCAGGTGCTCTAACCATCACTGGATCTAACCATCAGGTGACCTAACCATCAGGTGACCTAACCATCACGTGATCTAACCATCACTGGATCTAACCATCAGGTGCTCTAACCATCAGGTTCTCTAACCATCAGGTGATCTAACCCTGGTAATACTGGTAATACTGCTTTCTGTCTGTCATGTCAGTTAAAAGACAAGGTAATACTGCTTTCCTTCAGTCAGAGAATGAGAGAAATGGGAAAAAGAGAAAAAACACAGAGAAAGAGTGAGAGACATTTATTGAGAGAAATTAGCTGTGGGGATCTGCCCTTTGAACTATTTTTTCTCCACAACAAGCCTTCTCCCAAAACAATAACACACAACTCCTGCTCCTTATCTCGTTATCTCCTTTCATCTCCTTATCTCCTTTCATCTCCTCATCTCCTTTCATCTCCTTATCTCCTTTCATCTCCTCATCTCCTTTCATCTCCTTTCATCTCCTTATCTCCTTATCTCCTCATCTCCTTTCATCTCCTTATCTCCTTTCATCTCCTCATCTCCTTTCATCTCCTTATCTCCTTTCATCTCCTCATCTCCTTTCATCTCCTTTCATCTCCTCATCTTCTTTCATCTCCTCATCTCCTTATCTCCTTTCATCTCCTTATCTCCTTTCATCTCCTCATCTCCTTTCATCTCCTCATCTCCTCATCTCCTTTCATCTCCTTTCATCTCCTCATCTCCTTATCTCCTTTCATCTCCTCATCTCCTTTCATCTCCTTATCTCCTTTCATCTCCTTATCTCGTTTCATCTCCTTATCTCCTTTCATCTCCTTATCTCCTTATCTCCTTTCATCTCCTTATCTCCTTATCTCCTTTCATCTCCTTATCTCCTTATCTCCTTATCTCCTTTCATCTCCTTATCTCCTTTCATCTCCTCATCTCCTTACATCTCCTCATCTCCTTTCATCTCCTTATCTCCTTATCTCCTTTCATCTCCTTATCTCCTTATCTCTACCTCTGGCTAGTGTCAGTCCGCTCTGGTCCGCCACTCCTAACGCTCCCCCCGGAATGCTCGCCCCTCTGGCTGCCCTCTCCATGGTTCCCCCCTCCTACGCCGGGTGCCCGTGGGCCACGGTGACGGTGGTTTTTGTGCCGCGGGTTCAGAGGTCATGCCTATTAGTGTGAAGAAAAGCCTGCTGGGTCTTCTTATCCGGTCCCCCGAAGGAGACCAGAACCCCCCACACGCCACCCTCGCAACCACCCCACACTTTCATCCTTTGTCAAGGCCACCCCCACACCACAGATCCCCCAACCCCCCACCCCGGATAATGATATGCATGGTGGTCATTGTATGACCCCCACCGGGGGGACCTGTAAAGTAAACGGGGGTAGGTTATCTTATCTAGAAGGTAACTGTGTTACAAAATGTTAAAAGGGCCAAGGAAGGTTCAAGGAGAAAAAGGCCTGTCTGCCTGCCTGCCCGTCTGTCTGCCTGTCTGTCTGTCTGCCTGCATGTCTGTCTGTCTGTCTGTCTGCACACAGTTTAACACACAAAACACACAGTCTAAGACACACACACAGAAACACATAAAATACAGTCTTAACACACACACACAAAACAAACAGGTAGGTTCAGACAAAGTGAAATTGTTAATAAGCAGAAATCTTTTAAATCAGAAATCATGTTCCAGTTCTTAGTGACTGTTTCTTCCTTTCTTTCTACACCCCCACATCCTCCATTACTCCATTTCAGCCTTGCATCTGAGGTGTATCGCTTCACTCGCCGAGAAGAAATACCATTTGTTTCTCTAGATATGCAAATGAGTTGTTGCATAACATGGTTAAGTGGCGCACAGGGAATGCACAGTGAATGCACAGTGAATGCACAGGGAATGCACAGGGAATGCACAGGGAATGCACAGTGAATGCACAGGGAATGTACAGTGAATGCACAGGGAAAGGTCCAGCTTCCAGGTTCCTCCATTCCCTACCAGTTTTCCTTTCCGTTATTCACACTTTCTCATTTGCATAATGGACTGAAACAAAACCTCAATCTAATTGTTTTATCAAAAAATACAAGCCTATCTGAAACTATGTTGCAAATGTTTTTAACATAAAAATCAAATTGTTGCCTTTTCAACCCAATTTAATTACTCTGTACTAGAACGTTAGCATCAGTTTTAAAGCTATGCAAATTAAGAAGTGAGGTAAAGACAGTCAAGCAGAGTGGAAACCGTGACCCTAACCTGTGACCCTAACCCGTGACCCTAACCCTTGACCCTAACCATTACCCGTGACCCTAACCCTAGCCATAACCCGTGACCCTAACCCTTGACCCTAACCATAACCCGTGACCCTAACCCTTGACCCTAACAATAACCCGTGACCCTAATCCGTGACCCTAAGTCATTTTAAAACATCTGTGGAGTTTGCATTGATGAAACGCTGGAAGCTTTGTAACAGCCATTAGTGAGAAGGGGCGTGGTTGTGATTGACGGACAGGGGGCAGGGCTGTGAGTGAGTCACAGGGGGCGGGGTTGTACTGGAATCTAGCAGCCGCAGGACTCAAGACAGAGACATTTTTCCGTGCGCATTTGGGTAAGACTGGCTCATTCCAGCAGCTGAACGACAAATGAGCTGACATGTTTATAACAGGAATTATGAGGATGACATATTTCTGACTGAAAATAGGAACTTTCAGTTTATGTGATCCATGTGAAATATGCGAATTGCAAAAGGGCAACCAATTCATCTTAATCAATTTACATACAGTATCTCACAAAAGTGAGTACACACCTCACATTTTTGTAAGTATTTGATTATATGTTTTTGTGACAACACTTGTAACAATGTAAAGTAGTAAGTGTACAGCTTGTGTAACAGTGTACATTTGCTGTCCCCTCAAAGTAACTCAACATCGGGCCCAAAGTGTCAATATTTTGTGTGGCCACCATTATTTTCCACACTGCCTTAACCCTCTTGGGCATGGAGTTCACCAGAGCTTCACAGGTTGCCACTGGAGACCTCTTCTGGTGGATGTTAGAGACCTTGCGCTCCTGCATTCCCCATTTGAGGATGCCCCACAGATGCACAATAGGGTTTAAGTCTGGAGACTTGCTTAGCCAGTCCAACACTTTAAAAATAGCTTCTTTAGCAAGGCAGTGGTCGTCTTGGAGATGTGTTTGGACTCGTTATCATGTTGGAATACTGTCCTGTGGCCCAGTCTCTGAATGGAGGGGATCATGCTCTGCTTCAGTATGTCACAGTACATGTTGTCATTCATGGTTCCCTCAATGATCCTCTATGCCGGCAGCACTCATGCAGCCCCAGACCATGACACTCCCACCACCGTGCTTGACAGTAGGCAAGACACACATGTTTTTGAACTCCTCATCTGGTTGCCGCCATGCACACGTGACACCTTTGCCAAGAGGCGCCATGTTGAACTTCCAGTGACCAGTATGAGTGTGAGAGCGATAACACCAAACTTAACACACGTGTGTCTAGCAACAGTTGGTCGCCACTTCACCTGTACAGTGAGGAGGTCCTGTAGCAACTTGTTACACACACACTCAAATACATACATACACACAGAGTGGAAATAGAGCCAGGGAGAGCGTGTAGAGAGCGCTGGGAGATAGAGAGGGAGGGAGAGAGTGGAGGGAGATAGAGAGGGAGGGAGATAGAGAGGGAGAGAGAGAGCGGAGGGAGATAGAGAGGGAGGGAGAGAGAGGAGGGAGAGAGAGAGCGGAGGGAGATAGAGAGGGAGGGAGAGAGTGGAGGGAGATAGAGAGGGAGGGAGAGAGTGGAGGGAGATAGAGAGGGAGGGAGAGAGAGGAGGGAGATAGAGAGGGAGGGAGAGAGCGGAGGGAGCTGATAAAAAGCGATGAAGAACGGTCTTGGGTCTGCAAGTAGTTTGTGTGATCAGAGTTGAGAAGGACTTATCTTTTATAGACTCATCCAGTTCAGTCATCATAGCGGAAACAGAAGAAATGTATGCCAGAGTAAGGCCAAACACACACACACACACACACACACACACACACACACACTACACAGTAACCACCCAATCCATTCATCCCAGTTGACATGGACCTAATCTAAAGCAGCTATAGGTAATCACTCACACGCTGAACTGGGCCTCACAGAACATAATCAAGTTGTCGTTTTTTCGGGGTCATTTTCTCAAACTGTTGTGATTAGTCCGGCGCAAAAGGCAACCGCCAAAATCCTAATTGGCCAATATTATTGGATAGGTACGGTCTTCACCGTGGTTGATGATTTCAGCCTTACCATCAAAGGATGTGTGTGTGTGTGTGTGTGTGTGTGTGTGTGTGTGTGTGTGTGAGTGCATGGTTGTTGCCAGTCTGTGTGTGCATTTCTGCCTGAATCCCTGTGTGTGTTTGTGTGTCTTTTCACTAGTGTGTGAGTTTTTGTGTGTGTGTGTATCCATGTAAACTCGTGCACGTGTGTATATGTTTGTTCGCAGCATTGCCCGCCTGCCTGTACGAGTGCGACTTTTACCAGTGTGTGTGTGTGTGTGTGTGCATGTGTGTGTGTGTGACTGTCATCAAAGGTTCAGCGAAGACACCAGAGCCACGGGGCTTCAGGGCATCGCCACGGGCTCCGACCCTCCACAAAACAGTCGACGTCCTCCTTCTTCCCATCTTTGTCTTCCTCACAATCGGCGGCAGACAGAGGGGAAGAGACCCCGCCCCCAAGCCTCTTCCTTCTGCCCGTATCCCGGCAACGGGGCATCCCTGGCACAGGAGGGACCCCCCTGCCCAAAATCCTTTAGTGCGGCCAGCAGCATGTCAAGTTCAGCCACCCCCCACACGCCATCAGCCCAGCGGGCTCTTGACACAGGCTGGCGCACCCGGACCCATGGGGCGGGGGGGGGGGACATATCAAGAAGGGCGGTAGCATGCTCCCTAAAGGGGGCAAGGGGGAGGAGGGTTCTGGGGTACATCTCAATCAGCGCGTCAACATGCCTCATGGTGACAGCGGGTTGACGGCTGTGGGAGGATCACTTCCTGTGTTAGCTCCGCCCCCAAGGAACAGCCACGAACCTGAGCTTCAGCTTGGAATGGTTTGATGGCGGCTTAGAACAAACGTCGCAGAGCAATTGTTTTTATTTTTCACTGGTTTCGATGGATTCAAGCTTACACTCTGTGTGTGTTCTTTAGTGAGAACAAGACAGGGAAAAATATGTTTACGATGTTGTCCGTTCTCCGCTGGTCGCCCGTTCTTCGTGGCAACCAGTCACACATCATGTGCATGAGGATTTTGCCAGACCAATATGGGAGTTCCTTGGTGTTTGACCTGATTGAAGTGAATTGAAGTGATTTTTCTTGGCATGTATGATCGGAGGACAACATGTCTCTAATGTCTCCATGCATTTGGCATGTAGTTAGAAAGTGCTGCTCGGGTTCCACCTAATTCCCTGAGCAGTGTGCATATGGTCTGTTTCCTCTCTTTCTCTTTCACTCCATCTCCCTTCTGGTTCGTTATCTCTCACTGACAAAGATGGAAACAGTAGAACCGAACGAGCGACAAACTATGAGAGATGAGACCTTTGGAAAGATGCAGAAAGAGACCGAGATGAAAGCAGAACCATAGCAGCAGAGGTGAAGGATGGACAGATATATGATGAAAGTGGATAATAAGGCTGTGAAGTGGTATTGGCTCGGACCCCTTTTTCTGTCATCGGTTTCAGGGATTGAGAATGTTAGCAGAAGCCCTTTGGCACGCCACTGTTGTAAAGACTGGTTATTAAAGTGTCTCTGGCCTTTCTGTCAGCTTGAAAAAGTCAGCCGATTCTCCTCTGACCTGTCTAGCAAACGGGGCATTTCTACGGCCCACAGAACTGCCGCTCACTGGACGTTTTTGTTCATCTCGTCGCTCTCCGTGAACTATAGAGGCTGTAGTCTGCGAAAATTCTCTTTCATAAATGCTGGAACCACTACATCTGGCACCAATTATCAAACCCGGGTTAAGGTCCCACAGATCTCAGGTCTTCCTTGTTGAAATGTCTGATAAAACGATAACCAAACCGCTGGACCAATATGTGCACGCTTAAAGAATTGAGATGCAACCAGGTTTCTACTGATTGACAGATTGAGTTTGAGGGATTTGAGCCACTCCTTGAACTGTTTGCAGATACACCGTGGCCCCATGCACAAATGCCCACACACCCCTGGCCCTGACCCCCATATCTCAAGCACAGTCCGCACACCGTCACGTGCCTCTGACAGATCAATGACCACGGACACACAATGCAGCCTCATATCCACGCCACGTTAGCGTTGTCTTTACGGTTGCCATGACAGCGTCGCGGTCCAGACCTAACACCTGACCGTGCAGCAGTGAACATCGTGTCCTCGGTGGGTCGACTTGGGTCGACAACACGTCCGCTAGAACGTTTTGGTTCGGAGGAAGAGGGCGACGAAGATGGTGGAGGAGACAAGAGTGGGGTGAGGAGAGATGGGGCGGGGGGAACTGGAGCGTTTAGAGAAATCTTGATTAGCTCAGTTGATTTTTTCAAATTGAGGTCAGATGGTTTTGGGAGTTCAGTCAGGCCTCCGTCCAAATGTGTCCCAAACGGATGCCTCTGTGAGTGCCTCCCCCACCACCACCCCTCCCTCACCCACCTGAGCCCCCTCCAGTGATCCCCTCCCCCTGAGCGTTCGTAGTTCAATGACCCATTTTCTGTACCCCCCCCCCCGTCCTTCTACACCCGAAAACACACGGGGAAAAACTGCTGATATCCAGGCGTAAGCAATTACTCAGTCTGACACTGGCCCTATATTCTTTAGCAAAACGGCATTTTCCGATTTGTGATCTGTACTTCCTACTGGTATAAAAACAGAAGCTTTCATATTTTATGAGCAATTTATCATAGGCGATTAACACGACTGAGAATCCAAAAGCATTAGCACGGTGGAACCCCGCCCCCCTCTCGAAATGTGTGTGTTTGTGCATTTGTATCGGCCTGCTTCCATCGTCCATCGGGTTAGTGTGTGGTAAACGAAGCACTGACTGAGCGTCAGCTGACGGTGAGGTTAGTCGACGACGCATCCACACCACTGCCCTTAACCATTGGGACCCCTCAGGGGTGTATGTTAAGTCCCCTACTGTTTAACATGACCGCAACCCTGAGCCGACATCGGATTTTGACTGTGAACATGCGGGATCTCCTTCCTGTCCAGTCAGGCGCGCTATCCGACGTGGAGTCGACTCATAACTCAGCTGTTGTATAATCAGCCGCGCACGGATCAACCCAATGTAAAACATGTTGCTCTAATGGTCAGTATGTGTGTGTGTGTGTGTGGGGTGGGGGGGGTTGTGCAAATGTACCATTCTGCGCTGTTCTGTTCTCTCACTTTGGGCCGTCTCAACACAACGGAGCCTGGCGTCAGAACCATCACTTCACAGCCAAACTGGGAAGGTTCTGCCAGCTCTGTGGTAATATCAGTCAAACACTTAAAATTCTTACTTAACTTGAACAACAACTTCTGCTCCAGCCGCTCTCTCAATCTCTCTCTCTTACTGTCTGTTCCTCTCCCTCTATCTCTCTCGTTCTCTGAGACTTTCTGTCACATTTTCGCACACTCACGCCGTCCCAGTATTTCATCCTCGCACACAAACTCACTTTCTCAGTCTGTTTCCTCACCTCTCTCGCTCCCGTTGCTTTGCAAGCTGCCCAGTGTCTTATTGTATTCCTTGTGTTAGCGTCTTGTATTTAATTTAAATAAAACCTAGGCAGACGTTTGATTAATTCTGTTCTTTCATTAGGCACTGTTGTTAAACGTACTCTATAACAAATAGGAAAGCTTCTATGAAACGCTCGACGTGTGAGAAAAAGCATCTATTGTCATTTTTGCGGCCGCTGTTTGCTGGCTCACCAACACACCAACTGTGAAACAAGGTAACCTACAGCCCGGTCTACACAGAGAGAGCGTATTCATAGAGATGACGATGACAAACATCACGTGCGAAAATAGGACACATATGTCTTTACAATAATTTAACTGGCGACAATATGATATGAATGTGGTCATGTATGAACGTGTTTTAAATTCAGCTGATCGAAAGTTGAACACTTAGGATGGTCATAACAAGAAATAAAAAACATCTGTAACAGAAGTAGCTGAAGCCTGTATAGAATATAATCAAGTGTCAAGAACACTAAGCCGTCTCAGGAAATGACAGTCCAATAGTCAAGTCACAATTCAATTCCAGTCGTTTCAACAAGTGCACTTAAATTCAGAGTTCATGCTTTTCAATGAGGAATTTTTGGGAGTTGGTGTACTTCCTGTATTAAGTGGAAATCTAAGATGAATGTACCACAAAGCTCTGGTACCACTGGGCAGTCTTGTTTCCCATCATGCAGTAGCCCGACACGAAAGCCTGTTCAGCTGAGA
>CM055758.1:3613386-3615886 GCA_029465975.1 Dallia pectoralis
TGTCTCCTGATGTCAGTCATGTAACGACTGTGAAGTTTCAGATCAGAGACGGAGGTCTTTTCAGATCAGAGACGGAGATCTTCTTGCCTGTCTCTTTATAGACACGTGTGTGTGTGTTTGTTGCCGGAGGAAGGAGGTGGGGTCGGAATGCTGCCACATTCCTAGATATCCTGCTGATAAATCCAGGTGAGTGACAGGGATGACACAGTGTGATCTGACGATTACAGAAAGACACTGTTCCATTCCGGGGGAGGGGGACTTACTGGTGTAAGCAAGCAGACTTGGTCCATACCCACAATAATAAACACACTCTAGAACACTGGCTGCCTAAGAACACAATAATCACACACACTCTAGAACACTGGCTGCCTAAGAACACAATAAACACACACACTCTAGAACACTGGCTGCCTAAGAACACAATAATCACACACACTCTAGAACACTGGCTGCCTAAGAACACAATAATCACACACACTCTAGAACACTGGCTGCCTAAGAACACAATAAACACACACACTCTAGAACACTGGCTGCCTAAGAACACAATAATCACACACACTCTAGAAGCATCCAGAGCACCTTACAGTTAGAACATCCCTGTTAATACAATCACACAACCTATTTATAGTAGGCACACCAAACTAACTGGGGTAGCAATCAGCAGATTCAGTAGGAGGCAGGAGACACACAGATTCAGTAGGAGGCAGGAGACACACAGATTCAGTAGGAGGCAGGAGACACACAGATTCAGTAGGAGGCAGGAGACACACAGATTCAGTAGGAGGCAGGAGACACACAGATTCAGTAGGAGGCAGGAGACACACAGATTCAGTAGGAGGCAGGAGACACACAGATGCTCTCTGCTGCTCGTTATTGTTGTGCCAGCAGTTTCCTGGACTGGGAGGAAGTAGGAAGTGCTAAATGCCCCACTTCCTGTGTTCCTCACCCCCACTCCACTCGTCGGCAGCTGTGGTACGACAAAGTCCAGAACAGGAGATCGCAAAGGTGTGAGTGAGGCCTGGAAGAGTAGGAAGCACACACACACACACACACATGTACATTATTGTGCACACACACACAGACACACACATGTACTTGCGCACACACACATACATTATCACGCACACACACAAAATTGATAGTCCTCACACAAACACACACACACATTTTATTCCCCCACTTCAAAACCCCCAAATCCTCTCTTTATCTCCCCCTGTCACCCTCCTTCTCATTCTCACACCTCTCCCTCTCCCTCTCTCTCTCACCCTCTCCCTCTCTCTCTCCCTCTCTCTCTCTCTCTCTCTCCCTCTCTCTCCCACTCACTTTTATTCTCTCTCTCTTTCTCTACCTCTTTCTCTGGGAATAAAGGCCTAAGTTCCTCTTTTCTTTATGTTGTTCTCTCTCTCTAGCCTGTCTCTCTCTTGAACTCTGGGAATTGAGGCTTAATTCCTTCTTTCTTTTTCCCGCTCCCTGTCTCCTCCCAGCTCTGCCCTTATTCGCTGCCCAATCCTGTTTTCTTTAGAACAAGAGACACGAGCTCTCTCCTTTCCAGGAATTAGGAGCAGGTAACTACTAACCAGTAGCCCCTGTGGATTTCAACGTGACTCAGATCTCCCTAAACCCCTACACACCCACGACGGTCGCAGACGCACACACCTCCGTCCAGAGACTTTGGCAAAGTTAAGGACCAATATCTCAGCAGCAGGATGTGCACATTGTTAGGTGGACGGTAATTTATGAAGCAATTTGAAACGTTTCTATAAAACCCAGGTTATATATTTCCCGCTGTGTCGGAAAATTCCAGCGACAGCCGGACGATCAAATTAAGACACAGCATCTGTAGCTACTTCTTACGGAAAACCCTTCCACCCTTGCCCCGCCCCTTGCCCCGCCCCGTGCCCCGCCCACCCGCTGTGCTGCGGTTGGCTCCCTTTCATCTGCCCAGTGCTCTAATTGGGAGGAAGTGAAGTGTGGGGCCAGTGAGGTCACCATTACCCATGACCCCTCTCAACGACCACTCAGAATGTCGTTAAGGAGCGAGACGGTTCTCACGGCGGCTGACCCCCCAGCCGAGGTCCGGGGGGGGGCGGAGGGGCCCGATCTGGACGGCGTTAGGGACCCAAGGAAAAATCTGCCACAATTTCAATCTAATTTGAGGCACTGCAGAGGTCAGTGGCAGAGGGGTTGGTGGCCAGCTGGGAAAAACATGTTCCTACTGCGCTGCTACTGGTGTGTGTGTGTGTGTGTGTGTGTGTGTGTGTGTGTGTGTGTGTGTGTGTGTGTGTGTGTGTGGAGGGGGTGGGGCTTATGGGTGCACGGAGCAGAGGATGATGGGAAGACGACCGGGCTAAGATACTGTCATAAAGGCAGATGAGACAGAAACACCGTCTGGGCTTCGGGAAATGCTAACTCCATTGTAAGATACATCTTGTAATTAATGTCCTCGTTGACAGATGTAAGTTAACAAAACAAAAGCACACATGCACACACATGCACA